>CM043023.1:39193437-39307495 GCA_023690525.1 Holotrichia oblita
CATTCCTGCTGCCATCTCCTTATTGTAAAATTTCTTTCTCTTCTGTCATTGAACCTATAGAGAGAATATACGATATTACCTGCACAGCCTTGCTAAACACTATTCTGAATACTCCTAAAACTCCTTTATAGGCTTTCCAAGGTCTCACTGTTTTTTTCTTGGTATCTCATGAATTTGCCCGAACTGAAATGGCATGCAGTGCTTGTGTCTGTATCACTCCACACAGCATCTGTTTCTGGTTGCTGCTAGATCCTGTTAGATTCGGCAAAATTTTAAATAACGCCGTAAGAGTCGAGCCTGCTTTCCTCATTGCTGGATCCACGTGTGTTCCCCTACAATGTAACCCTTTGAGTCCCAAGGTATATTATTTTATAACTACAGCATTGAAAATAGTTTTTTCGCCATAAAATAGACTCTAAATATACAGGAATGAAAAAAAAAAATTTTTTTTATAGTAATTTTGGGGTGAAGAGGGGTCCTACTTCTAAGTCCCGTTGGTACCCTACATATATAAACTTTCAAAGATAATTTTTTATTCCAATATCAGTACATAGATATTCAATATTATGGAACAAAGAAAAGCAGTTTTTCTTTTCATTGCAGCAAAGAAATACTCCACATGCCGTACATTTAGAATGTGGACGAGATTCAATTTTTTTCTTTGCGCAAAATTCGCACCTTCCTCTCGATGACACAAAGGTGACCCAATGAGTACCGCGATTTCCAAGCCTAACATCACATGGAACGCTATACTTCGTCTTCTTCATTGGTACTGGCATTGAAGCACTTGAAATGGAAGGTCTTTTCTTAACACAAGATTTCGAAAACTTGTTTAGTCCCTGAGATACAGCCCGTCGAAAATCGAGTAAACTCATTTTTCCATTTTCATTCTTCTGTTGACTATATAAAATAAAGCTATTTACAAGAGTGATATCTAATATACCAAAGAAAATTCTGTGCCACCATTTTCTAGACTTTCTGTTGGTGCGATAAGACTGTCGAAGCTGATCACTGTGGTCAACGCCACCCATGTACTTGTTATAATCCTTTATGGAAAGAGGACAAACTACAGGTATGGACGTTCCATCCTTTTGCTTTCTTGAAACCGATGATCTTTCATTACCATGGTAATTCGACGCGACGTAAACAATTCGATTGTCTTTCCATTTGTAGAAACTTATCCCCGTGTTAGACTGCCTGAAATCATAATCACCCCTTTTCAAGGTCTTATCAGCTGCCAGATAGGGGGGCATTCCACGCCTGTTGCTTCTTATAGTGCCACAGGCTAAAGTATCTTCCTGCTTCAATTTTTTTCCAGTAACGCAATTGGACAACAATCCTCTCGCCTAAACCAAATTTTGGAAATTTAGTCTCTCTTTCACCATCCTATCCTTGATAAATTTCAAATGATTTGATATAACCTTTCTGGTCTGCTAAACACCACAATTTGTAGCCGCGCTTTATGGGCTTTAGAGGATTGTATTGTTTCAGACTAGAGCGCCCTTTGAATACTATCATAGACTCATCGACTGACAATTCGCGCGTTCCATGGTAAACTTGAGCAAACTGTTTATTTAGATCATCAATCATAGGCCGAAGTTTATAAACTTTATCTTTGTTTCCTTTAGGAATTTGTAAATTATCATTGACGTGCAAATAGGAAAGAATTTCCTGAAACCAGTTCCTTGTCATGGAATTAGAAACTAAAGGAACGTTCGATCTGGTGATCTGTTCCAATAATTTTTATAACTAGGTAGTACGTGATATCCCATGAAGAAATTTATTCCAATAAAGCATAGGAGTTCATTTTGTGTGATATTCAAAGTTTTATTTTTCTGTGTAGCATAAAGATTGCTTTGAAAAGTTTTATTTTCCAAAACTGGTTAAAATAATCAGTAGATGATTGACAGTTAATGAATAACTCTTCTATAATACCTTTAGGATAATTATAATCAGTATCTAACGTTATACAGTCTGTTTTATTCCATCGCCTACTAGTTTCACAAATAGACTTTTCTTCCTTTTCATCATCTTCTTCAAGTATCTCTTCCTCGTCTTCTTTCCCTTTTCTTTCACTGTTGTTGAAATTACCGTTTTTATCAGCGCCGTCATGAAATTCCTCATCACTTTCAACATCCGTATCAGTAGAACTATCCAAAGGAATATTTTCAAGTTCAACTACTAAATCAGTGGCGACTTGGTCAGTTAGCTCCAACAATTCTTCATTAGTTAGTGGAGCTTTCCATATAGAAATTCTCGGTACTTCGTTGTGTATGTTCTAGTAAATGAAAAGGAAACTGTAATAGTGCGCTTTTGAAATCTATCTACGCAAAGACCTACTGGGACACATCCATGGCTATTTTGCTAAACAGCAAGATCCTCCTCGTGCGGAAGTATTTCTCGGTGATGTTAACAAGTAATTACCTATAAGTTACCCATTCTTTTAGAGATGTTTTCACTATTCTAGTGACTGCCTTAATTGCGTGTGCAGTTGATCTTTCCTGTGTTCCTGCATGAGGCTGACAGCCCAGCCAACTCATGTACCTCTTCATCCAAATCAGTGATTCATACGCTCATGATACGAAGTAACAACAAACGCCATTGAGTCTCCTTTTGGCAATACAATCACTGTGACCTTCTTCCATCCTGTGGAAAATTTTGTCTGCTTCCCTAACTGATTGAATACCTCCAACAACATTTTAGCCATGGCAATGTCTAGTTCCTTTTCCGTAAAAGATTCCATATTTCCAGTTGTTCTGTTCTTTATCGGAAGGAAGAATTGTTTCTGATTGGGTCTGATTGGTCTTTAATCACTATGGATGTCTGTGGATGTGTTTAATAGCAATTCTAAATCCATCATCCCAGTTATCGTTTTCCAAGTTTGCGATTATTTTCCTCTAGTGGTGCTTCTTGGACCTCATTACCACTTTAAGTTAAGGTTAAATTTCTCCTGATTCTCATTAGCCTTCGTTTACTTTCGGCGGAGGCTGTGACACTCTTTCGCTTAATCTCGCTTTCTGTGTAACACCAATACGGCATAAGACGTTCTGCTTTAGATACAGCAATTGTGCACTCTCTGTTAAACGTGGTGATCGATTCGCTAGAAAATTTTGCGCCAATCACTTGTTATATACAGTGGAATCTCTCTTGAGCGGACACCGAAGGGACCATTGAAATGTGTCCGTACAATGGGGCTGTCCGGTTAAGAGAAAACTACAAATTTAAATGAGTTAATTTTTTTAAGATGGTTAGTTTTTATTTAAAAATACTTTGATTAAAAAAAATAAACAATTCAATTGGGTTTAATAACAAAAAAATCATTGATATGTAAATATGTATTTCCATATGTAATAAAATGTTTTATAAGTACATACATACTATATTACATATTACAATAGATATTCTTCCATTCTAGTTTGGCGTGTTTTGGTCTTAGCAATAACATCTTGAAAATGTAAGTCAAGTGATTCATAGCCTCTGCATCACCTTGGCATTTCACAAACGCTATAAGATCATGCGCTTTAGCCAAAGGCTCCTTATATAATAAGCCGTTGTTTCTTGCATCTTGAAGATCTGAAGGTTCAAGTTCATCTGTTGAGTCATCAGAAATATCTTGAACTTGAGACATTTGTTCCTGTAATGATACGCGTAAGTCCAAAGGTGATTTCTCAACTGGTAAATTGTCATTTGACATGATAAAAATCGTTTAAGCTTTTCCCACTGACCTCTGCAATACATCTTTTGTGAATTTCGGCAAGTTGATTTAATGGTAACTCATCTTCAGGTTAAAATCAACATCAAATGCTGTCGGATATTGATGGCTGTTAAATGTAAACCCTGTCTTACGAAAACTGTTCTGAACTTAACCGATCGATGGCCGCAGTGGTTAGGCGGCTGACTATCGTTGTGAGAGGACGATAGGTGTCGGGGTTCAGTTCTCTGGAGGGACGGTGACATTTTTTCAGAGAGTTTAATCCCGGATCGACTTGCCATTCGCTGTTGAGAGCAAAATGATTAACAGCGCGGCATCATAAAAAGGCGATATGATGCTGTCACAAAGCCATTTAAACACAATTTGCACACACCAAAACTACACCGCAAGAGTTGCAGTGATAGCGAGACAAGTAATACAGCTTACCGAGTCACTGCAATTAAGCACACATTAAAAAAAAACTGTTTCAGAAGTAACTTGGTCCCATGCACTTTTAGCAAAATAAACTGCATCCAATAAGTTTATATGTTTTACTAAATCGTTGGCTGTGTTAGAAATTTCAATGTTTGCTAGTACGTGCTTCAGTATCAAAGTTCTGTAATTATGCTTAACATTTTTAATAACATCCTGATCAAGTGATTGGCTGATAGAAGTACAATTTGGAGGCAGAAAGTGAATGAACACTTCTTTCCAAAGCACAATAAACAAACGCGCATCTATGTTATTTGGGGAATCCCCTACATGGCGTAAGTATGTTACATAAAGCTAAATTGTAGAATAAACCTTGAGAGATTATGCGAGAGAGAAAATATTTATGGACCACATCCACATTTAACTATGTTATGTGATGTACCTAGTAAATATGACAAACCAAGCCTTGTTGTTAAAGCGAGCAAATTAAAAGAGTCTTGTCAAGCCTATTTGTAAATTATGACATGGAAAAAAACAAACGAAATCTCCGTTTAAGAGAATTTTTTTGTCAAGCGGGTGTCCGCGTTCGCTCAAGAGAGAGTCCGTTCAAGGGGGGAGCTATTGCAAAAGTGTCCGTCTAAAGGGGGTGTCCGCTTATAGGAAGTGTCCGTTAAGGGAGATTCCACTGTACTTGATATGGTTACAAGAGGTGTGTAATTTATTTTCCAATTCTGTATTAGCCCCATTATGTTTGCTGTCGCCCATGCAACAGCAATGAAAGACTTGCTAAATCCTCACTGAAACGTCGGCGTCTTTGTCCACAATTGAAAACAACACAGTCCTATGAGGTGTTCCTTGCGAAAGTCAGTTACTTGCGACTCCCCATGCTGAGGCTTTCGCGTTAAAATCGCCAACGACAACAACATCTTTACTTCTTCTTATGTTTGCTGCAATGGACCTTGATCAGTCATCAAATTTCTTTAGATTGATGTTTGGAAAATAACAGTAGCCATATACACACTACTTTTGTCACTGTAGATATATTATGTACCCGCCTCATTTAATGTGCCTGCAGATGCACAAGTTCTTATTCTGTATATCTACAGGGCCGTTCTTGTATCTTTTTGCGTTTCCAATATTTAATTTTCAACAGCAATAATAAATTCATACAATTTCATTATAATAAAAATTTAGACTTCTTTTTAAGAATTCACATAGAACATACATATGTATTAAGTAAAATCAATATTAATTTAAATAAATGTATAATGTCAAACGATAACCAATTAATTACACAAAAAATGGATTCTTGACAGCTACACCGTCTCCTTAATTCATTAGATTTTCACAAAAGTTAGAAATCCTGTTATTGTTTGAAAACTCATCGTTGCATGCCATTGCTAACACAACCTAGCTATAGAACGTATCTTGTTAGATTCTTCAGTTACTCGCAATAATAGTTAATACAAAAATGTTAAATAGCTTATTTGCTAATCGATACAGTTGATAAAATAGAATTACTTAAACATAAAAAGGTGCAGTGTTAAATTAACAAGAACAAGTGATTGAATGTCTGTTTTGTGATTTAGTGTCCACACCAATTATAAAACAAATCATACAAGAAATTATATAAACAATATTCCAATTTGTAATGGTGGTAAAGACAAGGAGATAAACAGGTATTTAAGGGTTTATTTATTACAGTAATACATCTCTATTTTTTCTAATTTAATTTAAGAGTATATTTTATTTTCTGATTTTTTTTTAACATCTAATGTTCGTTTTTTTCCGCCTCTTCCTTAAACTCAGAATATTTGTTGACATCCTTGAATACGTGAATAGGTGTTATTTTTATTAAGTATTAGCATATTAGAATCATAAATAATACTATAGTTTTTGCTTGTAACTTATGACCTTTCCTTAAAGCTATTTGTTCCTTATTTGGAGGCGATGAACACAACAGTAGACTTATTAAATATAATTTTTAAGCGCAAGTTATTTCAGTTCCTAATTTAGCGAATTGCATGATTGTGTAGATTGTCAATTCGATTTTCAAACTCCGTTTTCGGTTTAAATATTGCTTCATACAAAATACTGCTGTATTGCTCCATTTTATGTTGTTTCTTACTTAAAACTGCAAAAAACGCGCAATTCATTTCCACGAAAACTGTAGTGACGTTTCAAACATTCCTGTATACTTACCTTGATCCACTGCACACGTGACACTGTACACGTGACATTAGCTTCTGTTCATGCTGTAATAGAACATGATCCAAAACAAGTTTTTTGATACTACTCTATTAGGTCTTTCTAACAGGTCTTTTTATTATAAAATTGACCTCTTGTTTAGCCTAATACGCATATAATCCTCGATATCTGTCGTATGCAGAACATCATCTGGATAGTCTAATAATGATACCCTTAGCAACGAAGCTATTGAAAGAAGACAGCCAGGAGCAACTACACATATATGTAACAGGTTGGGGAAAAAAAGGACGCCAAAAATTGTGGGCGAGAAATGTAAATTTCTAAGACTACTAAAACAACACTCCATCTATTGACAGGAGAAGACATGGAAGTAGACCAAATTAAATCTCAGTTGATGTTATTGTCCAAATACGAGACGATACAATTTACATCTTTAGTACTAGCCAGTTCCTTCAGAAAACAAGTTAGGTAGAACCTATTTCTGGCCCTTTATTGTGCGAGAAGCTTGGTGGTTGAGAAGATTTCAAGGCAAGTACTGGCTGGTTAAAGCGGTTTAAATCTTAGCACGGTATACGAGAATTGAAAGTTCAAGAAGAATCTCTATCAGGGAACGTTCTGGCGCCTGAAAATTTTAAAGCAACATTTGCGGCATCTCTAAACAAAGAAGGTTATTCTCCAGATCTCGTATACAATTCCGACAAAACAGGTTTAAATTGGAAGTCACTACGTCGTAAATTTCTTGCTTCTAAACGAGTATCAGCGGCTCCTAGCTTTAAAGTCAGCAAGGAGCGAGTTACTGATGATTGGGAAAGCCAAAAAACCTCGATATTTCAAAAATGTGACATGTCTTCCAATATGCTACAAAACCCAGAAGAACGTTCTGATGAATATTGAGGCTTTTATAGGCGGGTATATAGCAGAGATTATTCCAGAAGTAAAGAAATTTAAAGAAAAAGAATGATAATAGATCATGGCCCCTTCGTATCCGGAATTGGATAAAGCAAATTCAGTGGATGAAAATTTTAAGGACCTTTATTTGCCACCTAATGTTACGGCGCTTGTGTAGCTGTGCCTAAATGGTCGCAGATGCTTTGAAGACGGAATACTGTCTAGTGTAGTAAAAAAATCACGAGCTTCTGAAACTAGTGACGGTGATGAAGACGAAATACCAACACACAATGAAACAGCAATGTCTTGGTATGAACTACAAGAAGAGTGCATCCCGAGTCAACTGCTTATGCTAAAAAGGATGCGTGATTTAGCTATCGAGAAAAGAGGACAACAACTGGTTCAAAAGAAATTAAATGATTACTTTTAAAAACATTTATGTTAGGTTAGGACTTTAATTAAGCAAATGAGGCAGAATAGCTTATGTAGGTAAACAATGAAACATACAGTACGGTCGACCCTCCTAGGGTCACGTAAGTGGAGTGCTGGACCCCAAAGGGGCACCCAGCTCCCGACCGACCGTTAGGTATGCGGCGTCACGGAAAATGCACACACTCCTCAGGACAAAGAGGTACGAAACCAGTTGCCCGCACGAGACCGACACCTCGCGGAGAGGCTCGGCGAACCGGTGGGCTCCTCTCCCCCGTGCTACCCATGTTAGACAAGTTTTCTTGTCAACGTTGGACGGGTCACCGTTGGAGACGCTTTAGCGAACTCCTACCTCACATCTAACCCCACGGGGCCTAGGCCTCCTTGCGGATGGCTACTATCGGCCAAGCGTGGGAAACGGAATCTGGCCGTGAGGTACAACCAGTCCGCCCGTGAATTACGGGTACGGCCGGGCAAAAGCCCTACCCCAAAATGCCAACCGCACCAACTCTTTCGCCCCTCCGGCGATCAAGTATCCGCGGCAGCTACAGTGAAACCGTAGGGTCCCAGAATCACCGAGTTCTTTTAGGATGAAACCAAAGGTTTCCCCAACCAGACAACTAGCGGGCGAACTACTCCTCGGCGAACCGACTTTTATCCTCCCCTACTATCTTCGCCAAATTCTCTCGCCACGCTCGTTTCCCTGAGTGTGGCCACCAAGGATGGGGTAGTGCAGCTGCAGAGTTCTCTAGGTAAGCGCCGTAGGGTGCCTCACTTACCCACCGTATATTCCGACGGTTAGCGGCCGGACACCGGAGCGTATGCCCATGCCTACGCCCAAGCATCCTCCCCTATATACGAAGTCTACTCCCGCCACGCCCGTTGCCCTGAAACTATGAAATCAGGGATTGGGTAGTGCAGCCGCAGAGTTTTAAGGGTCGACGCTATAGGGTGAACGTCGACCCGGGGGTGAACGCCGACCCGGCCTGCTAGGGTCAGTCAATGTCATCCGAACGGCTATGCAAAACACCACAGACGCGTTCACAGACAGGTTCAGTTTCTTGCTGTCAATTTGACAGTATCGCTCCTTTGTAGGTATTTACTATTACCAACTATTACTATGTATTGTTGTTCTGAATTGTTCATTTCAGCTTGGAGATGGTTTCGAGGTTTTATTGTCTTAAGTTTCCCTCTACCCTGATTTTCCATAGAACCTTGTTTTTTTTTATATTTTAAACAATAAATCTGACTTTTTTTAAAGCAATTTATATTATTTGTGGAAGGACTTTTCTTTTTGAAAGGAATATATTTAGTAGTACTTTCATACTCTTAAGAGTAGCTTGAGAATATTTATCTCGTTTTAAAATTGTTTTTATTTCCATAAGAATTGCACTTTATATCATTGCATCATGTCATTACGCTTCTTACTGAACGCGTCTGTGGTTTATTGCATAGGTACGCTTTCGGATAACATCGACTGACCCTAGGACGGTCGACCGTACTGTATACAGGGTGATTGGTGAGAATGGCCTATTAAAAGTATTATACAAACGGATAG
Source organism: Holotrichia oblita (assembly GCA_023690525.1). Lineage (NCBI taxonomy): Eukaryota > Metazoa > Arthropoda > Insecta > Coleoptera > Scarabaeidae > Holotrichia > Holotrichia oblita. The sequence goes on from CM043023.1 coordinate 39,202,644, forward strand.
GAATTTTAAAACAAAATTTTGCAGTTGGATATGGTTGAATATGAACTATCACGTGAAAATATTTTTGAATAAATAGCACTTCCGGTTCATAATGCTCATATAACAAGTAACTTTCTTCAAACAGTGCTTGCCAACCGATACATCTCGAGTCAAGGTCCTTGTTTGTTAGCCACCCAGGTGTCCGGGTCTTTACTAGATTTTTTTTAGGTAAAAAATTATTATGCTATAATACTGTAGAGTAATCATAAAATAAGGTATACATTTTAAATTACCTATTATAGCTTTTTATCAAATTAAGTTAATAACAAAAAATAAATTAAATCAAATTGGTTAAGAAATGAGATTTAGTATACTCAAAACCAGTTATGGCAATTGCTAAATATGACCCCCAATTTGTTGTTTTCTCCTCCAAGTTGTAAATACATAGAAATCCATAGCGCAGATGCTCTATCCTGCATAAAAATGATGTTTTCAGTTCCGTGGTGCTCGTTTTGCAGCTGTGGAATAACATAATCTCTTAACATTTGCAAGTATTGTTCAGCGTTTACAGTTACAAATACGGCTTCTCCATTCTGTCTTTTCTCGTAGCAATAGGGATCAGTGATAAAATTAGCTGTAAAATTGCAAAAAACGGTGACTTTCTTGTCATGAAGACCTTGTTCAACGATTCTTTGTGGATTTTCTACAGACCAGATTCTACAGTTGAAAATGTGCCTCATCTGTCCATAAAATACAGGATAACCATTACGGTTCAATTTCCATCTGAGTCATTATTCGCAAAGAAAGATCGTAGAAAGATAGTAGCCAAATCTGCCTTCTTTAATTCAAACAGCATTTTCAGTTTGTATGGAATTCTGAAAATGTATTTCAGAATTTTGCGTAAAATTTTCCAAACCGTGCTATACGGCCCTTGCAGTTGCTTGGATATCGCATTTGCACTGCTGATTACTAGTGGATTACCTCTGGCTATGTCCTGTTTTCATGAAGAACCTCTGCAACTTGGACATCACTAAGTCTTGGTCTTCCTGATCTTGGTACATCAATTACAGACCCTGTTCTTTCACATTTTTGTATCAAATTGCGGTACGCTTTCATTTCACAGGATCCCGCTCTCAAACCCATTCTCGTGCGAAATCGTCGTAATCCAGCGGTGTAATTTCTGCCGCGTTCATAATAACATTGAACTATACCAATTTTTGTTTCTAAATCCATGCTATTACATTTTGAGTCATTTGAACTCTATGTCTACTTAAGTTGTAATTTCAGAATAAAACTCCAAATTGACTGATTTCGTTTTGAAACTCATGTCAACAATTTAGCCAAGACTAAATCTAGTAACGGATATTATCACCTTGGATTTTGAACACAAATGGTGAGATGTTTTATAAAATACAGCTAAAGATTTTTACCTTTTTATATAACTATGCAAAACGTAACATCTAATTTTATAAAGATGTTACTGATTACCATCGACACTTTTTTAGAACCAGACACTGTTACTACGGTATCAGAATTGATTCATAATGTTTGCAAGTTCAATTGGCTCACTCTGTACTCTATATATTTTAATTTTCATAATAATAATAATAATAATAATAAGATAGACGTTTTCTTATATCCGAATATTTGTTTATTACAGATCAATGTCGTTTAAATTCGTTTGTCTACTCTTCACCTGCTTCAGTATTACTTTAATTGAAGACACAAGTGCACAAAGTTTAGTATCCCCGTGCCCGAAAATACTTGTTTATGAACCGCCTGGTACCGAGCCGGATAAATGGTATGGAACAGTTACCTTGACTACAGATGCTGATTTAGTCGAAGTTTGGTTAACGGTAATTTTCGACAACCCACCTTTGGAAGTTGGGGTACGTATCCTATTAGAAAAATATAGGTAGATAAAAAAGATTAATATAAAATTTTATTTCGATTTTAGAACTGGTTTGGCGAAGTTAGAATGCAAGATAGTACGGACTACCTCATCAGGAACAGGAAGTACAAGCTACTCGCTAATATTCCATTGCCGATAAGATTTTATGTTAGATACGATCCGAACAAGCCTTTAGCCCAAGTGGAGAGCATTCGTCTGAATGCCAGACCGATTTGTCCAGAACATCTAGCGACATCAGCGCCACCTATTAGTTCGAATCCAATGTTACCTATCAATGCTAGTAAACTTATTTCTACTACTCTATATACACAATCACGTAATCCTTCTCAAAGGTTAGTGTTTCAGCAATAGTAGAATGTTAATCAAACATTAATTTGAGCGTTAAAAAAATTAGGTATTAATAATCAATACATTTATTTTAGCAATGGACCGTCTGGTGGAGATGATGACTTCTTTCCAGGAGATTTTTCTGGATTTAAAATTAAATCTGGAGGTGTTGACTTAAATATTGCATGTGGGACCGTAGCAGTAAGTATGTATTATTAAGTAGAGACGATATAAGATCATGAGAAATATATATCTCCACAATGATTCAAAGGTTAGAAACTCGGTCTTTAAGAGTGAAGGAGGAGATTCATTCAATTTCTGCAAAAAAAATATTAAAAGACAATAGGCCCCCTAATAGACAACTGCATCGCTGAAGTTCAGTTCAACAGTTTCAACCGTTTTTTGCGTCAACCGTATCTAGTCTACCCTATTTCAGAATGATTGCAGGTATATCTGCAATCATTCTGCGATGAATCTGTGGTCGAAGCCAGAATCAACGCCACTCATCAATTAATATGGAAATTTGGACATTGTAGTGAAGTTAAAGACTTGCCAACGTTGGATCGTCTTCGAACTATTCATAGCTCGGAAAATATTGAGAGAGTTCATGTAAGTGTAGTAGAACGCCTTAGGAGCTCTACCAGACGTCGTTCTCAAGAACTGGGCACTCATCACACGTCGTTAAGCACCATTTTAAAAGAAGACTTACATTTGCGACCACATAAAATTCAGTTGATCCAAAGTTACTCAATATTGTAGCTTAGTAAGGAAACAAATGGTTTCTGTCTAAAAAATATAATGAATAATGAAGCCTACTTCGATATGAATGAATTTGCTAACAAGCAAAATGGTTGAGGCCCTCAACCAATTCATCCCGTCAAGTCACAGTTTGGTATAGGTGCTTTAGGTAATTCTCCTACTGTTACTGACGACTGCTACAACGATATGTTGTAAAACTTGTTGGCTCCTCAAATTCAACAGCTTAACTTGCAAAATGTGTGATTCCAAGAAAAGGGAGCAACTTGTTATACAACAATGTTTCCGAAAACTGGCTCCCAAGATGATGCGATCTAACTGCTCCAGACTTCTTCGTACGGGAATTTCTAAAAATTATGTTTATGCAAAAAAAAACCAAAGCAGCTGATCCACAATTTTCGGTACACGATTCAAAATAAGCCTCCCACAATATATCAAAAAGTAATGGAAGCTGTAATTAAGAGGGCTCAGGTTTGTGTGTCTTCCAGAAACGGACATTTATCTGATATTATTTCTCAACCTCAATTTCTAACTTTCAATAAAAGATTAAAATGAGAACAAATGGACCTACCTATCCTATTTTATTTTAGAATTATGTATTTAAGAGAGAACTTTATCACTTATATATTGACCAACCTGTACAAGATCCAAATGGCGAGAGCAATATAGATTTTGATAAAAATGCACGTTTATCATTTTAGGTTCAACCAAGTCCGTTGATTACTGCCGGCCAGAAAACGAAAGCTGGAGAATATCCATGGCACGCTGCGCTATATCATTCAAGAAATGGAGACGCCAATTACACGTGTGGAGGTTCACTCATATCCAAATACCACGTCTTAACTGCAGCCCATTGTGTTTCGAAACCAATATCGCAAACACTCTTAAATCCTGAGCACTTATTAGTTTATTTAGGTATCTGTTTCTAATTCTAATTTTTAATATTAATACAATATAATTTACCAGGTAAATATTATTTGAGGAGAGGCTCTAGCCTAGGATTGCAAACCCATAAAGTCTCTAAAATTACACGTCATCCAGAATATGACTCGTTAAGATACGCTAACGATATCGCGGTTATCAGGTTGTCACAACCTGCTGACTTTACTAATTTTGTACGACCAGTTTGTCTTTGGGAAGGATCTACGGATGTTAATCATCTAATGGGAAAGTTTGGTGAGAAATATTGTACACAACTAGTTTATAAATTCTTAATTTAATTATTAAAATTATAGGTACCGTTGTTGGATGGGGTTATGACGAACATGGTAAGCTAACCGAAGAGCTAACCATGCTTAATATGCCTGTAGTGTCCAAAGAAGTTTGTATATACTCATTACCTGATTTCTACCCTAGATTTACCACCCCTGATACATATTGTGCTGGATTTACTAACGGTAAGATTAATAAAGTTGAAACACACAATAAATAACGCTTCAAATTACCCTCCGTAGGTAGTTCTGCATGTAATGGTGATTCAGGAGGGGGTATGGTTTTCCAAAGAAATACAGGAAATCCGAAGAAGAAGGCTTACCATTTGAGAGGACTAATTTCGCTCAGTGTTGCACTTCAAAATGCTGCTAAATGTGACCCTAGTCATTATGTTGTCTTCACGGACGTTGCCAAATATTTAGAGTTTATAAAGCAAGCTACGATAGAATAGCGATATGTTATATCAATATTGTTTCTGTAATTGTTTATGTCGATATGTTTTAATAATTTTTAATAAAAATTAATAATTTTAGTAGAACAATAGAAAGATTTAAGATTGTCTGTGATATTACGATACAGAGGACCGCAACGGTCGAATTTTGTTTTCCCGACAAATTAAGATCAGAAGTGGATTCAAGAATAGTGGCAGACTCTTCACTTTCCTGTCTACTAGATGGTGTCTCCGACAGTCACTATGTGGTCATCTTTTCCAAGCTTGTTACCTATAAGACCAGTCCTCCAATTGCGATACCATCTTGGTTGTTGTGAGTTTTAACTCCGGTAATGATTTAGCATCACGATTAACATATTTCTTCTGACTATTTTGATTTTCCTTTCAACGTCTTCTCCATCCCCTTTATTGGAGTTTTTCATTACATTTTGTTTGTTGGTACAGATAAACATGTTCTCAATTTTCATAGTTTAACCGATATCGTTTTGATCGTTTTATAATACAGTAGAGCGTTGATTATCCGAACGTCGATTAACCGGAACGTCGATCATCCGACGGGTCACCACCAATCAGGTTCTGTTATGCGCGTTGACTATTGTTTTTATAATTTACTTTGTTTCGAGTATTTGCGGAGATCTTTTGTGTTTGTTTGTACCCATACAATGCATAGTTACCTTGCAAATAATAAATATGGCAGCTGCAGGAAAACGGAATCGAAATGTTGTAACCATTGAAACAAAGTTAGCATAATAAATCGATTAGAAAAAGGCGAAAGCATGTCAGCAACATTAAAAATCAAAAAGACCAAATTTTTTAATTTTGCATCCAGGTTAGAAAGTGCAGGCGAATCGAAGAGAAAGAAGAGTATGAAAAAACCGCAAGATGAAAAATTACAAGACGCAGTTTATTTGTGGTTCATTCAGAAAAGAAGTCAGGGAGAATCTATTTCTGGCCCTTTATTGTGCGAAAAAGCGCTAGAAATTAATGGTAATTAATTGGTGGTTCAGAAGATTTCAAGGCAAGTACTGGCTGGTTAAAGACATGTCTTCCAGTATGCTACAAAACCAAGAAGAACGCTGAACGCTTGATGAAGCTTTTTATAGACTGGTATACATCAAAGTTTATTCCAGAAGTAAAGAAATTTAAAGAAAAAGAAAATAAAACGGGCATAGTACTTCTCCTTCTAGATAATGCCCCTTCGCATCCGGGATTGGATAAATTAAATTCAGTTGATGAAAATTTTAACATCTTTTATTTGCCACCTAATGTTACAGCGCTTGTGCAGCCGATGGCTCACGGAATTACAGAAACGCTCAAAAGAATATACAAAAAACAAGTCCTACGGCGTTTGCTGATGGCTGAAGAAGAAGAAGGTGTAGTTACTTATAAAAAAAACTCAATCTTAAAGACTGTGCCTATATGATCGCCGATGCTTGAAGTAGTTTGACACAAGAGAATATTCAAAATGCTTGGAAAAAGTATTAGAAGGTATAGATATCAATGAAGACGTGGAAGAAGGCGTGAATAAAATTGTGGAGCCTTTTCCAAACATTCCGGGATTCGTAAAATTGCGACAAAGAAGATGCACAATTGTGGTTCGACATTGATGGCAACGATCCTGGCTTTCAAATTTTAAATGAAGACGCAATACTATCTAGTGTAGTAGAAAAATCACAGGATTCAGAAACTAGTGACGGCGATGAACATGAACTACCAACACAAAGTGGGCCAAGCAATGAAGAGGCTTTTGTTGTATTGGAAACAGCAATGTCTTGGTATGAACGACAAGAAGAGTGCATCCCGAGTCAACTGTTTATGCTAAAATGGATGCGTGATTTAGCATTGTGTAAGAAAAGACAACAACTGGTTCAAAAGAAGTTAAGTAATTACTGATTTTAAAACATTTATGTTAGGTTAGGACTGTAATTAAATAAATGAGGCAGAATAGCAGATCGATCCGAAAAAATCATTTATCCAAACTACTCTTGGTCCCAATTAGTTCGGATAATCGACGCTGTACTGTATGTGCAAAAACGTGCAGTTAACGCAAACGTATCCGCAACAAATAATGCCAACGCATTCTTTTTATCTATAGATATATATATCGAGAGAGAGTAGCCATTTTGATCAACCTGTGTATGATAATTTGAAGAGATTTCAATTTTAATTTAAAATCGAGTAATCGAGTAAGAGAAGCAATTACCTACTGTGTTTACTATGCACAACATAAAAATTAAATCAAAGGAATATTAATTTAAATAAATATATAATGTACAACAACAATTTCCAATTGTTACACAACCTTTTTAATTCAATAGTTTCCCATAATAGTTGGAAATACTGTTCTTGCACGCCATTATTAACACAACTTGGCTATAGAACGCATCTTGTCAGATACTTCAGTTATTCACTAGAATACATACAAAATATGTTTAAGACCTTAGAAAGATAGAATGAACGTTAAAAAACAACAAATATGTTCTGTCACATCGACAAATTATTCATAGAAAATATTTCACTTCTTTATTGTTAATAATAATAATACATATGAGGTAATATGTCTATTTTAAAGAGATCGGAATAAACAAAAAACAAACATCATTCTAAATAACCCCAATCATAAGTTCCTGACAAAGGAGTTAATTGCAATAACTCATTTGTAAAGAGAAAGTTTGAAAACCTGATATTTTTTCTAAGTGTCTTAGTTTCCTCCATTGCTTCGTTCTTTTTCTCAACTGAAGTTATTTTTAATTTTAAAATTTTAGGTAGCTATTCGACTTAATTAATAACTTCTTAATATATTGTGTTTTAATTCTTGTAAGTCTAATTCTACCTTTTTATGTGAACTAGGATTCAGTGAGGTACCTATTGAGTTGGTAATCCAGCAGCTGCTTCTCCTGCATGATATATCAAAAGATTTTGTTTATGGAATCTTTTTTTATTCTCCCATCTGTTGTCAAAATAGTTCTGTGTTCTGTATTCTTTTTTCAGAAGATCATTTCATAAATATTTATTTTTTATCTTTGACTTCTTGAAAACATCTTTCACGGCAAATCATTTTATCAATAACTTACGTCAGTTTCATCGAACTCCACAGTTTTGATATTCGCTCATTCTGTTTCAGTTTGAATGCAATAAATCATATAACTTCTTGGCATTTTGAGAGAAGCAAGGTCTGCCACGTACAGGCTGATACAAAATCAAACACCCATCACACACACACATGGGAGAATATATCAGAAGTTGATTAAAGAACTAAAAACCGGGGAGGTAACCTGTTTACCCGCAGACGTAATGGTTTCAAAATACAACTTCAACAAAAAATATAAAACCATAATACCAGAACGAGAGCAATGGAAAGGTGGCTCTCCCGTTAAAGCCTCTCTACACTGGTATATAGGCGGCTCGAAAACGGAACAAGGTGTAGGAGCCGGAATACTCGGACTTAAACCAAGAACGGAAGTCAGTCTAAGTCTATCGAAGGAAACTGAAGTTTTCCAGGCAGAAACAGTTGCGATTCACCACTGTGTCAGAGAAATATTAAGGCAAGGGACAGAACAAAAACCCATAGCCATCTTCACTGATAATCAAGATGTGATAAAAGCGCTTGACGCAACAAAGATCACATCAAAGCTGATATGGGACTGCGTATGCGCACTAAATGAACTAGAGGCGCACAGCAAGGTGACCCTAGCTTGGGTACCGGGGCACGAAGGTATTAAAGGAAATGAGAAGGCTGATGCCCTGGCCAAAGAAGGAACATCTAGGCCACTCATTGGACCTAAATACCATCGTGTGGAACCACGAAAAGGGAGATAGCCAAAACCATGGAGAAATGGTCGGCAAGTAAATCCCTCGAATGGTGGAAAAGCTCCCCAGGACAGCGGCAGGCTAAAGAATTCATTAAAGAATACATGCCTAAATACATCGAGGACCTTCTGAACAAAGGCAGGAGAATGGTCAGGCTAGTTGTAGGCCTTTTAACAGATCATAACAGACTGGTCTGGCGGAAGACACCATGTGCAGAATCTGTCAGACAGATGAAGAGACCTCGCAGCACATCCAGTGCCAATGCGAGGGACTAGCCAGATTGAGGCTAGAGTGCATTGGCGAACCATACCCACACGCGGCGAGCTGCATGAAGACTAACCCGGCAAGGCTGGAAAGCCTCATAAAAAAGGCTAAGCTAGACCAGGTGGTCTAGATAATAGGGAGCTACAATAGACCTATAGGTCGTAGTAGCAAGAGGCCACATAGCCATCCCATGTAATTATCTATCTATCTTGGCATTTTGTTTTCCTTTTTACCTGCATCTCACACAGATAATAAATTAGTTAAACAATTTATTATCTTTGTGAGATTATAATTTTCGTAGCAAGAAAAAATGCTCACACATTTTTTTATTACTGTAATAAGAATAGAGTTCAACATATACATATACCTACTTGTTATAATTTATAACAAGCTATCAGATGATTTTAAGGAACCTTTTTTTAGAATACAACACAAAACAAGTTAAATAAAATGAATACTAACTGAAATAAATATTTAATATGCACAATATTCAATTAAACAATTTCCACAAAACTTTATACTGGATCGCTGCAGGTTCTTCTTCATTTAATAGTTTTTTACAAAAGTCCAAAATCTTGTTATTCCGTACCATTATAAACACAAACTGGTTATGGAACGTATCTTGACAGGTTCTTCAGTTACGCGCAACAGTAGCTAAAACAGATATCACGGTTATTGCTTACTAAACGATGTTAAGATAAAATAAGATTATTTTCAAACAGAAAATAAGTGGTTACATATCTTTTTTGTTATGGAATTGTGTGTGAATTAGGAAAGAAGAAAATAAGGAAATATCTAAAAATATTCCAAATTTTTATGGTGTAAAAATGGACAGGATGAAAAGGTATTTAAGTGTTGATTTATCACGATAAAATATAATTGTAAAAATGTACACAAGCCATTATTATTTAAGTTAATTTTCAGACTTTAAATGCTGTTTTGTTTGATTTTATATTTTGTTATTATTACTACAATATTTAATCTGCGATTTAGTTCGTCTTCTTCGTAAATTAAAATACCTGTCAACATCCTTGAATACACAAATAGTACGTTTTTTTTATGAAGTATTAACATATTAGAATCACAAATGAAGATGCTGTAGTTTTACGTTTAACCTTTCCTTAATGTGCATCTTTCGTGTTAGGAAAAATTATCAAAACAAGTTTTTACATCTAATTCTTAGCACGTACTTTTAATTGAATTTATATAGACCCAATTATATCCAGTTTATCAAATGTTATCAGTATGAATAATACAGGAAATTTTTTCCTAAAATTTATTTTTATTTTTCTACATAGTTTCTTTGTAAGTATACACACTTCTCCCAGAGATGCTTCCATCTCCTCTGCAAAGCAACCGTTTACGAAGGCGATGGCTTCCTCATTTGACGAAAATCTCTGTCCTCCGAACGCAATTTTTAGATTAAGCAACAAAAAGATGTCGCTTGGGGCTAGATCTGGTGAGTAAGGAGGGTGGTTAAGCAGTTCAAATCGTAATTCGTGGATTTTTGCCATGGCAGCCGTTGAGGTGTCAGACGATTTTCTTGGCTTTTTTTACAAATGTCGCAGCAATTTCTACCTTTAGCTTGTCAAATAATGATGCGTAGTATGCTGTGTTTTGCTTTTATTACCACCCCAAGCTCTAAATTTCCTGGTTAAGTTAATTAATCTTTCATTTTTAAACTCTGTTTTTCCATCTTGTCTAAAGCTCGCAAGAATCACGCCAATACATAAGGGTGGAAATGGCTTCACATTATCGGATTATAGACCTATCTCTGTTCTCCCAACCCTGTCAAAGATATATGAGAAGGTTGTTGATCTGAGAGTTAGAAGGTTTTTGGAGGCTGAAGGTTTACTTTCTTGCTGCCAGTACGGCTTTAGGCCTGGAGTGTCAACTAGTGACGCCCTTTTTAACTTTCTCTATCACGTCTTCGAGAAAATTAACCAAAAACAAATAACGGCCACGGTGTTTTGCAACTTATCTAAAGCATTTGATTGTGTTCCCCATTCACTTCTACTTAGAAAACTTGAAAGGTACGGCTTTAGGGGCAAAGTAAACGACTAATTCCGCTCATATTTGGCGAACCGTCGCCAATTTGTAAGGCTGCGGGTTGGGGGTGGTAGCGTAGATTCAACACTTGGCCGGATAGTGTGTGGTGTGCCGCAGGGCTCGGTGCTTGGACCTACGTTATTTTTAATATTTATTAACGACCTGGCACATGTGGCTCGTCAGTCTAACACGATTCTCTTCGCCGACGATACATCACTGACTTGGCATGCTTCGGAGTGTGGCGTTTTGGAAGAACAAATCAACGCCGACATCTCTAGAGTTTGTGAGTGGTTTAAAGCTAATGAAATTATTCTCAACGCTAGCAAAACTAAATTATTAATTTACAAACAACGTACCAGCCTCAATATCGTGATTGATAACAACCTTTTGTCCCCGTCGACTAATGTTAAATTCTTAGGTGTTACCGTGGATACTGGCTTGGGATGGACCGAGCATGTCCAGCTGTTGTCGAGGAGCTTGTTATCAGCCTGCTATGCCCTAAGAATCATAAAACAAAATTTTGGGGAGCATACGGCCAGAGGGGTATACTTCGCACTATTTGAGTCTCGCATGAGATATTGCATTTCCTCATGGGGTTTCACTACGACGACCAATTTATCTGAAATTCTAAAATTACAGAAGAGGGCCGTGAGGGCGATTGGCGGCGAAAACAACAGAGCCCACTGTCGTCCTCTTTTTATTTCTCAGGGGATACTGACACTATATTCATTGATTATCTATGAGTCGGTGAGTACGGTGTTTAAACATAGAAGCAAATATACCTACCGAGCGGACATTCACTCTTACAACACTCGTAACTGCAATAGTATAAATCTTCCAAAAACTGACACCTCTCTCTGAAAAAATTCTCTATACTATATGGGTTTTTCCTTCTTCAAATTGCCTCGGTTTGTATTGGATTCCTCTAATTTAACTACATTTAGACGCAAATTAAAAAAATATTTTATTAGAACAACCTTTTTATTAATTTCATGAATTTATCAAGTTCAAGTTTTGACACGTCTCCACGTTGTGAACATTGTTTTTTTGTTTATTGTACTACCTGTATTTTAGATGCTACTATCAGACAACATGTATTTGTTTATTGGCAATAAATATATTCTATTCTATGCTCCTGTAATGGGTCTTCCTGTTTAAAGATAATCGATTCCATCCATCGATCCATGGCTATCCCAAAAAACAGTCGCCATCACTTTCCCATCCGAAAAAAACAAGTTTTTTTGGAACCGATTCCCCCTTCGCAGTCCACTGTTTTGACTGGGCGTATCCAAGTTTCATCTACAGTAATTAATCTCTAAGCCCAGAGCGTTGGAACTGTTCACTCCAAGACGTTTTTGGTCTAACGTGAGCAAGCATGGCACCCAACGCGCGAACAGCTTTCTCATGCCTAAACCTTAATTCATTATGTGACAAACACATGCTTTGGGCATGTTGATAATTTCTGTTATCTCTCTCACTTTAATTCGGCGGTCATTTAACTCTATTTAGTGAACTTTAAGAACGTTATCGTCAGTGGTTACAGTTTTTGGACGTCCCGAACGCTGATCGTCTCCCAAACTTGTAAGGCGACGTTTAAATTCCGCTGCCCAAAATTTCACTGTGTTAAATGATGGTGCAGAACGCCCGTATCCAGCGTCCAACTCATCTTTAATTTGCTTTGGTGTATTGCCAAAAACACTCACATCGTATCACTCAAACGATTGTCAAACAACAATTACGCGGTCAAAATGGCTGAAATTTTGGCGAGTGCCTGTCAATAAATGTGCAACAACATTATCCAGCTTTTACTGATAAATGCTGCCATCTTCACGTTGAGGTCGAAAATATTTCAGACCACCCTCTTATTTAGTTAACCGTTTCCGTGTAGGTCTCTTTCAAGATCTCATTTCGTTCAAAAATTGACAAGCACCATTTCCAAATAATTAAGCATAACTCTTACTTCAACAATATTTATTACGTCTGCTACTAAAAATTGTTATTCCACTCTATTTTAGCAGCTGAATAGTGTGTTGAGTGTCTGGACGTACTGAAGAAGATAAATGCATGTACTAAATTATAGTAAAAAGGAGGAAAGAGAAGACATTGGTTTTAATTCCGTCAACAAAATCTATTTTCCGTTTATTATTCCGTTCTTGCATCCAACCTTGATCTTTCTTCGTTTTTGATTCCCCTATTTAGCTTTGTATCAGAAGTGATTAATATGTTTGTTTGTCTGTTTCAGATCAATACTTACTAAGCTCGTTTTGTTAGGTAGTATCTGTTTCGCTATTGCTTTGTTAAGTACACCATCAAACGCACAACGATTAGAATCTCCCTGTCCGAATATATTTGGTTATGAAATACCTATTACTACACCAAACAAATGGTATGGAATAGTAAAGCTTTGGGATTTTGATTTAGACGGAATCTGGTTGAGGATATTTCTAGACAGACCAGTTGCTCAATTAGGAGTATACGTAAATCTTGCTGATAAAAAACGAAGATAAACACCATTCATCTAATCTCTCCTTTTTGTTTTAGAACTGGTTTGGTCAAGTTAAAACGACCGATCAGCAGACCTTTCTTGTCAAAAACAAAACCTATAAAGTAATACCTAATACGCTAACGCATATAAGATTTTACATCACGTATAACTCCAGTGAACCTACGCCGCAATTGAAGGGTTTAATCCTGAATGGCAAAACAATTTGTCCAGAAGATCAAACAACACCGCCACCTATTGGAGAATTATATACCAAGAAAGAACTTAATAAATCAGAAAATTCTGACAATGACGATGAGTTTTTGAGCGGAGGTTTTGCTGTTTTCAGGCCTACTGATGATAATTCCAATGTAGAATGTGGGATTATACCAGTGAGTAGAAAAGAAGAAGAAGACTTATGCGCATATTTCTGATCTTATTTTTTTAAGAATCAAGCAAATCCGCTGATTACTTACGGTAAAAAAACAAAACCTGGACAATTTCCATGGCATGCTGCATTATACCATTCCAAAGACGGGAGCTTGAGTTATAAATGTGGAGGTTCCCTTATCTCAAAACACCACATCATAACTGCAGCTCATTGCGTTTCAAAACCAGTTTCGCCAGCACTTCTAGATCCTGAAGCTTTATTAATTTATTTAGGTATTTCGTATCGTTTTTTTTTTCGGTAGTTTTCGTTCTTATAATGTAATAATTCTAGGTAAATATTATTTGAACCGATGGTCTAATCCAGGCATGCAAACTCACCCTGTTTCTACAATTATGCGTCATCCTCAGTATAATTCCGCAAACTACGCTAATGATATCGCAGTTATGAAATTACTATTACCTGTTGAATTTACAAATTTCGTACGACCAATTTGCCTTTGGGAAGGAGATACGGATATTAGTAATGTAGTGGGAAAATCTGGTGAGATGTCATATCCAGTTATTATTATTAATAGCTACATTAGAGTTTTTGAAACTACAGGTACTGTTGTTGGATGGGGTTACGACGAAAAAGATAAGTTAAGCGAAGAGTTAACCATACTTAATATACCCATCGTCCCCAAAGATGTTTGTATATACTCATTGCCCGATTTCTACTCGAAATTTACGACTCCCGATTCATATTGTGCTGGATTTAGTAATGGTGAGATTATATATGAGAATTATATAAATGTAGTTAATGAGTTAACGATAATTAACATTCTGCTTTACTTTACGTAGGTACTTCTGTGTGTAATGGTGATTCAGGAGGTGGCATGGTCTTTCAAAAAACAGGTGAACAACCAGACAGGAAAGCTTTTCATTTAAGAGGATTGGTTTCTCTCAGTGTAACACTTAAAGATAAAGCTAAGTGTGACCCCTCACATTATGTTGTCTTCACAGATGTCGCCAAATATTTAGAGTTTATAAAAAAAGCTATGATGAAATAGTTACAAATTAGTTATATAAATATTATATGATAATAATAAAATAAATAGTCTTCAGTTTATTATACTAATATGATTGCGACAAAGAGCAGTCAATTAACAGAGCATTACCATTACCAGTACCAGCAATACAGCTCACATCGTTGGAATTTGAAAAGAACAATTACATTGAAGAATAACAGTAACAACCTTGTGTCAAGACCAAGTGATGTATTAGAGAAAGCCAAGACTTGCAATCGCACAGCTCTTCAACAAATTTCTCATTTCATGAAAACACCTGAACAAATAATGCCGTAATAATAGACGAAAAACGAACGCAGAAACGAGTTTCAAGACCAAGAGGACAAAGATTTTTGGAGCAAACAGAAGCAAGGTAAAAAAAAAGAAGAACAAAAAGGAAAGAAGACAAAAGTAACAAAATAACTGGTCGACACAATCAATGAAGAAGAAACCTAAAAAGTCTAAAACAATGAATCTATTTGTTTGACATTGGCCTTAAATCACAAAGCAATTACTATAAAAGTTGCTACAAAACCATTGAATAACATTTACACAAACAAACTGCAGAATAAGCATTGCAGCGACACTCACACAAGCAACTAGCACCCAGAAAAAAACAAGAAAATTTACACAGGCCCCGATTGGATGAAGCATTTTTTGAAGCACAATAATATTTTGATAATTTGGCAATATTTCACCACCAAACTTCGTGAATTACAATGAAACAAAATTCTGCTCTAGCTGATGGTTCTCTACTCTCCCTCAACGTAGCTTATAAAGCTAAGAACTTTTATCTAGAATGGGTACAAGGAGAACCGCCTGGGACATATTATGGACAGTCAAAAAGTAGATGGTTTTCTGGGTATAGGAAAGAAGGAAAGTATGAAGACAGTAATAAATGTCAATCTGGCTATACTTTTCAAGCTCTCCTCTTCCCTCTCCTCCGCCAACTCCAGAGCACTAGATATTTGCTTTTTTCGACATCCGAAAAACGGTTTGAAATCAAGTTCTTCATCTTGGTAACATCACAATCGAAGGGTTCTGTCAAAGAATGAATTTCCTTCTTCAATTAAAAGACGTCTTGAAAGACCGGATTCTAAAGTGCTGGGATATGTCCTTAGATAGAAATTACATTTTCCGTAAAATAATAAGAACGAAAAAACATAAACGAAACTAACACAACCATTGATTGATATTTTATTATATATAATATATTATTAGTGATTATAGCATAATAAACATGAAAGGAAAGAAAAGCATAAAACAAGAGACATTAAATGAATTTGCAGGACAATGAATTATACGTGCTGATCTTCAGCTTCTTCAAGTTCAAATGATCTCAATAATTTCTGATCTTGAAGACGTAGAAATTGAACCAATGAAAACTGAGAACGTAACATTCTCAAGTGAAGAAGAAAATGATTAACTTGCTATTGCAATGGTTCCTGCAACTGAAGATAATTTAAAAGAAAACTCATTTATTGTTGTTCCTCTATAATTCTGGTAATAATAAAGAAAGAATTTGTTACACAGTTGCTTCTATTAAAGAAGAAGACATACAAAATATGTTTAAGACCTTAGAAAGATAGAATGAACGTTAAAAAACAACAAATATGTTCTGTCACATCGATAAATTATTCATAGAAAATATTTCACTTCTTTATTGTTAATAATAATAATACATATGAGGTAATATGTCTATTTTAAAGAGATCGGAATAAACAGAAAACAAACATCATTCTAAATAAGCCCAATCATAAATTCCTGACAAAGGAGTTAATTGCAATAACTCATTTGTAAAGAGAGAGTTTGAAAACCTGATATTTTTTCTAAGTGTCTTAGTTTCCTCCATTGCTTCGTTCTTTTTCTCACCCGAAGTTATTTTTAATTTTAAAATGTTAGGTAGCTATTCGACTTAATTAATAACTTCTTAATATATTGTGTTTTAATTCTTGTAAGTCTAATTCTACCTTTTTATGTGAACTAGGATTCAGTGAGGTACCTATTGAGTTGGTAATCCAGCAGCTGCTTCTCCTGCATGATATATCAAAAGATTTTGTTTATGGAATCTTTTTTTATTTTCCCATCTGTTGTCAAAATAGTTCTGTATTCTTCTTTCAGAAGAATACAGAAGAATATTTATTTTTTATCTTTGACTTCTTGAAAACATCTTTCATCTTTCTTAATTCTTGTAAGTCTACTTCTGCATCTTTATGTAAACTACCATCCAGGTGAGGCACGAACCCATTCTTTGTGGAGTTGGTGATCCAGCGAAGGCTTTTTCTGCTAATGATAATCAAGTTTTCTCAACAAAGAATTTTTTTGTCAATTAATCTCTAGGTTTGCGGATCTTCCAAGCGTGGGGTATGTTGTCAATATAGTAAGTCCATCTGAATTAAGCCTGAATCGGGGACGGCCGGGCAAAAGCCCTACCCCAAAATGCTTATGCATTTCCTTCAGAAGATCATTTCATAAATATTTATTCTTTATTTTTGACTTCTTGAAAACATCTTTCACAGAAAACCATTTCAGCAAACACTTACAGTCAGTTTCATCGTACTCAATTGGCTGTTGTGGGTTTTAACAGCGGTAATGATTTAGTATGACGATCAAAATATTTCTTCTCCAGCCCTTTTATTGGAAATTTTGATTGCATTTTGTTTCTTGGTACAGGTAAACTTGTTCTCAATTTTCTGCCTATAATCAGCTCACAAAATGCAAGCAAATTTTGCTTTGGGATTGCTTTGTGGTACGACAGTCTTGTTTCGTTATTTGTTTGAAATTTTTTATTGCTTTTTGAGTATTTTTTTTAGCTAATCAAGTACTTTAAAACCGGCCAACACACCGACCAATATTATTTAACATACATGGGTAATTTTTTTTTTTTTTGCCCAACCCTTTTTAACATATTTTTTTCATTTCCAACATTGTAGAATTATTCTTAATGATATTACATAGCTACCGCTCATTTTCCTTTGTTGTGATTATCAATGAGCGTACCTTTAAATAGTCATCTTAGTATGAGGCCTCAATATTGTGTAGCAAAGGATCTCTACCAAGGGTGTGAGCAGTTTGAAAATTTCTTCCTATAAACTATTACATTAAAATTGAAAAGATTGTTTAAAAATAAAACAATGAGATAAGATTTATTTTTTATCTTTGACTTTTTGAAAACGTCTTCAACAGCAAATCATTTCGACAGTTATTTATTTCAGTTCCATCGAACTCCATAGTTTTTATATTATTCTCTCATTTTGTTTCAGTTTGAATGGAATAATATAACTTCTTGGTATTTTGTTTTCTTTTTTACCTGCGTCTCACAAATAAATTAGTTAAATGATTTATTGTGCTGCTTTTAGAATTTTCGTAGAAACAAAAAATGCTCTCCATTTTTTTTATTGCTCTAATAAGAACAGTATATACCTATTTGTTATAATTTATAACACGCTATTAGATGATGATGATTTTAAAGAACCTTTTTTTTAGAATACAACACAAAACAAGTTAAATAAAATGAATACTAACTGAAATAAATATTCAATATGCACAATATTCAATCAAACAATTTCCACAAAACTTTATACTGGATCGCTGTAGGTTCTTCTTCATTTAATAGTTTTTTTTACAAAAGTTCGAAATCTTGTTATTCCATGCCATTATAAACACAACCTGGTTATAGAACGTATCTTGACAGGTTCTTCAGTTACACAGAAAAATAGCTAAAACAAATATCACGGTTATTGATTACTAAACGATGTTAAGATAAAATAAGATTATTTTCAAACATAAAATAAGTGATTTGTGATGGAATTGTGTGTGAATTAGAAAAGAAGAAAATAAGGAAATATCTAAACATATTCCAAATTTTTCTGGTGTAAAAATGTACAGGATGAAAAGGTATTTCAGTGTTGATTTATAACGATAAAATATAATTGTAAAAATGTACATAAGCCATTATTATTTAAATTAATTTTCAGATTTTAAATGCTGTTTTGTTTGATTTTATATTTTGTTATTATTATTACAATATTTAATCTCGGATTTAGTTTTTCTTCTTAAAACAAGATACCTGTTAACATCCTTGAATACATAAACAGTAGTTTTTTTTTAATCAAGTATTAACATATTAGAATGATAAACGAAGATGTTGTGGTTTTACATTTAACCTTTCTTCAATGTTATCGATCTTATTGGAAAAAAAAATCGCTAAAAATATTATTTTATAGTATCATATCAAAACAAGTTTTTACAACTAATTCTACCACATTCTTTTAATTGAATTTGTATAGACGTAGTATATTCAATTATATCGAGTTTCTCATCAAATGCTCTCAGCAAGAATAATATTCTTTGAAGAAAGCTGATAGTAATTATACTTTGGTAGGTGCAGCATAATCTTTGTTAGTAAATTGATGTTTTTACTACCTCAGAAACAGACTCTTGAAAGAGCCGTGTTTTTCTAAGCTTGTTCCTATTTCTCTCCATCGAAAAGAACTTTTTGTCACTAAATTTCCTCACTATATTTTAAAATATCCTTCGTATTGCTTCTTTAAAATTGTTGAAAGCCAAATTAAAAACAATTCTTTTGGCACTATATTAAACCGTTTCTGTTTATTATAAACAGCAGACTGATCTTGCCAATGAAAGATTCGTCTATTTACAATCCCTCCTCATAAAAATAGATAGATAAAATCATTAGAAATACCTTTTAAATTAATGATTTAATTACGATTGGAAATTCCGAATCCGTAATTACTGCATTCACGTTTTTTGTCCTTTTAATATCTGAACTAAACGTTCATTATATCAAGATTTATTCCGTTAATCCAATATAAAGATACATTAAATTTTTTATTGTATGTAAAGTTCAAAATAATTCGTAAAAACCAGAATATTTTGTTAATTGAAGTCGAAAGCAAAGAAGATACAGTAGAGTCTCAGTTTTCTGAATATCAGTCAACCGAATCCTCAACGACGCTTGCTCTATTTTACTTGTTTGCTTTCTACATGTACAAATAATGTTTTGATGTGCATTCTATGATCAAGTTCATTCCACGAAAGTTCAGTCAAGTTATGACTCATCAGTTTACAATACATTCTTAAATTCATTCTTTGCCCAATTTGCCCAAATTCCTTCATTGTTTCTTTCAGAAGTTGCTTAACAGTACTCATAAGCACTCGATTGTTATTAACATTTGTAATTGTTTCTAGTGCTGTTAGATAACGATTGTGATTGCTAATTGGAACGATATCTTTGTCGTCAGCTTCGAATATCTGGATTTATTTATCTGCAATGTAAAGCTCCAGATATCATCATCTACGTTATGGGCAATCATTGCTAACGTTTTTAATCCCCTGTAGCTATAAAGGTCTACAGTCGATAATGCTTTAATATCATAGATGCTATTGTACGTTCATCTTTTACCTAAGAAGATAACAATGGTCAAATGAGTCTTATAATTTGTGTGTTTGAATTTGATTTTAATACAAACTTATGTAAGGATAATTTCCTGAATGAACGCAATCATTTGTTGCAAATAGAGGATGGTTTTCCCGATTTTAGAAGAGCAAACAGAGACTTGGAGACTGTTAAAACAATTTCCTATGATACCGAATAGAAGAACTGTGTTCGATCGTTCTTGAAGTGTAAGATCTTGAAGACCAAACATTTGAAGATGTGAGAGAGGAAATCATGTAATTGAAGGAACTCGTTCTGCCACGTTTTCGAAAAGTACATCAGCCGACAGGAATTAAATCTAGTACTAAGTTATACATCCACTAGAAATATACTAAAATGAAGTTCAAAAGCTACTGCGATGCATACAACCTCTTATATTTTCAGCTTAATAGCTTCGGCTAATAAAAACTTTTACATGAGTTCGATTGCTAGTCGGCCGGGGATTTCAAATCTCAACAAAATTTTCTCTAGCTACTTAAGAAAGACAAGATGGCGTCATTTCCGGCGTTGTGCAACCAACTACGCTCTCGAAATATATCTCACTCTCTCTTGGCGTCTTATCAAACTATCTACACGCATCGTTTCTCAAGCTTTTCTTACAACATACGTACTATATATGGCGTTTCTACATTTATGTTACACATTTACGGATACGTGTTTTGCTCTGCTATAAGTCTCTAATAATTTCTATAAATTGTATAACTTCTTTATCCCATTCCATTCTTAACAAGGGTATAAAATTTTTTATACAGGGTTGCCCACTTGGCCTTCTTTCTTGAATAGTACGTTTAATATTGATTTTATCAGAAAATGTTAAGAACATATTTTATTCGGACCTTTCTCGTTTACAATTTAAAAATATTTGGAGTTCCCCAAGGGCCTCGGTTTCATCTGTACAGGGCCGTACTTAATTTTTTTTAATGGAACAGCCTATACTGGGTGTTTCCTAAGTAATCTAAAATATTATATGGGGCGCTTCGTCACTCAATTTTAAAACGAAAAGTTCATATAAACATGTGTGATAAGTCTTGTCGTTAATGAGATACAGGGTGTTGAATTGTTTGTAATAAATCAGCTGTGATTGTATTTGAAATTAATTTTTCCTGGTGACGCTACTGGTTTTTAGAAGTAATACGAAAAACATGCTTATTATAAGTGACGTTTGAAGTAACGTTGACAACTGTGTCAAACCTAAAAACCAACCCCGATATTAAACGTACAAGATCTTCAAAATCGTATCATACAAGGCTGTAATCTTATTCGTAACAAACCTGGTATCTTCGAACGTATTCGGCAATCAATTAGACATCGAGCAGATGCTTGCATTTTAGCTGCAGGTGGACATTTTGAACATATGCTCTGAAATATAATATTTTTTCTTTATGTTTAACACATGTTGTTGCTTCTAATAAAATAATAAAACACCCTGTATCTCATTAACGACAAGACTTATCACACATGTGCGCCCCATATAATATTTTAGATTACTTAGGAAACATCCTGTACATTCTTATATTTTTGATATTTACATCGAATTTTAAGTCAACATTGTTAAGACTTTTATCCGCATAAGTCTACCCATTTAGGAGAAAAAACGTGTTTTTTTTTCTAAATTGCCACCGAAATTACCGTTTATTTAAAAAATCGTATCTATTCAATCCTTAACTGGAGAGTGACCAAATTCGAGATTATCATAAACTAGACAGTGTTTCAAGTTTCTGTAGGTTGAGTTTTAACGAAATTTATTGTAAAAGGACTTTATTGATATTTCTTTGACAACCGCAGAAAAATTGGAAAAACTTATTTTTTAATGGAACACCCTGTATATTTTATCACGCATGAACTCCTTTGCAGGTTTACTATGATTTTTGTTAAACATGTCCTATACCCAAAGGCAATAGTTTCTGAGATAATTACCATTACATGTCATATGTCATATCATGTTACTCAGGAAGTTTCCTGTTCTTTAAATCATAGATTGCCATGAAAATTATAGTTCAAATGCGTAAACGACATACATATGTATATACATACATCAGTTTAGTTACATTTTATATTGACAAATTATCGTATTCGATCTGTCCAAAAAGCCCAAGGTCTAACCGAAAATGTCACGTTTTCCAAATAATGAATTAGTAGATATGGTTTTCATTCTTGGTGAATGTTTAAGGAATCCGTTGTTGGCTTCGGGTGTCTACAAAGAAAAGTATCCCGATTGGCGCCATCCAAACGTATCAGCATTTGAGAATCTTCTTGACAGATTCGTTGCATCTGGTAAGAATGTGGCATATTCTAAACTTAGCTGTGACAAATCAGTCCTAAACGAGGATAATAAAGCAATAATAACGATAGCCTGAAGACCCAAGAAGAAGTGCTAAGCAACTTAGGCACCATTAAAAACGAAAAATTTCCCCCATATCGGTTTCAAAAGCACCAGAAACTGATTGGAAATGATCTTTTAGGTCGTTTAGGTTTTTGTCGTTGGGCAAACGCAAAATTAGCGATAGACAGAGACTTTCATGGATGGATTTCAGTGAAAAATCACTTAAAAACCTTTAAAATGCCGGTTACGCCTCCTGGCGCCAGGCCCAGGGTCTTGTTTTGACCACTTTAGTCT
Source organism: Holotrichia oblita (assembly GCA_023690525.1). Classification (NCBI taxonomy): domain Eukaryota; kingdom Metazoa; phylum Arthropoda; class Insecta; order Coleoptera; family Scarabaeidae; genus Holotrichia; species Holotrichia oblita. Next base: position 39,225,397 of record CM043023.1, read on the forward strand.
TAAAAATTTTTACCGCAAGTCTCTACGACGAATAGTTTCAGAGATACAGGACTTCGCATTCTTATCTGATCACCCTGTACAGGGTGGGCCGCTTAAAATGATGCATTATAATTATGGCCAAACTAAATAAGAAATTTAAAATCGGGCCAGGTAAAATTATAGAATTCTAAGAAAAGCATATTTTAATAAAAATGTAGATTTTATATCATTCATCATAACGTCATACCGAAATCAATTTGCATTTATTTTAATGCAATGTGGTATTTTTATTGTAAGTTTATTAAACACCTAATTTTTTAACGTATAACTGTATAAAATATGAACGATTTTAGTAAGAAATGAAATCAAAAATTTCTTGAAATTGCCGCCAATATTTCAAATTTTGAAGCGGGTAAATATTGTTATTTACTTGATGCATATTTGCGTAAAACGCAAAATTTGAATTGGACTCTAGATATATGTCATCAAATGTCACTTGGCAACTGACAAACGTTCAAAATTAATTATTCGTTTTGTAACTTTGGTAGACTTCATAGTCTACACTTTATATTTTAAATTTAGTAAGTTACACTTTAAGATAAGCAAATGGCAGAATAGTGATTTAAGTCAAATCTGACAAATGTCATACACATTAACATGCGTTACGTAAAGTATCGGTAAACTAAGCTTGAAACTTCGATACCGCGAAATTTAAATAGTTAAATTTCATTCTTTGTAATTGCAAACATAGTTGGATACGATATTTAGTATAAGTGATTGTGATGTGTTAGAAATACCATCTTCTTACAATATAGTAACAGAAAACATAAATGTGCTATTTAATAAAATGCAAATTGATTTCGGCGTGACATCATCATGAATGTTATATATACAGGGTGTAACAATAGTGCGATATTCTTCCATATCTCCTTTCTTATTAAAAATACAGCAAATATTTAAATACAAAAGTTGTTTAGTTTTATGAAATTTATATTGTAAAATTATTCTACGATATACCGGGTGTTTAGTTTGCCCGTAACCAGCAGTAACTTTACATTTTTAAATAGAACACCCTATATATAATCACATTTTTGAATTCCTTGTGGAATTTTAAGGCAACTTTATACAGGACCATATTCAATTATTTTCATTAGTTTACAAGATATTGGCATTTGTTTAAAAATTTTGACATTTTGCTCTCTTCAGAACAATGCCATTATTTCAGTAACGGAAAAATGTAACATTATGAAACTTGACATAACGTTAGAAGCATCTTCTGTGATGATAATAGACAGATGTAGACTTAAATACGTTATACAGAGTGTTCTAGAAATCAGTGTCTTTTTGAAACAATTGAAATGCGAAAATCTTCATTTTTTCAAACGGAAACACTTTATTTTTATGGGTCAGTTGAAAGCGAAATTTAATTATCTATTAATTTGAATAAAGCATTTATGTAGCTAAAATTAATGGTTTTACAGATATTTCAAATTATTTGATATTTCTGTATGTTGCTGTAGGTGCCCTCTTTAAAAGAAACTTTAGAGACCAAATATTAAACAAAATTTGAAAATTGAACTTTCTTTACTATTTGTCTGCTGTGCTGACATTTTTGTAAATCTATGTGCGTTTTAAATTGGTAGTTACATTTAAAATATGAAGGTACGTTAACGTAAGGGATATGAAGTAGGCTGATAAATAAAATAAAATCTGTTGTTGAATAGTTTCATAGAAACGGCAAAACGTGTAGCAGTACCAGTGTTAGTATGGAATTTACAAAAGACGAGCTAGTTCAAATGATCTATAGTTTGGGAGAATGTGAACGAAATCCATTGCTTGCATCGCGGATTTATCAAATACGTTATCCAAATCGAAGACATCCAGAGCCTTTAGCTTTGGAAAGACTTCGGGATCGATTTGAAGCAACTGGGCATGTAGAATATAAAAAGGAAGAACGTGCCAAACCAGTTGGGAATGAAAACAGTCAATTTGCAGTACTGGCTATGACAGTCGAAGATCCCCATACCAGTACAAGAAAAATTAGGAATAAGCCATATGTCGGCTTCACGGATTTTACGTCAACATAAATTTCATGGCTACCATATACATTATCTACAAGAATTGTCTTAGAATGATTTTGAAAGTCGTCTCAACTTTTGTCGGTGGATTTTAAATAAAGAACGGGAAGAACCAGGTTTTCATAATTTTATTTTATTCACGGACGAAGCGACTTTCCGTAAAAACGGTTACGTTAATAGACACAATTTTTTATATTATGATCGCGAAAACCCTCATTTTATAAAAACCGTGGATTATCAACATCGTTGGTCTTTGAATGTATGGGGAGGAATAGTAGGCAACCGGTTACTTGGTCCATATTTCTTTAACGGTACAGTTAACGGGGAAAATTATTTAGCTTTCCTAAGGAATGAATTAGAAGATTTTCTAGACACCCTTCCTCTTAATATAATAAGGCATTTGTGGTTGCAGCAAGATGGAGCACCGTGTCATTTCTCTAGGAATGTCCGAAATTATCTAAATAATGCATTTCGTGATAAATGGATTGGCAGAGGAGGTCCAGTGTATTGGCCACCAAGGTCACCCGATCTGACCAAATGTGATTTTTTTCTTTGGGGATACATAAAAGACCACGTTTACCAAACAGCTCCCACAACACGAGAAAATATGCAGCAGCGTATATGAGAAGCATTTCAAAGTGTTGATGACCGTATGCTGCACAAAGTTTCCCGATCATTCTTGAAAAGAGTAGAAATGTGCATCAATCAGAATGGTGGCCACATTGAACATGCTTTATAAAATATTTAGTTTAGCAGTACCAGCCTACTTCCTATCCATTACGTTAACGTACCTTCATATTTTAAATATAACTACCAATTTAAAACGCACGTAGATTTACAAAAATGTCAGCACAGCAGACAAATAGTAAAGAAAGTTCAATTTTCAAATTTTGTTTAATATTTGGTCTCTAAAGTTTCTTTTAAAGAGGGCACCTACAGCAACATACAGAAATATCAAATAATTTGAAATATCTCTAAAACCATTAATTTTAGCTACATAAATGCTTTAAATTTCGCTTTCAAGTGACCCATAAAAATAAAGTGTTTCCGTTTGAAAAAATGAAGATTTTCGCATTTCAATTGTTTCAAAAAGACACTGATTTCTAGAACACTCTGTACAACGTATTTAAGTCTACATCTGCCTATTATCATCACAGAAGATGCTTCTAACGTTATGTCAAGTTTCATAATGTTACATTTTTCCGTTACTGAAATAATGGCATTGTTCTGAAGAGAGCAAAATGTCAAAATTTTTAAACAAATGCCAATATCTTGTAAACTAATGAAAATAAATGAATATGGTCCTGTATAAAGTTGCCTTAAAATTCCACAAGGAATTCAAAAATGCGATCATATATAGGGTGTTCCATTTAAAAATGTAAAGTTACTGGTGGTTACGGGCAAACTAAACACCCTGTATATCGTAGAATAATTTTACAATATAAATTTCATAAAACTAAACAACTTTTGTATTTAAATATTTGCTGTATTTTGCATAAGAAAGGAGATATGAAAGAATATCGCACTATTGTTACACCCTGTATATGGTTGGATTTCAAAATTTTTATTTAGCTTGCCCGTAATCCTAGTGCATCATTTTAAGTGGTTAATGTATCTTAAAATTTTCAGATTTTCACATCTTTTTTGTTTCTTCTTCTAATTCTTTATACTACCTCGATCCTTCTTGTTTCGACTCTTTAACTTTGTGTAAGGCGTGAATAATAATTACATATGTGTCTGTTTCAGATCAATGCCTCCTGTATTCATTTTGCTGGGTAGTATTTGTTTCGCTATTCCTTTGTTAAGTACAAAAACAAACGCACAACAATTAGAATCACCGTGTCCGAGATTATTCGTGTATGAACCGCCTGGTGCTGCACCAGATAAATGGTACGGAATAGTAACTTTGGTTTCAGATTATGAAATAAGCGGAGTCTGGTTAAGGATAATTCTAGACAACCCATCTCTGCAACTAGGGGTAAAGGTCTCGCTAAAAAAAAAAAACAGGAGGATCCACTTGATAAATGTAAATTTCGATTTTGGTTTTAGAACTGGTTTGGTGAAGTTAAAACGGAAGATAATAAGCTCTATCGCGTCAGGGATAGGAACACGATTTTACAAGCTAACAAGCCATTGCATATAAGATTTTATGTCAAATATGACCCCAGTAAACCTATACCGCGATTGGAGAGCTTACGACTGAATGGCAAAACGATTTGCCCAGAAGGTGTAGGGACAGCACCCCCTACTTCAACTCAATTGTATACTAACAAAGAGCTTTATACTACTTCTCCTGCTCCGACTCTACCATCTAGACCGTTAGTATCTTGTGTACATACTATTATTGTGTAATAATGGTTAACCAACCCATTTTTTCAGTGCTAAACCAGATTCTGACAATGATGATGACTATTTCAAAGGAGATTTTCCTGGTGTGGACCTTAGCCCTACTGATGATGATGTAAACGTTGAATGTGGAACTTTAGCAGTGAGTACAAGAAGAAAACTTGTATTAATATTTATTAACTTTTTATATTTAGATTCAAGCAAGCCCACTGTTCACTTACGCCCAAAAACAAAAGCAGGACAATTTCCATGGCATGCTGCGTTATATCATTCCTCAGGCGAGGGCTTGAATTATACGTGTGGAGGTTCCCTTATTTCAAGATACCACGTCGTCACAGCAGCACATTGCGTTACGAAACCAATATCGCAATCAGTTTTAGATCCCGACAATTTATTAATTTATTTAGGTACCTATTCCCATTTGTTGATAATTTTCACCGTTATATCAATAATATTATTAATAACTCCAGGTAAATATTATTTAAAAGGATGGTCTAATCCGGGTGTGCAAACTCGCCACGTTACTAAAATTATACGCCATCCTCAGTACAGCTCTGAAAAATACGCGAATGATGTCGCAGTTATCAGATTGCACCGACCTGTTGAGTTTACTGAATTCGTAAGACCAGTTTGTCTTTGGGAAGGTAACAAGGATATTCATCTTCTAGTGGGTGAATCTGGTGAGATATTTTACATCTAGATGTCACTATTAATACATCATACTTTTTTAAAAAATTGCAGGTGCTGTTGTTGGATGGGGTTATGACGAAACCGGCAGGTTAAGCGAAGAGTTAAAGATGCTTAATATGCCTATAATTGATAAAGAAAAATGTATATATTCATTGCCTGAGTTTTATTCGAGATTTACGAATCTCGATTCGTATTGTGCTGGATTTATTAATGGTGAGAGTTATGAAAGTTTAAACTAATATTCTATATTATATCTTAATTAAGGTACTTCCGCGTGTAATGGTGATTCTGGAGGTGGTATGGTCTTTAAGAAAACTACGGAAGATCAAAAGAGGAAAGCTTATCATTTAAGAGGATTGGTTTCTCTCAGTGTTGCACTTCAAAATCAAGCTAAGTGTGACGCCACGCATTATGTTGTCTTTACAGATGTCGCTAAATATTTAGAGTTCATAAAGGAAGCTATGATGCAATAGTTACGAATCTCTGTTGTATAAATATTATATGATAATAACAAAATAATAATAAATCTTTATTTTACCCATACATCATCTCTAAAAATAAGATTTACATAAATTGACGTAACGAATACAATCTAAGAATTACATGATTGTTAAAAAATTCACATTTATCCAGCTATAACGGAAATACGGTAACTAATACTTTAAACAAAATTAACTGTTCGAGGTAGTAATCACCGCTCGATAGACGTAGTTTCATACATATAAAACAACGAAAAAATCTTTGACTGACGTTGACCTTTTGGGGTTCCCTCTTAACGACCTTCAAATCGACAATCGTCTAAGCTGCAGAAGATGTAACGCACGGAGGCCAGACTTATTTACATACGCGAAACTGGTTCCAAAGAAGTCCGTTTGTATATACATACATACGGATATAGCTATATGATATGTTCAATATCATTGATGATATACAGATTGTTTAAAATATTGTCGAATATAAACGTGTTTTGTAAGTGTTCATAAAAAAAAACGTAATTTAAATCTTTTCTTTTTAAAATTCCATTTGAATGGATCTCAATATCGTGAGACAGAAATTGAGATTGTGGAAAGTTTAATTTATAGAGAAGATGAAGACAAAATGAGGGATGAATAGTGAGGAAGCACCATAGTGTTCCAAAAGATAACTTGAAAGCAGCAAAGCAAACTCCAACCTCCACCCAAGGATTGTTCTGGAAGAGATAAAATTTCTTCACAACTCCAAATTTTGACAGTCTTTCTATCTATCTGTGTATTTAGATTGATACATACTTATTGAAATCAAACCATTTTTGGACAGAGTTTATTTAATGTTTTGCTTAAATTATCCAAGCACCATAATGTATGGGACCAAAAACAACAAGACTTGCTGCTATTGTAGATATTATGACTCAAGATAGGTTTTTTGCTATAAGACTTAACTTGAAAATTCGAGTTGATAGCAGCATCATAGAATGGGAAAGAAAAGTCTGAGAAGTTTTCCAGAATAAGTCCTCTTATAAAAAGACTACAACAAAGGTGTTTGCAACTAACTAAAAAAAAATTGTTCCTGTAGATGAGCAGATGATAGCATCTACAAGCACATGTCAAATGAAATAGTTCGTTAGAGGAAATCGCAGTCCAGAGAGGTTAAAGAATTTTGCTTGCACTGCACTATGGTGGGGTGGTTTGATGCACACTTCATGCAAGTGTAACTGATGGCATAACAATTGGTGGTGGTTTATTTCCATTCCCATCTTACATATTTTTGTGTTCAAAACTATACAGTTTTTTTTTGTTTGCGATTGTGGAAAATTTAATTGATAGAGAGGATAAAGAAACAAATGGGGTATGAATTGATGGGCAACAGTGACGAAGCACCTATGTAAATATGACGTTTCCCTTAGTGTTCCAAAGGAAAATAATTTGAGAGCAACAAAACAAACTCCAACCTCCACACAACGACTATTCTGAAAAAGATCAAGTTTCTTCACAACTCCTAATTTTGACAGGCTTTCCAGTAAATGCAGCTGTGAGCTTCGTTGTGCTTCAATGGGAGAGTTTGTTTAATGTCTTGCTTAAAATACCCAAGTTGGACTTGAAAATTCGAATTGATATATGTAGTGCATTATATGTAGAGAGGAAAACAAAAATCTGAGACAGTTTGCAAACTATACTCTCTTATAAAAAACTAAAACAAGGATGTTTACAGGTACCCAAAAAAAAATTGTCTCTATAGATGAGTAGATGATAAAGCACATGGCAAATGGAGTAATTCCTTCGAGGAAATCCCAGGCCAGAGAGATTAAAGAATTTTGCTTGCACTGCACTATGGTGGGGTGGTTTGATGCACACTTCATGCAAGTGTAACTGATGGCATAACAATTGGTGGTGGTTTATTTCCATTCCCATCTTACATATTTTTGTGTTCAAAACTATACAGTTTTTTTTTGTTTGCGATTGTGGAAAATTTAATTGATAGAGAGGATAAAGAAAAAAATGGGGTATGAATTGATGGGCAACAGTGACGAAGCACCTATGTAAATATGTCGTTTCCCTTAGTGTTCCAAAAGAAAATAATTTGAGAGCAACAAAACAAACTCCAACCTCCACACAACGACTATTCTGAAAAAGATCAAGTTTCTTCACAACTCCTAATTTTGATAGTCTTTCCAGTAAATGCAGCTGTGAGCTTCGTTGTGCTTCAATGGGAGAATTTGTTTAATGTCTTGCTTAAAATACCCAAATTGGACTTGAAAATTCGAGTTGATGACAGCATTATATGTAGAGAGAAAAACAAAAATCTGAGACATTTTGTAAAATATACTCTCTTATAAAAAACTAAAACAAGGGTGTTTACAGGTACTCAAAAAAAAATTGTCTCTATAGATGAGTAGATCATAAAGCACATGTCAAATGAAGTAGTTCCTTCGAGGAAATCCCAGTCCAGAGAGATTAAAGAATTTTGCTTGCACTACTACCAATGGTTTTGTCGACTTTAAATTGAAAACTTCCGGTTTTTCTCACCAATATGTTGGCCAGATTTGTATTTGTCAGTTTTGCCGGCGATGGCAATTCTTGAAGACTTGGCAGCTTATGCTGCTGGCTGGATGGTTTGGAAGCAGTTGGTGTAAATTTGCACATATTGCAGGTTCCAATTTTCGTTTGTTGTATGTATGGGTGGGGTGGTTTGATGCATTGATTTTTGTGCTCAAAATTATACAGTTTTTTTGTTTAATTTAGTGGGGCTGTATCCTTGCATTGTGACAATCATAAAGAGCACGTTTATGGTGTTCACAAGTTTAAATGCCTTGATTGCGTCAATGCCTGCTTTTTTTTAGATCTGTGATTATTTCTATAGGGTCTACGTCTTCTGCAAATCTTCTCGCTCTTCCTTTGAAGGGTTTTCGTGTATGTTCCTCTTTCCTCGTGTTTTGCGAAATTTGATCCGTATTTGACACAAAAGTCTTTTGTTACTCTTGAAATGTCACTGGTAGTGTGGGATTTTTTTGACTTAAAAGTGGTTCCGGGAGCGTCGGTAAGTTGTCCTGATTGCTATTGTTCAATGACTTGTTCTTCTACATCTTCGTAATTTTCAGGTTGCGAAATGTATTGTTTGCAGTTGCACCACTCTCTTCCTTCTGTCTCCGTTATTAGCCAACTTTCTTATTTTTTGATCCTAATTGCTGTTTTTTTTTTGCCACGACCTCCTATTTTCATAAAATTTTTGCTATATCCTAACCATGAGCGGTGTCACATGTACGTGTAATTTTGACAATTGTATTTCGAATTCCCACTGCTTAATATCTACTAAATTTTAATTAATAGGGGTGACGGGGAATGATATGAAAATGATCATGAAATCTCGTATACCAGCTGATGTAGATTTAACATCCGACCAAGATAGGCCAGAGCTTATTAGAACAAATGACAAGATAAGATAGCAAATTATTAGTTATATAATGATACCCTTTTAAATCTGTATTTTTGGCGGCTACTAGGATCCTATAAGTATCTTTTATTTCTACTTACCTTCTAACAAGTCAATCCAACGTAATCCAAGAAATAATGAGAAGTATAGGTACCAGAACAAAAGCTGATGGTAATGTTTTTGATGAGTCACCATTACGCACTCAAAATAAGGAGAAATAAAAAATGTTTTAAGGTGTTTGATAATTTCTATTTCATTTTCCTTCCAGTATTCTAACGGTTATATCTGTCTCAATTGTCAAATTTGTTTTATTGGCATCTAATATCAATGTATTCAGATTCATCTTTATTTAACGGGTTGATAGCCGCAGTGGTTAAACGGCTGACTATCGTTGTGGCAGGACGATAGGAGCCGAGTTTCTATTCTCTGGAGGGACGGTGACATTTTTTCAGAGGGTTGAAATCCGGATCGATTTACCATTCGCTGTTGGTGATTAACAGCGCGGCATTATAAAAGGCGATATGATGCTGTCACAAAGCCACACACAAAACTACACCACGAGAGTTGCAGTGATAGGCAGAGAGACAAGTAATACAGCTTACCGAGTCACTGCAACTACTACTACCATGCATACACTGCAACTAAGCGCCCACCACACATAAAAAAAATTGTTTGTTCTCCACTAGCGCAGAGGAAATCCACCTGATTCAAAAAGTTTTGACATTTCCCAAGTTAAATGTTTAGCTGCCCCAAAATCGTTTACATCATTTAAAATTTCGTATAAGAACAAATCTTTGACAGGCACTGGTGATGCCAGTGGCTAATCTTTGCCATTGTCCAATGTTATCAATCAATGTTAATATCATAAAATTATACCGAATTTTGTTTAAAAACGTAAAGGAGACATTAATTTTTAAGATGATTGTACACATATGTGTTTCGTAAATTTGTGAACGATCTGTATATATCGTCATAGCTGTCGAATACAATAGATATAAGTGAAATGTAGACAGTCAGTAGTAGTTATTCTTTTATATATATATATATCCATATACCTACCTATAAATTTTGAAAGATGAATAATTATTCAAGAAAAAGCCGCATTATTCACTTATAATGCTATTAATCGTGGAAGATGAATTCCTAGGAATGATGTGTGTTAGTAGAAATGTGAAAAAGATAGCGAAGAACGATTTTTTCACTTTCTTCTTCTCTAATTTTTAATTTTTTTTTTAATTGTTGTATTAATTTGAATATATAATTTTCCAATAACGACTTGACTCACTGCCAAGTTCTTCAGCATACACTCCTCTTAATCATCGGTGTTACTGTCAAAATATATGCATCTAACATTTGTTCCCAAGGTGTAAAATTAGTTTTTTCTTTCTGTTGGTCAAAAATGTTTTTTCAGAGCTCATTTATTAATGTAAGATGCTTTAACTTTCAGTGACAAACATGCTAGTCAACGTCTCGACATTTTATTGCTGTATTTTATGTTTGTCTCCAATAATATATTTTATGCTCAACTGCACTGCCCCATAGGTGCTTATGTTATGAACTACGTACTTCTTAACTTCGTACTTTCTTAACCTGGTTTTAGTTAAAATTATCCATAGTATCATATTTACTAAATCTTCTTATAATATGTTAGCAATCAATTGTAAGGCTGTCAATTTTTATCCGTCTAATTTTAAAATCGCAAAAAAAAGTTTTGAGAAAACCCAGACTACAGTTTATTCAAGACCTATAGAAACTACCACTTACAAACTCTATTAATAGAGCTCTAAAAATTAAAAAAACGGATTGGTAATTGTCAATGTCAAATAAGTGCCAGAATGAACAAAATAACTTTTGCAATGGTTGGCAGTACTATAGAATTAATTCGGTAAGACTGCCTACATAGATTATCTAACTTCACTGGTTAATCTAACTTCACTGTTATCTGTTTAATTGTCAAAAGTGGATATCTATATTTAGTAGATAAAGATTATGTCACTGGAATTTGTATTGTATGTATAAATTTGAGTTCAATATATTAGATTTTTATATCACAACAATAAAGCTCTAATGACAGTTACAACTTATAATGACAGCAATTTGGAGAGGTTATGAAATAATTTAAACATGTCAAAGTTATAAAAGTTAAATGAACTATTTTTTCCAAAACAGAATCGTATTATCTATCTTGAATTAAACAATATGTTGATTGATAATCCATACGACAAATCTAGAACATTTTGACAATGCAAAAAATATTATAGCAGTTTGAGTAAATTAGCCCAGGTACAGTCGTGGCCAGATAAATGTAGTACAACCTTAAATTTCATATATGTCAGAAATTTGAAATTTCATTATTGTAAGACGAACTTGAGCTTAAGCTGCTTGTCATAAAAATCAAATGTCAGATCATACCCGAACATATTAACTATAGACACATCAAAAAAAATCGTAATTAGAGTAGGCTATGTGAATGGATTGTTACTTTAGCCACTTTCACATAATGACATTTATTCCTTGACATTTAATTTGAGGTTATAAATTTGGTTACAATAAAATGTCAAATAATAAATGTCATTATGTGATAGTGGCTAAAGCAACGATCAAAAGCATTTTCATAGCCTACACCAATTATGATTTTTTTCGATGGCACGTTATATTGTTTCTTAATCTTCATCACAATGCTTTTATTTAACCCCATTTCTTGTGCAATTTCTCTCGTGCTTGTAAATGAATGAATATACAAACTTTATCAGCTACTGTAGCTTTCGTGCTATCGTAAAAATGTATTTAATTGACGTTTTAACATTTAAAATAATTTGACGTTTAAATGTCAAAATACTAACTTACACCAAAAAAATTCAACAAAATATCTCTGAACAATTTTCCGCGTCTTCTCCCCTATAATTACTTCTCGTAGAGTGATCAGTAAGGGCGAATGACAATTCCAAGTTATTGTTCCACCCTTATCCAGAAAATCAATCATCATTACTCCAGGGCAGTCCCAAAAATTGAAGTCTTGCTTCAGGTTTTCTACCAGATTTTTGAACATTAAATTTCTTAGTCCTTGGAGAACCAGAGTGTCACCATTCCATCGATTATTGCTTTGTTTCCGGATCGTAGAAATGTATTAAAATTTCATCCGTGGTAACAATACAGCTTAAGAAGTCTGCATCATTTTCAAACCGAGGACGAATCGAACGTGATGATCCTTGCACACTTTTGCTCAACATTCAGGCATTGGAGAATCAATTTTCATCATCTACTCTTGCTTGCAGAAGATTTATACATATAGGCGCCCTACAGGATTATCTCTTTGCACCAACTTTGTTTTTAATATTTATATACGACCTTACTAGAGTCCCAGATGTGTCTCTAGCAATCTACATGATACGGATTGCTAGTGTCCTCAACAATCATTTGATCTCATCCTGAAGGCTAAATCAGATACAATCTATTTCACTAACATGACAAGACTCCTTTAGACTAGCTGTTTATTTATATTATTACTGTTTGGTTTAGAGAGCTGGCTTAGGGACGTGTTTTGAGATAGTGTTAGACAATTATCTCACTTTGCCCTTAAGATAACCAAATATTACCAAAATCTAGTATCACACATAACTCAACTGTGTAATTATTTAGAAGAATTTCTTTGTGATTGTTTGTGGCGACGAAAAAACCTGTTTAGAAACGCTGACACACTAAAACAACAATTTAAATAAATAACTTAATTAAATAAAAGCATAAAATGAAATAATAATGAGTTAAATGATTTAAAAAAGAATCGTGACTAGACATCTACACGATCTTCTTAATTCAATGGATTTTTCACGAAACTCTTCGAAATCCTGTTATTGCTTTAAAACTCATCGTTACATACCGCATTGTTAACATAACGCGGCTGTAGATCGTGTCTTGTTAGGTTCTTCAGTTACACACAAAAAAAAGTTAATACAGGTGTCGCAATAGATTAGATTAATTACTAAATGATGTGAAATAAGCCTACTTAAGCATAACAAGTGCGGTGTTAACTTAATAATAATATTTTGTGATAGTATATATGTACGAATTTTAAAAGGAGAAATACTTACGCGAAAATGTATTAGTAATAGTCCAATGTGTAATGATGCTAAAAAATCTAGGATGAAAAGGTATTTAAGTGCTAATTTGTTATAGTAAAAAATAGTTCTAAAAAATGTATACAAGCGCATATTATTTAATTTAATCATTAGAGTTTAAGTAGTGTTTTTTTTTACATTATTAGTATTTTTGTTATTAAAATATTCATTTTGCCTTAATTTTTTCTTAAATTCGGAATATGTGTTGACATTATTGAACAATAATATTAACATATTAGAATAATGTTCAATGTTATTTCCTTCTTATTTCGTGAAAGTATTAAAAAACATGAAAACAAATTAAAGACATTAATATTATTTCTAAACAAGTTTTTCAAGCTATTGTCGTTGAATTAGGTAATTTGTTTTGTTAATAGATTGTTTATCAAAGGAGTTTGAATCACACGTTATTAAGTTTGTCTTTTTTAATGACAGCATGGGGATCTCAAAAATATCCAATTATCTCCAATTTATACTCAAATTCTATTGACGTAAATAATTATTCTTGAAGGAGGCTGGTGTTATTTTATCTCATTAGAGATTGTTTCTATTATTTCTAACAAAAAAAAAACGTTTCAAAACGTACGATCACTAATGTCCAAGTGTCCAAAACTTTCAAAATTAATTATTCATGAGCTACTGGTTGTAATCATATACGTCAGATTTACGTCACAAAATTTTACCGAAATGATGTGTATCATATGTTTTCATAATAAAATAATAAATTCGTTTTTAATGACCCACCTAGTGGCCAACAATTAAAAGTTTGTTAGATTTTAAAGTTTCTTTTAAGATTTCCAAGATTGATATCATTTATTGAACAGAACTGACTCTATTACTACTACTGCCATCAAGAGAATCCCAGACTCTGTTCTGGAACTCCCATACTCCATCTTGGAAATTTCCTTAAGGTAGTCGCTTCCCCAAAATCCCAAATTGCTATCAAATCTCTAAAATATCTCAACCCCCTTCAAGATGAGCTCCTCCTGCACAATATAATCCAGGATGAGCAGTTCGGCTTCTTCGTAATTCTTTTGACACAGGAGAAACGATAGATGTGGTGTTTTATGATTTTGCCCGGGCCTTCGGGACTGTTTGACATCGTAGACTACTTTACAAAATAGTGGTGGTGGCGTTTAACCCTGAGGTCGTAAAAGAATTGATGATTCCATGTCATCACCGAGAATTGCGTCTGCGGGTGTTTCCCATGACTCTCTTCTAGGACCAACGCTCTTTCTGGTTTTGATCCACCATTATACTACCATTTTCACGTCGTCCAGGAATGAAGCCTTGATGCAATGCTACACTGGCCTTCCAAATTGCGATTGAAACTCAATGAGACGAAGTGTCAGGCCATCCGTTTCATCGAGCGATCAGTTTATTACATTGCTAATTTTCGCCTATCCTGGTGCTCATCAGCGACTTATCTTGGGGTAATTCTTGACAGCAGACTAACACTAAGCCAACATGTTAGCCACAAAGTTTTCATTCGCTTTGGTGCCGCCAGATCAATGGTATACCCTTTCTTGTGAGCTAAAAGTCTGCTTTCGTTAAGACTTAAACTCCTTTTTCTTTAATTTCAGGACGGAAAAAGAAACGCCAATTTTGAGCATTTACGGTTTTAATTAATTGTTTATAACTTTTGAGTGACGTTTCGGTCAACATCGATCGTCACATAAATTTTTCGATCCTAAACTCTTAATTTATTGTGTCTTCTTCCATTCTGTCCTCACCTACAAAGCATTGTCATGGGCTTGCCCCGCCAAAACCCACCTCAAGAGAATGGAAGCCCAAAAGAACAGGATCCTAAGAATTATATATAATGATCGCCGCTTAGTTTGTCCGAAATTCGGACTTTCGTCGCGATCTGGGAAATCTTTTCACTCCATGAACACGCATCACAATTTGCGCTGAAGACCCTGGAAAAAATAGGAAAATCGTCTAACTTTATTGTGGAAGAAATGACAGGCTTAGACCCCTATAGAACGGGTCTACAGATCAGGACCTCGATTAGCTACAATTTGAATTCTGTACAACAGCCGGTAAGGGCTGTCGCATCTGAGGAAGAAAGGGGTCATAAGCTTTGCTCAGCCCTAGAAAGCGTATTCTAGGTGAAATTCCAGATGCAAGCATCATCGACAAAACATATAAACCATGAAAAAGAATTGTAAATGCCGTTTCTGGCGAATGATTTCTAACCTTTGTGAACTTACTCAAAGATAAACAATTTAGTGAGGAATCCAAGCATAGAACAAGCAAAAAAATTAAGGTTGCTCCGAGAATTCCTCTAACATGACTGAATAGAGAAAACCCCTGCACGATGAGGATGCAGCAGATGAATAAATTGAAAGTGATAGTAAAGAACTTAACGGTGAAGAGGGCAAAAAAGAAAACAACAAGGACAGTCTAGAAAACGCTGTTATAACAGACACTTTCGTCATAGATTGACTGACAGGCTGAGATCCAAAAAGTGTTGCCTGTGTCAAGGAAGTAAACAGTCCTGACAAATACAATACTCCAAATTTTTTTTCTGTATATGAAACTTCGGACGCTTAGAGCAAAACTCACTTACAGTGATCCAAAATTAACTAACGAAAATACATATTAAGAATTATTTTCTTAAAAAAAGTGGTTATCAACAAGAATTCACCTCTCGACAAACTTGGGTTTATTCTTTCATGAGGTTCTTGAAAAAGTTGCAGTCTGGTTTTGTACACTTTAGCTTTAATAGTTTTCCATAGATGAAAATCTAGGGGGTTGGATCAGGAGATCTTGGTGGCCATGAAATTAATGGACTATTCTGACCGATTCATGTTCTTAGAAAGTTTTTATTTAACCATCGTCTGACTGTAACTGCATTACGAATTGCTACGCCATCTAGCTGTCGCACTTGAATTAAAGCTCATTGCTTACAAATCCTAAAAATTGGTCACCATTCAAAATGTGTTTCAAATGAAAGGGTCCTTTTGCAACTAATAAGCCAGTGTGAATTTTCTGCAGACCAGTAGCGAAAATTTTGCTATGTTACCACACCATTTGTTGTAAAGGTTGCTTCGTCTGTATGTAGAAGATTATTCAGGAAATTTCTGTCATTTAAATAATTTTCTTATGCCAACGAAAGCAATACTAAATCTTCGAGACAGATAAATTTAAAATAAAAGTTAGTGTCCTAATATTTGCTCTACAGTTTTCTGAATTAAATTCAAAATAACTTAATCGTCTGGATATGTTTAAATGGATCTTATTTTCGATTTGGTTCATCGAAAAACTTTTTTGCGTTGAATTCATGAAAAATCACTACAAAATGATTGACCATTAATGTAGTATTATCTTAACTTTCTTACAGTAAGCCCGGTTGGGTTCCAAAGACCCATTTATAGTGTAAGTGTTACTTTTTAAAAACCTGGCTTATTGCAAGATTTATATATTTGCAATAAAATTCGCGCATTGTCGACAATAAAAACTAGATTTGCTACTTCTTTTTGGTAGTCATTACCGGCACAGAAGAATGAAATTTTATCAGACCAGCAAATTGCAGCACTTTTCGAAAGTAACGATTTTTGAAATGATGAAGATGGAATAGGTATTAAAACGTTATCGAGACTGCAACAAAAATTATTACAGAAGTGGATGAACGATGAAGACAGTGATCATGACATTTATACCGATCACGACTCAGATAGCGATATAAAAAGGCAACCATCTGAAAATGTAGAAGAAGATAGAGAAGAAAATGGAGTCTTAGAAGAAGGAATTGATGTAGATGTCAGACAAAGTTTTTATGGAAAAAATAGAATGAAGTGGAGTAAGGCACCATCTAGCGGAAAAGAAGAGAAGGTGGAAAAAATATTTGTGCAGCAAAACAAGAGGACTTTATGAAGAGTATAAAGAACAAAGAAAGATAGTTAAAGAAATGGTGTACTAAGCGAAGCAGAAAACATGTGAAGATTTTGGTCATCGGATAGACCTCACAAGTAAGGGAAATCAGAAATTATTTTTCAGGGTAGTTAAAGATTTAAGAGAAGAGAAAAGTAGTGATAGTAGAGTGATAACAAATAAAAAAGGAAATATAATCACAGATGCCGACCAGATTGGGGATAGATGGAAGGAATACTTCATGAAATTGTTTGGTGCGGATACTAATTGGGATGCAAAAGTAGAAAGCACGAATCAAAAAATAGAACGGGAGGAAGAAGAACTAGAACAGGAAGAAGAGATAACGAAAGAAAAAATAAACGTGGAAAACCTGAAATGTTAAAGAATATGGGTGAGGAGGGAATACAAATCGTGTTGGAACTGTTTAGGAAAATATGGGAAGTTGGTAAAATACCTTCTGATTGGGAAGTAGGTATAATTGTACCCGTATTTAAAAAGGGTGACTCCAGAAATTGTGAAAACTACAGAAGAGTGACTTTACTCAGTGTAGTAGCAAAAGTGTTCGAGAGGGTTCTAGAATGCAGACTGATGGAGAAAACTTTAAACTTAATGGAATTGCAGAGTGGATTTAGGAGGGGATATAGTATTCTAGATCATATATTTAATATAAAACAAATTATTGAGAAGACGTTAGACCAAAGTCAAGAAGCATATATAGCTTTCATAGATCTTGAGAAAGCGTTTGACAGGATATCAAGGGTTGAGATATGGAACATGTTGAGAAAGAATAAGGTTGGTAGAAAACTAAGAAGTGCAATTGAAGGTATGTACGGAGAATGTAGAAATATAGTAAGGAACAGAAATGTGGAGTCGGAGGAGTTCAAAACGAACCAAGGGTTGAGACAGAGTAGCTACTTGAGTCCTATGTTATTCATCATGATGTTGAATGAAGTTATGAGAGAAATAAGAGCAAAAGTTGGTAAGCTAAAGATTGGACACCGGTAAAAATAGCAGAGTGTACTTTTGCAGACGATTTGGCAATCTTTGCAAGTTCAGAGAAAGAACTACGAAAGAATCTGGAAATATAGAATGCTGCTCTGTCTAAAGTAAATATGAGGATGAATGTAGAAAAAAACAAAAATAATGGTAGAATCAAGAGAAAATAGGGAAGTGAATATAAGAATTGGCAACAACCATATAGAACAAGTCAATGAGTTTAAATTCTCGGGTGTGGTACTGGATTCACAAGGAAATCAACAGTGGGAAATTAAAGAGAGAATAAGCTTAAAATTTTTAAATCTATTTAACTTCCTACCCTGACATTCGGGGCAGAAGCATGGGTACTAACAAAGAGGCAAGCCAGCTCAATACAGGCTATGGAAATGAAGTACTTGAGGCGTGTAAAAGGTGTGACGTGGCAGGATAGAGTTAGAAATGAAGTGATCAGAGAAGATTTGGGAGTTCAACCAGTACTACAACTTATAGAACAGAAACAACTAAGTTGGTTTGGCCACTTGAGTAGATTGGGGGAAAATAGGCAAATAAGGAGAATATGGGAAACATGGATAATACTTGGAAGAAGACGGGGAAGGCCAAGGATAAAATGGAATGAAAACCTGCAAAAAATCTGAAGATGTCGGCAATTTTACGCCTTAATGGAACTTTCTTCTTACCTAATTTATGATGTAGAATTGTTAAAATACTTGGTTCAATTGTATTTAACGCATAAACAGTGATAGGAACTGTTTTCTAATCTTCTTACGCTTTAAGATTTTAGAACACAATTATGTGTGAAGCAGCTGCGTAATTTACAAATCATTTTAGAAAAGAAGAATGTGATATTTTTTCTATAAAAACCGACTAATGTATTAATAATAGCACCGTTTAATTTTCCATTTATTTTGAGTAACATTATCATTATCGCATAAATGAGGAGCGTTTATTCAAAAGCAGACATGTCCACATAAAGTGGTTTTGAGATAAACGCAAAAAACTATTTTGTCATAGGCCCATCAAGATAAAATTATGAAACTTACATGACAATAGACTGCTAAATTTATGGATCCGACAATGTCATTCCTATTAAAAAAAAATTTATGGTTGTCGAAAAAACACGAAAAAACAAAAGGACATGTCTGGTTTTGCGTGAACTTGAAGGTGAAACTAATATGATTTTTTTGTTGGAATCTGTTACTTTGTCGTATTATGTAAAATAAATATATTTTTTTATTTATTAAAACTTTTATTATAATATACAGAATTGACAATAATTTTCTGTAAAAAAAAATACAAAATTTAGATATGAATTGCAAGGTCATCCTGTAAGCAGTCACATGAAGTATCTTCAACTTCATCATTTTGTACACCTTCTTCGCCATGTTGGGCTTCTTCAAACAAAATGTTCTTATAAAAAATCAGTTCTGGAAGATTTTCCCATTGTACATCGTCGTAATTGAATTGCTTGGCCAAGAGAGTTTTCACATTATTTTTCTTTTCGGAAGATATGCGATTTCCAAGTGGTAGAATGTTTAGACTGCATCTTTTTCATTGCGACCTCTTTTAACAATGGAAACAAAAGGCTCATTATTGTCGAATTTAAAGAAAGCTTTACCGTAACTCCATTTTTAGAATTAAATTTCTTGAGAAAAATTCTTTTTAAATCTTTAATTCCAACAATTTTATTGTAAGTTTCCAACAGATTTTTGATATCGTATAGCTGGTAATCTACACCTAATTTGCGAACTTGCCCAACTTGGTTATAGAATCTGTTATATTCTTTAGGGGTAATAATGACATTATGTTTCTTCAAAATTTTCTCCGCGCGGCCGAAAACACGGTCAGCTGGCAAGTAAGAGTGACCTCTAACAGGAAAATGCAAAATCAAATCAGTGACACTAGCTGGAGCCTCAGTTCTAAGCCATAATGCCAAAATATGAACAATGTGGGCGTTCTTGTTCTGGCCACCACAGCCATCACAAAATAACCTTAAAAGTTCTATATTTTCAAAATCTAGAGACCGAAGGTGCGCCAACAAAGCTGAGCCAATTTCCGTTGAACCGCGACTGGCCTGGTCTTCAGTCCAAGTGTAAAAAAAGGTTTTTTCGCATTAACATCGACACAACAAAAAGTGTAGAAACTAATTTGACGTAAATAAAAAGCGTCTTGTACGGGCGTCTTGGGTAATGGATGTATTTGCTGTAAGTCAAAACAGAATGATAAGCTTTTTGGAGGATTTTCCTTCAATAATTTATAAAAGGTGTTTGCTCGAATTCGATGAACCTTAAGTTTCGATATAAATAATTCTTTATCTCCATCTTTTTGTACCACAAACATCCGATGCTGGGGACGAGAAACCAATGTTAAATTCGTTGTAAAAAATTCTTTTAAACATTGGTAATGACGACTTATACTCAGGATTTTTTGAATTATACATTTTGGATAATACTGCAAGATTCAGTTCACTCGAAATGTAAACTCTGCATGACTTTTTCCGATTGTAATGGCTTTCGCTTGCTGATAAATTTTTTAAAAATTCCCTAATTTTTCTTTAATTTCAAAAAAATTTTTGACCATATCTGTCACCACCCTTTTTTCTTTAGGAATATCACCCCCGTGAATTGCCTTTAAAATCGGTACTAATCTATTTTTTGTTATACCAAGGGCAGTTAAAAGGAACTCTCTGCAAACTGGTTGTACTGTATTTTTTCCCTTAACACGAAAATAGTATTTTGACTGCAAATTTCTCGGTTTTCTCTTCTCCTCTTGAACAAGACCCCTTGGACGCTTTCTTTTTGGTTCAGCAACTGATATAAGATGGCACAGTTTTTGGTCCTGCACACTTTTAGCAGATTCTTCATAAAACTTTTTCCTAGCATTTTTAATATCGCTAATTTTTACTAAACTGCATTTTAAAGAATTTGTATTATGATTGCAAGGTCGTTGGAAACGGCGCAAGTTGGGATCCGTATCTGAATATCTAAAAACCAACGAGAAAAATAGCATCGTAACCTCAAAAAATAAAAACTTGAGTTTACCTTTGCCTTTTCAATCTATTTCGTATTGACACTTCAGGCTTTTTCTTCCTGCTCCCTGTATTAATTAAACCGACAGTAGTATTTATTGTTGTTAAAACTTTGTAAGCACACAACTACTATAAAAAACTTGACACTACTTAGCAAACAAACAACAAAGTAAATAATAATATAGGTTACCTACCTATATGAAAAGCTGGTAAAGTAGAACGCAAATTTTTAATATTATAGAATTCATTGTATGGATATTATATATCTGGTTTTGTGATATTGTGTGCAATCCAGATGTTAGATGCAATTGGACATGTCCTGTTTTGGTCGAAACAATAAAACTTATTTTCTGATGTGGACATGTCTGGTTTTGCCTGAACTTGTGATATTTAGGCTTACATTTGCATGAAAAATATCTGGTTTTGGTTGATTCTGACTTCACCAGTCGATGTAAACGATTAAAAAGAGCCGGAAATCATATAAAACCTTATTTTGTAGAAAAGTGGACATGTCTGCTTTTGTATGATCGCTCCTCAAATATACTTTAAGGTAAACCCCACAATTAATACCTGCAAATGAATGTGATAATTGAAATAACCCAATTTATACCATTATTTCTAACAATATTATTGCCACATTAATCATCATTTGTCCGGTTACAGAATGTCAATTAAACGAAGCACAGTGTGGGATGAGATTTTTTACGTAATCTAATAATTAAACGTGATAATAACATAATGACAAAGCAATAAATAAATATGTTATATAGGTACACGTATTGTAACTTGAGAATAATTGATACATGATGATACTGATAAATGATGTTGATGAGTATTCATCAGTTACAGATCAATGGCTTCTAGATTCGTTCCACTAGTCATCGCTTATTTCACTATTGTTTGGGTAACTGAAAAAACAAGCGCGCAACGATTAGAATCCCCGTGTCCGAGGTTATTTGTATACGAACCGCCTGGCACCGAAACAGACCGATGGTATGGAATAATTACGCTAATTTCAGATTCCGATTTAAACGGAGTCTGGTTAAGGGTAATCTTCGACAGGCCGTCTCTACAATTAGGGGTAAAAATCTCGCTAGTAAAACAGGAAGATAAAAACTATAAATAATAAACTTTATTTTGGTTCTAGAACTGGTTTGGTGAAGTTAAAACGGAAGATAACAAAGACTACCTCATCAAGAATAGGAATCACAAGTTAACCGCTAATACACCGTTCCCTATTAGGTTTTACATTAAATACGATCCTAGTAATCCTGTACCACGATTGGAGAGCTTTCGATTGAACGCTAAAACGGTTTGTCCGGAAGGTTTAGCGACTACAGCTCCACCTGTCGCTTCAAATCAATTGTATACTAATAAAGAACCCGATGCTACTTCACCTCTTCCGCCGCCACAACCTGCAGAGCCACCATCTCGTCCATCTGGAGGGTTAGTATTTTAAATAATTAATTTTTTAAATATTGTAGAATATTAACAAATAACTGAACTAATTGCTGCATTACTCAAACTTGCGGTTTTTATCTTAATCGCAAGGTTAAATATACAGGGTGAGGCATTAGTGCGTCAAAGCTCAAAATTATTTTCGTTTATACAGAGTGTTTCATATTTCCAGGGTGAACTAAACATACATTTTCTTAAATGGGACACACTATATATTATTTCAAATTTCGATTAAGCATATCTTCTTCGTTCCTTTGATATAAGGTTTCATTGAGTTATACCGAGTATCTCAGAAGTTATGGTCAATTTTGTTTGAAAATCATTGCGTGTTCAACGTCCTGTGTATTTCACACGAAACAACTTGATATTCTTTTTATACTGGAATGACTTTTTTATATTGTTACAGTTTCATAGCAAAGTGACATTTTGCCAATATTGCGAAAACTGTGTACAGAGCGATTCAAAACGTAAATGCATTATTTTCTCATCTTATTTAAATGGAACACCCTGTATTTTATATCAAGAAAGGGAAGGACACTGTATGCACTTTCATTTTTATTAACCACTCCCTATATCTAAAATCGTTAATTTCTGAGATATTTAATATTTTCTGAATGAAAGGTGAACTTTTTCAAAATAATTGTTGATATCAAATTAGCCATGAAAGAAAAACAAGAGACTTCGGAAACTTATTTCTACTGAAATTTCCTCAGAATAATAAGCCAATTTTGTTTTTTTAGTGGTAGGAAAAAAACGAATTCTTTACTTTTTCATATACAGTGAGGTTTTTATAACACAGTACATAGCCCTATGTTCGATTTTATTTGTCCCATGTCAACGCATGGACAGTTATGCAACCAACATTACTCCTGTATATTATTGGTTGCTACATAAACATCTTATACTGTCAAAGTAGTGATGTATTCTAAAGATGAAAAAATTGAAATTATAAATTGGTATCAAGCCGGAAACAGTATTAGACATATACGAGATCAGTTTGCTGCAAAATATCCCGACAGACCAATACCGGCTCTATCATCCATCCACACAATTGTTCAAACAGTTAATACCAGAATTTCGTAATACGCAATGCGAAGGTGGATATTTCGAACATTTATTAAAACGTTCATTAGTTATAATGTTGTTGTTTTTTTATTCACTGTTTGATCAGATCTTTTAATTTTATTTTAAAAATAGGACAATAGAAGGATTTATTGACGAGGTTCTGTTTATTAAGTAATATCAACGCATGTTTGCAATAGGAGTCATGTTGGTTGCATAAGTGCCCATGCGTTGACATGAGGCAAATAAAATCTAACATAGGGGCTATGTACGATGTTATAAAAACCTCACTGTATACTGCTAATCAAAAATTTCGACTTAGAAATTTTCCTAAAAAAACACTTTTATTTAGAAAATTTGAAAAATTGCTCATTCTGCGTTGATAAAATTGCAAGAGTTTATGTATAATTCCACATGAGGTATTTATTTTTTGATTGCCTAAAAAGTCTTGAAAACACTCTTCAAAGACAACTGTGGCATGTTTTCATCATCAACATTTTAACACTCATTGCAACATGTGTAATATCTACATAAAACGTTAAGTCGATAGTACGAGTTAACGGACGAAAACGAAATAGAAGCTGGTAATAGTGAAGGTAATTTTGCTCTTGAGAGAGGAAATGGATGCTGTAGACTAAAAACGAAATTTATCCTCCATCATTAAAAACAAGAAACTAGAGATATGATTTCCACTCTTACATTGAACCATTCTAAAACGAAACCTAGATTTTTTTTTTGTTCTAAACATAAACAATTTTGGAATAACTTTCCAAAAAAGCTACCTCTTCGGTAATGGTCTAATTTCTTTTAGAGAGAGAGATCTGAACTGATATGAAATGATGAACTATATGATATACAGGGTTTCCACGGCCGAGTGGGACATAGGGAGAATACATGTAAAATCGGTTTTCGGTGAATATTATCTCCCTAATACTACTTCATCCAAATTTAAGTGCCGAATATTATAACTGGGTTAACAATGAACACTTCCACAATCATAGTACAAAGAAAGTCATTTTAATAAAGCCAAAAAAATTATTATTCCTAATAAGGCTTTTAACACGTAAGTTAGTGCGAGTGGCCGTGGCGCAGACGTTCACGCGACGCCTTAATAATGTCACTCTGCATATCATCAAGTGGCCAGGCTTACAACAGACATCATCAATGGGTTTAATACAGGCAATCACACCGCCCTCATGCTTGTAGACCTGGAGCGAACCTTCGACAGGGTCTGGATTAATGGTCTCACCTATAGGCTAATAACCAACAATTTTTCCCCGCCACTCGTACGAGTTATCCATAGCTATCTCGTGGGAAGAAGCTTGGGGGTTGGAATTAATAATGCCAAGTCTCCCCTCCTCCCGATACCTGCGGGTGTCCCACAAGGATCGGTCCTCGGGCCGGTCCTCTTTAACATTTACCTTTCTGACGTGCTGCGGTTCCCTGCCCGAACAATAAGCTGGGGTTGTTCGCGGACGACACGGCTTTATGCAAAATCCCACTCCACGCTGGTAGCACTGCAGAAAATCCAGAATCAGCTTCCTAGCTATAAGTGGAGGTTGACAGCAAATCCTGAGAAGTCTACCGTCGCTCACTTCACGGCCCGGAAAAATCATATCAATATACCACGATACCCCACCTTCATGGGCACAAGTCTCAAGCCGTCAAACCCCATCAGGTACCTCGGAGCTCTTCTGGATACGAGACTACCCTACAAGCCGTGGATCGAGCATAATATCAAGAAGACGTCAGGAGCCATCAGCCGGCTCAGCTCTATCCTCTTGAGTCGGAAGACGACGCGTGAAAATAAGCTCCTGGTGTTTAAGACTATCCTGAGGCCCATCCTGACCTGATATGGGCCGGCGCGGCCAACTATAACATCGAGATACTCCAGGTTGCCCAAAATAAATGCTTACGTCTAGTGCTTGGAGCCGACAGACGAACACCTGTAAGGCTGATACAGCGGACCCTCCAGGTGCCGATGATTAGACAGTATGTCAGCGAGGTGGCGGAGAAATTCTATCATGCCACCCAGTACCACGACAACCTCCTTGTACGGAACATCATCCGTACAAGGCAGGCGGATACTAAACATAAGCTGCCGTATCAGCACCTGGAGATCTATAACCAGATCCTGCCGCAGCGAGGTCCGCCCCAGCCTGCATCTGCAGCAACATCCGTGCGATGTCCTGTCCCTTAACCAAACCGGAGCCGCTGGGAGTTTTTAGTGAAACTTTTCCCCTTATATGAGACCCTGTCCACAGGAACTTCAACAGAAATGAGGAGCTACACATTTTTATCTTATTTTAACTTGTACATACTTATTTATATTTTAATTAGCTCTATTTTAAATTGTATATATATACCAAACCAATCGATATTTAATATGTAAGCTACCTGAATAGCAGGTAATATTAATCACTCGCTTTAAGGTTGACATGTAACCATATTTAGAATCAATATAGATTTTCAAATCTCTCTCTCTTAATAATGTAATGCACAGATTGTTTAGGGTTCGAATCCGAGAAATGAATTTTTTTTTTTTTTAATCTTGATTAAGTTTTGTTGTTTATTTTGACAATTGATTCGTCGTTAGTAACAATTAAAAATCGAATAATATAATAGCACGTGATGATTTTTGTTATTGTAAAAATTATTCATTATTTACCTTAATCCTCAAAAAATCGATTTTATAGTCTTCAAAATCTCTAATTTTTGTAGTGTTATTGAATTTGTAACATTATTGTTGGAGATAAAAAAAAATAAAACTAATCTGCCGGGATTCGAACCCTAAACAATCCGTGCATTTGCGTTATTAAGCCGTCGCGCGAATCATTGCGCCATGGCCCAATGCCTTATTAGGAATTCACGAACAATAGATTTAAAAATAATAATTTTTTCGCTTTATTAAAATGACTTTCTTTGTACTATGATTGTGGAGATGTTCATTGTTAACCCAGTTATAATATGCGGTCCTTAATTTTGAATGAAGTAGTATTAGGGAGACAATATTCGCCGAAAACCGATTTTATATGTATTCTCCCTATGTCCCACTTGGTCGTGGAAAGCCTGTATATGTATATACCGATTAATTTCAGACATAGGATAAATAACGGCGGGAAGGAGCAAGGGGTACGAAAATTTGCTAAGAAGTGGGGACACGTATGAGTCTCTCTATCACAGTCTAGTCTCGTCTAGTCTACAGCGCTGTGATAGACTCATTCACGTCCCCACTTCTTAGCGAATTTTCAATTTTGCCCCTTCCCGCCGTTATTTATCCTATGTCTCAAATCAACCGGTATTTATGTATATATGTATGTATATGAACTAAATAGGAGGGTAGATCCAGAAATAAGATTTCCATCAATTCTGCAAAGAGACAACATTTTTATTATCATTCAAATGTACATCGCCGGAAAGAAAAAACTTTGCCCTATTTTTCTACGTAATCGCCTTGTTTTTTACGCATTTTTGTAGACGGTACTCCAATTTCTGTATCCCAATGTCGTAAAACTCCGCCGCCAGACCGATGAGGGAGCGTTTCACCTCTTCTTTAATTTCATCATCGCTCCGGAAGCATTGGCCACGCTCAAGTATTCCTTCAACTTGGGGAACGATAATCACTAGGCGCGAGATCAGGTGGGTGGGGCATAACAGTTCACCCAAAGTGTGTCAAAAGTTCCTGGGTTCATCGTGGACTTCCTTCCGACCGGTACTAAACTCCCCGCACTACTTTCGGACGTGTTGAGCGGCCATACATTTGTCGCCATACACCTCCACGGGTGGAGTCCCTTTGGCGCGCGAAAAGCGAATTACGGAACGAATCTCGCACTTGACGGGATCAACCTCTATCTCGACCGGCTGCTGAGCCTAGAGAGGGCTCCGGGGGGAATCGAGAGTTGCCTTGCAGCTTCCCGTGCAGCTGAAGCTCTTTAGGAACCTTATTTCTGGATCCACCGTCGTAATGTTGTCCAATCTAGATTGAAAGGTACCTGAAGCTGTATCTGTAGCAATGATGTCACTGCGTTGGGCAGGAGTCGATGTTGACGATCTTTTCTGTCTTTAGCTCTACTATTGTCTATCGGAGAGTTGGGCTTAATAACTACCTTACATGGGATATATAAGTGAATACAAATTTTCTTTATCTATTAAAAAAAAATGTTAGCAATAAATCTTATTGACTTTGACAGAGTAGCTGGTTTTGAGCATTTTGTGTTTGTGTACAGAGCTACAAAAACCAACGCATATTAGTTAATGCAATTACCAAAAGAAACATCTTATGGGTTATTGAAATTTACTCTCCTATTAATAAAGATACTAAGTGATAATAGTTAATTTATTGATTTTAGGAATAGACCCAGTTTTAGACCACCAGAATCTACCGACGAAGATGATTACTTCCAAGGAGATTTTTCTGGTTTCAACTTGAAACCTACTGGTATTGGATCGAATGTTGAATGTGGGACCATAGCAGTGAGTATCACAAAATTTCCATGTCTCAGAATTCTATAATTAATAAAATTTTGCCTTTTTCTATCCTAGAATACCTTAAGAATTGCAAATCTATGATAATTAATACTATTGATAATAAAATTGGATCTCCGTAGATTTGCAGATTCTGATTCACTCCTAAATTTGTGCTAGTTTCTAACTAAATGCTTTCTTGTAATTAACACAAAGTTTGCATACCTTTTGGTGTCTGTAGAAATGTCAAGAAAACTAGTTAATAATATCACGAATGAATAAGCATTTTAGCGTATTCTTACTAACCAAACTTATCATACTATTCTTGCATAGGAGATCATACTTCGAACACTTCTTTTAATATCCGAAAAACCGACATTCCTGTTTGCACAAAATCTCAAGCTTAAATTTAAACAAGTGAAACGCATTTCAAAATTCTGACTCGCTTTATT
This sequence comes from Holotrichia oblita, assembly GCA_023690525.1. NCBI lineage: Eukaryota > Metazoa > Arthropoda > Insecta > Coleoptera > Scarabaeidae > Holotrichia > Holotrichia oblita. Next base: position 39,253,844 of record CM043023.1, read on the forward strand.
TTTTTCATAATTTCTGGTTAGGGTCGCGCTAAAAGGCAAGTTTACTATTACTATCCAGAAGAATCGAATACTAACTATCAGACAACCAACAGGAACCAATATCAGGGTTTATATGAATATATTAACTCCATTGTTAACGCATTAGGGCACCAACAGGTAAATGCCAAATTTATCTTCCAATTAAACCAAAATCACATCATCTTTTTCACATACTACTACATATACACGGTGCTCAACATTATACATTCACTATTATACTAAATATAAGTTTACATTTTTAGGTTCAACCACGTCCATTGATTACTTACGGCCAAAAAACAAAAGCTGGAGAATTCCCATGGCACGCTGCTTTATACCATTCCAGAGGTGTAGGCTTGAATTATATATGTGGAGGTTCCCTAATTTCAAGATACCACGTTTTAACGGTTGCACATTGCGTTTCAAGGTCAAGATCGCAATCACTTTTAAACCCTGATAACCTATTAGTTTATTTAGGTACTACATTCTGCTTGTGATTATCATCGTCATTATAGTATAATAATTCCAGGTAAATATTATTTGAAAAAATGGTCTAATCCGGGCGTTCAAGACCATCAAGTTTCTAAAATTATTCGCCATCCTCAGTATGACTCGAAAACGTACTCCAACGATATTGCAGTTATTAAATTGTCACAACCTGCTGAGTTTACTGATTTTGTAAGACCCATTTGCCTTTGGGAGGGAGCCAGGGATTTTAATCCTCTAGTAGGGAAATTTGGTAAGCAAAATTGTACACAATTATCTATCAAGCTTATTTTTTTTAATTATAGGTACTGTTGTTGGATGGGGTTTCGATGAAAATGGCAAGCTAACCGAAGAGTTAACCATGCTTAATATGCCTATAGTGTCTAAAGACTCTTGTATCTATTCATTCCCTGATTTCTTCTCGAGATTTACGACTAGTGAGACATATTGTGCTGGATTTACCAATGGTTAGACAAATCAAGTTTGATTATAACTTAATAAATTAATATTCTATTTTATTTTACATACATAGGTACTTCTGTGTGTAATGGTGATTCTGGTGGTGGTATGGTTTTTCAAAAACCCACTGCAAATCCAAACAGGAAGGCTTACCATTTGAGAGGACTGGTGTCTGTGAGTGTAGCCCTTCAAAATGAATTTAAATGTGACCCCACGCATTACGTAGTCTTCACGGACGTTGCCAAATATTTAGAGTTTATAAAGCAAGCTATCAGGCAATAATTAGAACGGTGTTAGATAAATATTATTTTTGTAATTGTATATGTCGATATTTTTTTTGTAAGTTTTAATAAAAAACAACTCAATAATAAACCAAGAGTCTCTTTGTGTTACTAGTTCAATAAAGTTAGCAATATCTTAACTTTCGGCTTCTTCTTGTTTCTTACTCCTCTTAATTTTTTTTTCTTCTAAGTAATTGTTTCCTTTTATTTTCTAATCGATTTCTATTTTTCTCTTCTTTCTCTTTTTCCTTCCGAATCTTTGTATTTTCTATGTTTCTGAAATATTCTTGCCAGAGTTTAGAAGTTAGCAACAGAAGAAATGTTTCTTTTTTTTTGTTTAGTGATTTTGGCGTCTCTGGCCAACGAGATACTCTTAAGTGCAATCTCTGGATGTCCCTTACGAAAAGCTTCCAACCAGTGCTGATCTGGCCGAACATTATTGATCCATAAGTTGACAGGTACAGGTTGATTGGGAATCCTCTGGTACTAAATGGCAAATCAATTTTACTATATTTTGCTCTTCATTTTTTGACAGAATTGAAGTAGGTACATTTTTCTTATTAAGGGAGATTTTCCCTTGCATTTGTCTGAAAGCGTCGTTCTAGGAACTGTAAAACTTTTGGCTACTGTGGCAATAGGGGAAAATCATATTTTTTGGAAATATTTTTTTTAATGATTTTTGCGCTATAAAATTGCGTAAATATATTATTTCGCTGAAATAACAAGCCATTTAAGAAATAAAAAATATATAAATTCAAATTATTATTAGCGGCGCGAAAACGCAGTGTTCAATATGGCTGTCGTCTGTGACGTAGATATGCAGTACTTGTCAGCTTGATACCGGTATTATAATAAGATTTCCTTTTAATTGACGTGACATCTGACAGTTTGGCGAATATTTATTGTACTTCTACGTCATGTCCGTTTTGCGATGACTCATCATTTTTAAATATTTAAAATAATTCAATCGTTGAATATTTGTTACGCTATTAATTTTTGTCAAATATTTATTACTTTTTGGTAATCCGAAACATTATTCTACTAAAAACCATGTAAATAAATACATTCTGCAATGCATGCACATCCCCTATTGACCTTCCACATTGTAATTAAACCGACTCATCGAAAACAAAAATGCCCAGTTATCGTTAACAGTAGATCCAGTATTCGTCACTACATTTTAGAACAGTTTAATATGTACTGTTCTCATCCTAAAAACAGCATGATGAATACTGGTATTAATATTTTTTAAAACAAGTGAAACGCATTTATTGATAATCATGATAGAAGTTTTACTAAAACAAGGACACTGGTCACATTTTATTGTAACTGATGTTGCACATGACTTCATTTTATTGCACTAGTGTTCGTTATTAAAATATATACAGCGTTAGTAAAAAGTCCCGGTCGAATAATTTTGTTATTTGAAAATTATGATTTCTGAAATTTGGTATGGGGGTATAGTTAATATAAATGCATTTTATGCAATACAGTTTATATTTTTTTCGCTTCCGGTTCAATCGGCAATACGTCCAACTTTTTTTTGCACTTTTGCAACACTTTTGAATGCAAAATAAAAAACTACGTTCCGGAAGTATTAAGATGTTTATTTTTATTCACAAGAAAACAGTTAAAAAATTAAAAAAATAATAATAATAATACAGAAAAACAAGGTACCTTTGAAAAAAGTTGTTGTTTAATGTTTGCATTCTTTTTGCCGTCACATTACGCTATAAATTTACTTATTTTAGACATTGACACAGTTGACAATGGCAGTAAAACTTACTGAATCAGAACGAATTGAGATATTAATGATGCATGGGTATGGTGATCGTCAACGTTCTTTTGAAGAGGTTCGTATTTTGTTTAATACTGTTTATCCGGATCGTTACATTAGTAAAAGTACGGTATGCCGAACAATTCAAAAGTTTGAAGTCTTTCGTCAGGTGAAGGATTTACCTAGAAGGGGACGTCCATTAACAGCAACAGATGAAGAAACTAGTTTAAATGTGTTACTTACAGTGCAAGAAAATCATCACGTGTCCACAACAGAATTAGGTCAAATTCATGAGATCTCTCAAAAATCTGCTCATAAGATTCTTAAGTCAGCAAGAATGAAAGCCTATAAAATGTATCCCGTCCATGAGTTAACTGAAGATGATCCAGATCGTAGACTACATTTTTGCGAAACAATGCCGGAATTGATCGAGCAGCAGCCTAATGTTTTAGATCACATCATTTTTTCAGATGAGGCAACGTTTTGTCTCAACGGCACTGTGAACAGACACAATTGTCGCTATTGGTCAATTGTTAATCCGCATTGGATTGAAGAAGTCCATAGACAGCGTCCTCAAAAGGTGAATGTCTGGGCTGGTCTTGTTGGAAACAACATCATAGGACCATTTTTTATAAGAGGAAATTTAACTGGCAACGTCTACTTAAATTTATTGCGAAATGAGGTTGTTCCAGCACTTGCGGCCCTCTTTCCAAATGCAAACATAGGTGATCACCCTAATGCACATTTTTGGTTTCAACAAGATGGAGCTCCCCCCTATTTTGCCCATAATGCCCGCGATTATTTGAATGAAATTTTTCCGGAACGTTGGATCGGACGTAGAGGAGCAATCGAATGGCCAGCACGTTTGCCAGATCTCTCGCCATTAGATTTTTCTTTTGGGGTCACTTGAAATGTCAAGTGTACAAAAATCGTCCCCATAATCTTGAACAATTGGAAGAGAGAATAGTTCAGAAGCCAATCGCATCACTCCAGAACAAATACAAAATTCAATAAGAAATTTTACTGACCGTTTACATTTTTGTCAAATTGTAAATGGAGAGCATTTTGAACAATTATTGTAATCGCAACCTGAATAGACAGGTATCTTGATTTTTCTGTATTAGGACACTTTTTTAATTTTTTAACTGTTTTCTTGTGAATAAAAATAAACATCTTAATACTTCCTGAACGTAGTTTTTTATTTTGCATTCAAAAGTGTTAAAAAAATCTGGGCGTTCCGTTTAAAAAAAAAAGTTGGACGTATTGCCGATTAAACCGGAAGTGAAAAAATATATACTGTATTGCATAAAGTGCATTTATATTAACTATACCCCCATACCAAATTTCAGAAATCATAATTTTCAAATAACGAAGTTATTCGACCGTTCCGGGACTTTTTACTAACGCTGTATATTATTCTATAGCATTTCTAACCTTAGGTTTACTTACAAATCACATTTTATATTACAGATGTGCAAAGATTCTGACTTAGCTTAACAGTTCTCTTACCAATAATTGTAACACCAATTTGGACACATTTAAACTCAATTTAAACGATCTACCGATTTTAAATCATATTTTACTTAAAAGTTCAAGAAGCTATCGCTAAACGGATAAAAAACAGACTAATCTTTGTGTACCTATGTATTTTATATACTGGGTCTTTTAACAAGGACCTCCGAACTTTGACAGTTGATAGCGGCCATATTGTTGAAGCTTCATCAGATTGGCTGTAATTTATTTAGTCTGTTTTGCCAAATTACCATGGATGAATATAGAGTTCAACAACACGTGCAAATGATAAAATTGTTTTATCAAAATGGGTGTTCTATTCGGGCAACGTTCCCCACACTTTCACCATTTTATGGTCGTGATAATCGTCTTAACGAGTAGACTATTCGCAGTGTGGCGGATAAATTTGAGGCTACTGGTTCAGTAATCAAGGAAGCAACACCCGTACGATGATAAAACCCAAGATATGCCGAAAACATCGCCGCTGTCCGTGGGAGTGCGCAAGAGAATCCGATGCAGCCGATTTCGCGTCGCTGGCCTATCGCAGACCACAACTTGGCGAATTTTGCTTCGTGATTTGGGCCTGCACCCATACAAAATTCAACTGACACAGGAGCTGAAGGTAAATGACCATAGGCAACGACGTGTGTTCGCTGATTGGGCCCTGAAGCAGTTGGAAACTGATCCTAATTTTCATGAAAAAATTATCTTCAACGATGAGGCTCATTTATGAATGAATGAGTACATCAACAAACAAAATTGTCGAATTAGGGACCACACCAATCCACATGAGATCCAAGAGCGTCCAATACATTCCGAAAAAGTTAATGTTTGGAGTGCATTTTGGACTGGCGGCGTCATCGGTGCATATTTCTTTCAAAACGACGTTAGCTAGGCCATCACCGTCAACGACGAGCGCTATAGGTCGATGATTACCAACTTATTTTAGCCTGAATTGGATGATATGAGCATCAATGACATGTGGTTCCAACAGGACGGTGCTATATGTGACACAGCTCATGCCACAGGAGGGTCGTCTCACGTGGAGGTGATGTGAATTGGCCACCGAGATCGTGCGATTTGACCCCGTTAGACTGTTTCTTGTGGAGTTTTCTTAAGTCGCAGGTCTATGCGAATAATTCACAAACCACAGCGGCGTCCACCCAGCGAAGCCACGGTGGACATTTGCTTGATGTTATATTTCATAAATAATGGCATCGATAGGCCTTTCAAACGAATAAAAAAATTCGATGATATCTGACACCCTCTTAGGCGGAAACATTACCCACTTGGACAGTCTTTATTTACTACTGTCATCGATACGTGTTGAAAATTTTTGCTGACGTGAGCTATTAAAGATCGGTATTATCATGGGACATGCAGACAAATGTCGAAACATTGTGCTAATTAACATCCAAAATCAAATCTGAGGCCACCAGAAGCTGTTGCAGATTAATCTTAGAAAGTGTCTGTGATTACTAATAAGCAACATCTAAAAGAAGAAGATTTACACGAAATAATTGCAACTAGAAAACTGCTGTTGTACAGGCGTCTGGTTTTCCAATATGCAATACAAAAATAAAATAAAAGTCCAAAAATATATATACAAAACGTTTAGCCACTACTGTAAGGGGATTCTTCGGGAGCAAAAGTGGATGGAGGACGCCAAAAGGTCATGGTAGATCGACGTGTAAACAAAGCTAGAAGCGACAACCTTCTTATTCAGAGAAAGGAGGAACATTAAGGGCGAAGATTTGTTTTTCTGCAATTGGAGGCTGTATGCCTTCAACGTTTATATTCCCAAGAGTCAGAAAACAAAAAGAATTGTGAGAAAAGTGTGACCATCTCCCGCTGGGTGGGCTGGATGGAATGTCAAGAAGCAGGCTAGATTAACACCGAAATATTTACGAAATGGTTCACAGTTTGTCTTCTTTTCAAAAGTCTACTGCACTGTACTGTGTACTAACCAATCATGGAGAACAAATCCATGCAAAGTCATCAGGCTCGGGAATGTTGAATTTGGCCACTTAACATGAAAGTACTTAAAAACGTTACTTTCATGCATCAACCCCCAACTGACATTGAAATTGAACCATCCGATGAGACAGATCCGTTGTTCCCCTAAAAGTGAAAATCATATTTCTATATTTGATCAAAATAAATAATTGTAATCTCGGTTTAGCAGAAATAAAATTAGCAATTAAACACTTATAAACTTTGATTATAATACTGCGAAGGAAGTGGCGTATTAAAGTAACCATCACGACGAAATGTGTAGTTATTAATATTTAATTATGTTTATTAACCTAAATTAATGCGTAAATTGGTGGAATAACGTTTTATAAGCTTAATAGGTCTCTTCCTTTTGATTTGAATTTTTTTAAATCGCCAATAAAAAGAATATCAAAAATATTTTTGACATATTTAAGAAACAGACATAATATACGATCAATAAAACACAATATATAAAACAAGGACAAATAGAATTTTTTACGCAATGACATTTTCAACAATAAAATTAGAATTCTCGAAGAATAATTATACAATTTTAACTTATGCTACAGGTTTCAGCGATCTATAACCGTCTTATTAAGGACAAATATATATGCGAAGACGTGACAGACTGATGTCTACCATAAAATATCGAATACGATCATCAATAGAATTAAAAACTACCGAGAAGAATGCCAGAAAAAAATCGTTAATGAGCGTATATGTAAAAATAATCGTACGAACCAATGGGTCTTCGGAAGGCAAAATTTATTCAAATTTTATTGTTACGATTGCGTGTAAATACGTGTATTGTGGGGGAAACGGATGTAATACAAGAATTTTTAAATACCAAAAGGACACGATATCATGGTAGAACGGGTGTGTTTGTGTGGTATATAATAAATGGATACGAAGGATTTAGTTGACAGTTCGAAACGTATAAATCTTTGAGTGGTTGAATAAATAATTGTATTACGATTGGAAGTTTGTTCAGGTGTTTCTGAAACGTAAAACCAGGTAAACTCGATTCTTAAAGACGCTTAATTTAATTGTTATCATGTGTTTTAAATCATTATTAAAGGTACAACATTCTACAGTAAAATTGAATAAAAAAATCATGAACAATTTTTTGGCAACTTGTCGCGATTTCCTGATAAACTTGATCGAAATTTTCTCAATGAAATGCTTACTAAATTTGTTCGGTTTTTCTTATTCTATGTCTTTGTGCTAGTATCAAATATTTTGAGAAAAACACTTTCCGTGAATAATATTAACCATGTTATCTCAATATTTAAATAGTTTGTTTCTTCTTTAGGTATACAGGAAGAAAGAAATAAGCTCTATAGATTCTAATAATATTGGCACATTAACTATCCAATCATTTTTTTTTATTTAACTCTCAAACTTTCTATGCGATAACTGCTTAAGATCTGATTCAGTTTTTTAGTAAAATAATTAAACACCTTCTTGCCTTATCTGTTTAACATTTCGTTTTTATTAGCCAACAAGAAAAAGACTATCTACAATAATTAACTGTTATACAGGGTTCTGCAATAATGCGTCAGGCTTCCATAGCTCCTTCACGAATTGAATTAAGAATTTCATTTCTTGCCGACTTATACTGTATTATGGGGTGTATCTTAAGAAAATATTTTCAGTAATGGTGATACCAACTTTGTTATTTTAAATGGAACACCCTATATTTTATTGCACTTTTGGATTCCTAGTTAAATTTAAATGGTACAGTAGAACCTCGATTATCAGTGTGCGGATTAACCGTGCTGCGGATTAACCGTGTTAGCAAACAGCTTTGATTATCCGGGTTTCAATTATCCGTGCAGAATGCGAATTAGTACAAACGGTGCACGTTAATTCGCCGTACCATCATCGTATACATCGTACAACTTATACTGCTTTCCACATTAACGTCTTGAATCGTTTTGCAATACCTCCTACAATTTTAACTTTTTCTAAATATTTTTTTCATTAAAAACTTCTGTAGTTCTCTATCTTCAAATTTGTCGCTGGAAGTTTTTCGAAATCTAAACTTTCTTCGATTCAATTGTCAATGAAAGTTGAAGAAGCATTCCGATCGACTCGTATTAATTTACGTAAGTAGTCATAATAATTTGTAAACCAACTTTTTTGACTAAAATAAGTAGGTGCGGATTAACCGTGCTTTTCGATTTTCCGGGCTTGGTTCAGTCCCGACCAGCACGGATAATCGAGGTTCTACTGTACTTTGTTATACATACACTAGGTATAAGTCGCATCGTTTTTTAATTACATGACGTTTTTCGAAAAAAATAACTGTAGCAGCGTATTCGAAATATGGAAATATCTCCGAAACTCTGAAAGTTAGACAGATGACGTTTTCAGTTTTCGCTTAAGCATGAAAGAGTACACATCTTTTAATAGAAAATTGTTGCATTTAAATTACATGATTATTAAATGAGGATCTGTAATGTTCGAACTCTAAAATCATAGATATCTTGATTTTTTTTAATAGAACGGTATAGTAATTTTTACATAAATGGATGTAAAATTTAATTTTATTTCAATTTTATACAGGTATTATGGTGTCTATCTTTAACGGTTTTCGAGAAATTTCCGGTTTTTTCGGATTTTCACGACAGATACGTATTACGAACAAACAAAGGCGGCGATGGAAAAACAAGCATGTTGTTTATTGATACAAAGTAGAAAAGTGACCAACAGAACACAACAAACAAACAAACAAAAAATTAAAAAATAAATAAGTGAACGACATCTTCAATGTTAAAATAGGCTTGGAAAGTACATATATTTGAATTAACATTATAAAACAAATTTCTTATTTTTACCAATTCTCACTTGAAAATCCCTTTCTACATTTCTGAGCATGGCAGGTGTGATAGATGCAAACGCGCCAACAATTCTTTGTCGCATGTTTTTTTCAGTGGTTGGAGATTTCCTATAAACCAATTCTTTTACATACCCCCATAAAAAAAATCTATTTTTGTCAGGTCAGGCGACGTCGCAGGCCAAGGAACTGGTCCTCCTCTTCCAATCCATCTGTTTTCATATTGATTATTTAACAGGACTCTGACTTGTTGCGAAAAATGGGCCGGGGCTCCATCTTGTTGTAGCCACATATTTTGTGCCTGGATATTTATAGGTAAATTTTAAATTAATCTTGGTAACTCATTTATTAAAAATTCCGAATACGTTTGGCTGTTAAGGTGACCATTAAAAAAATGTGGGCTCACCACATGTTCTCCAACAATTCCTCCCCAAACGTTTATTGACCAGCGTTGTTGGCGATCTATTTGCCTGACTATCCTTGGATTTTCGACAGAATAATAATGATAATTATGTCTATTGACGCATCCAGTATTGTGAAAAGTTGCTTCGTCGGAAAAAAGTACGTTCCTGAACACGCAATTGTGCCCATATACAAAACTCTGCCCTCCTCTGAAAGTCGTTTTCACACAGAGCCTGGTGCAACTGAATGTGGTAGGCATGAAAATGATGTTTCTGTAGAATTCTTTGGACAGACCTCTCACTTATTCCAACTTCTTGCCCTACACGTGCTTGACTAGTATTTGAATTTTCAGTTACTGTCAATAAAATTGCCAACTCATTTTCGTCATTTGCTGCTGTCTTTGTTCTTTCTGTTTTTTTGTAGTTAACGCTTCCTGTTTCAACAAAGCGCTCAAAAAGTCTGGTATAACTGATCGCTTCTGGATGTGACCTTTCAGGAAACCGAGTCGCATACATTCTACTAACAAGAAAACAGTTTTTCTCACTCTCACCCAACACAAAAATCATGTCAATGAGTTCTTCTCTTGAATACTTCATTTCTTTTTAATAAAATATTACCTGTTTAAGTACACACACTTATTTCAGACAGGAAATGTCAAAATTTGTATCAATAAACAACATGCTTGTTTTTCCATGGCCGCTTTTGTTTGTTCGTAATACGCATCTGCCGTGAAAATCCGAAAAAACCGGAAATTTCTCGAAAACCGTTAGAGACAGACACCATAATACATGTATAAAATTTAAATAAAATTGAATTTTACATTCAATTTTGTAAAAATTACTATACCGTTCTATTTAAAAAAAATCAAGATCTCCATGATTTTAGAGTTCGAAAATTACAGATCTTCATTTAATAATCACGTAATTTAAACGCAACAATTGTCTAATAAAAGACGTGTACTCTTTCATGCTTAAGCGAAAACTGAAAACGTCATCTGTCTAACTTTCAGAGTTTCGGAGATATTTCCAAAATTTCCTAAATTTAATTAGGAATCCAAAAGTGCAATAATATATTGGGTGTTCCATTTAAAATAACAAAATTGGTATCTACTTCCGGTACAACCGGAAGTTCACCATTACTGAAAATATTTTCTTAAGATACACCCCATAATACAGTACAAGTCGGCAATGAATGAAATTCTTAATTTAATTCGTGAAGGAGCTATGGAAGCCTGACGCACTATTGCAGGACCCTGTATATTGGTCAGAATGACTATTGACGATTATTGTCGACTATTACTATCGTGCAACGTTTTGGTGATAATATCACCTTCTTCAAGCTAAAAATAATTGAATAAATTAAAATTACAACTGAAATACAATTAAGTTCATACTAAACACAATTTAAATGAAGCGTTCAACAACAATTAGGTCTCAATTAACAAACTTCGTAAAGGAACATATCATAATTACACATAATTGACACATTAGCAATCATAAACCAAAAATGGTGTAGAAGGGTGTAAATTGATTGAATTTGGGGATTTCAGAGATGTGGTATTATGAATCTACATCATTCTTCTTATACTAAATAAGTACGGAAATCAAACATATGGCAACCAATAAATCGGCATACATTTTAGAATTCATACTGAGGGGCAACCTAGTAAAATTTGGTTTTACCTTCTGCGCTGAATCTTGCTCATAAGTTCAAGTCGCTTGCGCTTTCTTTTATTATCTGAATACTTCAATTATTCAGGTTAGATATTTTCCGAACTCTAAGTACATTTAACAACCAAAATACGTTTGTGTAAGATCTTCCAGTTGCCTTACGGAAATTTGTGAAATAAGATTAATTGAGATTGACGTGTGGGGCAAGGGAAGAAGCCAGATTCACCCCATCGTGTATTGTCCGACATTTTTGCAGAACCAGTATGATGGCAAATAAGAATCAAATCACGTGAAAAAGTTTTTCATTATGCTTTGTAGCTTGTAAAGGAATTAAAAAGCGAAAAAGTAGAAAAGGGACAGAATCTGGAGAAGCATTTTGCACTTAAAAGCTCAGCCGTTGCAAATCCAGCATAAAATCAAATAACCACTCTTTCGAGTGATATTTCAGAGGATAATACGTCAAATTGCTTTTTCTAATCTGACGCCGAACATACTAATGAAGAACCGATTGGAGACAGTTGAGGGTGATTATCCTGGCCAAGTGATTAAAAAGAATTACAATCCTAACGACGAAAGCATTACAATAAGTTGTATTTTATAGAGCACAGTGGGGAATTTCGGGACGCTTTAGAGGTCACCTAAAGATGAAAATTGTGCTATCAAGAAAGTGAAATTTTGAAAATGTGTCATCCTCAGCATCTGGACTGCTTTCATTTACTCAAAATTTTAGATTAAGTAAATATTATTTCAGTTCCTCAAAATCTAAACACATTTCTTGAATTTCAGCTTGATGTTAATGCCAATTTTGGCTATGACTTTCGTCAACACTCCAATTATGACTTTTTCCCAGTTTTGTAACATATTTTTATCCGCGTTTAATCAAATTTTGATTTACGTTACAAAATAGGAGCCGACACATTTATATACCTATACAGCAACGGCTCATCTCAAACGACGGATATTTTGTGTATGAATTCTAAAATGAATTGAATTACTGCATGAAATTGCTGTCAATTTTATAACAATAATGAAAATGAAGTAAAAACTATAGGTATGTGCTGTCGAAAGCAAAAACAAGTAGAAAACTGTTTTTCGTTAACTTTTTTTTTGCTTTACACTGTGTGTGTCACAGACTTTGCTCAATTAAATATTGAACGATATATTTTATGATATGCTTTGCAGTATAATAATACAGCAATAATATAATGAATTAACTTTTCTTCTTCTATGAAATATGAAATGACACACATCGCTCCATAATTCTCAGTAACGTTAGCTAAACGTCTTGACAGTGAATTCATCACTATTTCAAGGGCTAAAGTTTGTTTTTGATATATTGTTCTCGTTGAGTCTCCATAAATATCTAAAATATATAAGAATATAATTGCCTGAGGTAGGTACTACAATAAAATGCCATCACATATTAGAACTGTTAGAAACTTGTCTGTATTTAAAAAACATGTACCTATATAGTTTATTATTGGAAATCGAGCCATATAATATAGAAGAATTCTTAACTACGAATGTAGGTATATATTTAAGTTTTTGTTTTTGATTTGACATTTGCATTTTTTCTTTCTTGTTATAATGAAATATTGCAATAAACTAAAAAAACAGAAAAAAAAATATTCGCGTAAATAGGACCAGTTAATTGTCCTCCATTTTCATATTACCAGAATCTCACTATCTAACTCACGCTTACAAATGAACTGAAAAACTGCCACTCCTCTTTATATCTGGTGCTTCCTGGTCTCTACATATGAATGGGACCATCGTAAAAACTTCGATATTTAAACTGCATTCTATATCATTTTTATTGTCCTCGCTTCAAATAGGTCTCTTTAGCTGCAGTACAGTTTTTTAATTCGCTAACCTCCAAAAACCCATTGACCCTATACACGATGCCCTCTCACATATTCTTGTCAATTTTCCATTTTTTTTTATATTTTACTTTTAAGATTATCAATAAAGAGCGCAAAAAATAATGACGCTTTCGATTGCTATTGTTCCCTAGGATAACGGAAAACAACATTTCGGCTTCAAATTCGTACTTCCCCGTAAAAGTAACTTTATCTAATTTTTATTCGTCGAAAATGTATTGTTGCACACACAGAAAAAGCAACTTGATGAAAAAGTTGTCCAGAAAATTTATGAAAGTTCGAACGGTCACAGCGCTCAAACGCGTTAATGTGCCTTCCTGAGGGTTTGTCCTCTCGTTTAGATTAACAAGATGAACCATCTGGTCGAGAGCGAAGTAGATTCATCAAACGGTTCTCGAGAAAATATCGATGAAATTTTAGCCCTATAACGCGTTAATGTGCCTTGCTGGGAGTTTGCCCTCTCGTTTAGATTAACAAGGTGAACCTACTTGCCGAGGAGGAAGCAGACCCATCAAACGGTTATCGAGCTAGGTAATATTTATATGATGAAAAAGTTGTCCAGAAAATTTATGAAAGTTTGAACGGTCACAGCGCTCAAACGCGTTAATGTGCCTTCCTGGGGGTTTGTCCTCTCGTTTAGATTAACAAGATGAACTATCTGGCCGAGAGCGAAGTAGATTCATCAAACGGTTCTCGAGAAAATATCGATGAAATTTTAGCCCTATAAGGCGTTAATGTGCCCTGCTGGGAGTTTGGCCTCTCGTTTAGATTAACAAGGTGAACCTACTTGCCGAGGGGGAAGCAGATTCATCAAACGGTTATCGAGCTAGGTAATATTAGGTACCTTGATTGGTCTAATGGTGCATTGAATGAATTGTTGCATAATTAATTTAATAATGTTTCATTCAATTCTCTTGTAGTGATTGGTCGCCTTCTTGAAGCTTGCTTTCTACTTAAATTTTCTTCTTCCCTCCATTTCTTTTAGTTATAAAAATATTTCTATTCATCCCCAAACGCTTGGCTACAGGTCGTATGGAGTTAGCAGCTTCTAAAGATTATAAAATGCTGTTATCAATGTGTCGTAGCATTTTTTGTAGAATTTAAAATTGTGTTACTGTTGTATTGACACTGACATTGACAGCCTATATCAAACAGCTTTAAAAATAATAATCATAAAAATAATAATAATAAATCGTCTAATTTGGTCTAATTTTTTCTGGCAAGCTAGTGTATGCACTAGTACATAGGTAGAAAAATCAAATGCTGACAAAGTGATAATGAAAGATTAAAATATTATAATCATGAATTTGATAGGTTCTCAAAAGAACATGGCATCTTTGGACGATTAGCAGTCCTTCATACCAGTGAATAAAATAGGTTAGCTGAAAAAGAAAACCCTAGATGCTTTTTAACTGATTGAAATTTAGTCACAAATTTTTTTTATAGAAGCAATCAATACTGCCAATTATTTACTAAACAGTCTTCTTCATTCTTTCATTAAAAAATGCCATTAGTTGGCTGAAAAAATTTTCTTCTGAATGAAAATCCGAGTAGAGGACAACTTGAACAGTTTGCAAACGAAAATAATTTTATAGCATATTCTGAAAGAACAAAAACGTCCAAATTTGATATTAGTATAATAAATAAATTTAGTAATAAATGTCGTAAAAAAAAATAAGAAATTTTGGAAGACATCAAATCTTTACGGGATGAAGAACTTCCAACAGGAAGAAAATCTCCAGCAGAATATGAAAAAGAAAAAAATAACACACAATATTATGCGTCCCTAAAAAGTAGGAATACAAAATTGAGTTAAAACCATGAAAGAGCAAACACCACCAAGCACACATCCAAAACGATACCTGGAAAATAATAGATAGAAATGAGGCTAAAAATGCTGTAGGTTGGGCTTGAGAGATAAATTAGATCCTGATGGAACCTTCGCAAAAAAAAAACACAACTATAGTTGCTCACGATTTTATGATATATAAAGACCAAGTTTAATCTAATTTAAAACTTTACCAATTTTAAGCAAAACGTACAAAGAACAACAACTCGAAATTAAATTCTTTCTATATTAGGTACTCTACTTCTAATTGTGTATTTCAAGAGTTTTTTAAATAATATCTAATATCTTTTTTTTTAATCTTACAGCTTAATGGCGACCAGATTTATACAAATATGTACCTTTCTAATTTGCGTTTTTCTGCAAAACCAACACACAATCGCTGAAGAACAATTGATCTCACCCTGCCCTGATATACTTAATTATGAAACTCAAGATAACAGCAAAAACAGTTATTATGCTAAATTAAATTTGGAATCAATTGGAAAAGTACAGAATGGTGGATTGAAATTGACTTTAAATGGACCAGCCCAACAGGTTACAGTAAGCAAAAACCTATATATTAACTATCATCAATGAACATTAATGCAAATTTCCAATCCGTCATGTTTTTATATCGTTTTACTACACAATAAAACTTAAATAGTTAAAAAATTTAACATTTTAATTGATGTGAAACGAATCCGGAATGTCTAGGCTTTGGCGAAAATATTAAATGTCAGGATCGATGTAATTTATTTTTAAAATTAACATATAGGATAATAAATTTTATTCCCTTTAGTCTTTATGGTTAATTTATTGGTAACAAAACTTCCAATATATTAACATATGTCATCATCAATAACATTCGCGATATAAATCTAATCTTCCTGAACCTGTTAGGAACGCATTAATTCATTCACTAATTTAAATACACAATTATATCTTGTTGACTTTGATATATTTTAAAATTGTTTTTAGAGTCCTTCTGGAGAAGTACAAAGCTCAGACGGCAATGTCTACACTCTTTCAAAAATAACACAATCCTCCAAAACTTTAGGATTCTTAGTAAACTATAAAGAAAATGAGAAAACACCATCTGTATCCGACATTCAACTTAATGGTAATAGTATCTGTTCTCAATCTGGCACCAGGCAAGCACGTCAAATTTTTATTGATGGCTTCTTAAGACCTGAGTAAGATTAATTCGTTTGCAATAATTAATTTTAATCATATGATTGTTTTTTTTTTAGACAAAGCGTTTTATTTAATTACGACATCGATCAATTACTATGTGGTGTAACAGCTGTACGTTTTCTCGTATAAAAATTGTCGAAATTCCGAAAAATACAATTTAATTTTTTTAGGAACAAGAATATTCCTTCTTCAGAGGTGAAGAAATATTCAAATCTGTAAGATATCCCTGGCATGCTGCTATATTTTATTACGATTTGGGAAAATTAAAATACGGTTGTGGTGGAACTTTAATTTCGAGACAATTTATACTGACTGCCGCCCATTGTCTTCAAGGCTTTGCTAGATTACCTCTGAAACCAACCGATATTCAAATTCAATTAGGTTAGTGCAACTATTATTGTGTATCAACAAAACTATATTAATAAAAACTGATTTTTTTTTTTTAGGAAAATATGATCTCAATATAGATTCTCCCGGAAGTCAAAATCATGAAGTCTCCGCTATATATATCCATCCCTCTTACAGCAGGATAAATTACGCTAACAATTTAGCTCTGATAAGATTAAAGAATCCAGTGCAATACGACGATTTTGTAAGACCAGCGTGCATCTGGAAAGGCGATAACTCTTATAATAATCTAGTAGGAACCACTGGTAAGATTTCATTCTAAAAAATATTTAAACGTCAAAATTGACGTTGACATTGACAGTTTTATATTTCAAAAAATATATATTTTAGGTACTGTCGTTGGTTGGGGTCTCAATGAGAAGCAAAATTTCACATTCAAACTTCGAGATTTCGATTTGATATTAGGATCATATAAGGACTGCCAATTCTCCGATGCTCACGCTTACTTCCAATACCAATCAGGTGGATTATATTGCGCAGGATTTCAGAATGGTTTGTGCCTAATTTATTTGAACTTGTAAGTAATTTTAACGTCATACTTACTTCGTATATTTTTTAGGTACCTCTATCTGTCAAGGTGATGCCGGTGGTGGTATGTTTTTCCTTCGGCCAACAGTAAGAGGTAACGTGTATTTCGTTAGAGGAGTTGTATCAGCTCCGAAAGGTTTCTCAACCTCGTGCGATGAAAGTCAAAATATTAGGTTTACCGATATTACCAAATATTTAGATTTCATCGGGACTTACGTCAAATGATAGATATGAATATGACCATTATGGATTTCTTTAATTTTAAATGTATTATGATATAATTAATGTATGATTATATTGTAGAATCATTTAGTGCATGTTATATTAAAAAATAAACGTAATAAAGGAGGTTTTTAAATTTTTTATTTATTTATTTCTAGTTTAATTAAACAGCCTTCCTCTTTCAATTAAAAAACATTATTGACAGTGACATTTCCATCCGTCAAAATAACAGTGTTTTGACCAATACAACTGTGAGATCTGTCAAAACAACTTTAACAATTTTTATTATTTTATTTTGTCAGTTAGAATTATAAAATCTAAAACAGAAGAAGAATATGTACTTTCATAACTCAAACAGTCAAAATACCAGTGTTAAAAAATTATAAACGGTGTAACTGCTGAACTGTGAAGATTAAAATTTGCAGCTGTCAACAACACTTTGACAGTTGACAGTTCTAATCGTCAAAATAACAGAGTGAGCGCAAAATAGATAGATCAGCTGCCGGAAATATTCTAATACGACTGTGAGATCTGTAAAAATATATTGTCAGCTCTTACTAGTTTCATAATTTGACAGCTGTTAAAAGTATTCCAATGTTTTTAATACCGATAGCTGTCAAATATACTTTAATAGTTCCAAATATCAAAATAATAATAATAAAGTGTTTTATTAAGCAGTATTCAAGAGTATAACAAATTTATTTAAGATTTAGAATTTGACAGCTATCGGATATACTTTGTAAGAGCTATAAAACTAACTTCTTCTGCCATTTGTATCGGTTACAACTATCGAATCTTAATTTGTAATTTGACAGCTGTCAAAAATATACCAATTACACCCGTCATAACCGTACCAAGTAGATGTTTTTATATTTTTCTAATTAGTACTTTCATAGTTTGGCAAGCTTTCATAAAAAGATTTACAAGAACATCTACAAGAGTTGATATAGTGACAACGGACAATTTTTCACAAATTTAGCAACTGTCCAAAACAGTTTTATAGGCGAACTGTCAAAATTAATATTAAAATAAGTGTTTGCAATTTGATAGTCGTCACAAATTTTTGATCGTAGCAAGTAATTTGGCAGGTGTTAAGAGGCAAGTTCAGTGCGAAGTAGTAGAATTCGCTGCCAGTAGGGGACGGTAGTGTAGTTTACGAAAACGAAGAACTGTACGCTTGGTAAAGCACCTTACTTGCAGCTTTGGCCATATGTTGGTAGATAGCGAAAATGTAAATCACAAATTCGTGGCATCTGGCAGTATTACTTCCGAATTACGATATTTCTTTGACTATATCACTCACATTTCTGTCAACCAATCACACAGTTGGAATTCCGTAGCAACAGCCAATGACATTCATATTATAGCGAAAAAATCACGTGTGGATTTTAATAAGTGATAAAATCACTCGTGGTTTTATCAATGCTAATGGAGTACTACCTCATTTCCTTAGTTACCAGCCAAATACATGGCAAAATGAACACAACCGAAGACAGTAAATTACGAAATTTGTGATATAGTCTTTTTAAATACAACGCGTGACCAAGATTTTTCTCTGATAAAATTGATTTGGATAATTTGTTCGTGCTTGTTGATCTTAAATAATTTCACGAGCCCGAAGGCAGGCACTTGCAAATTATCCAAATCAATTTTATCGGAAAATCTTCGTCACTTGTTATATTACTCATGAAAAACAAGTATACATAAGAATAAAAAGTCTCAAAATTTTATCTTTACTTATGTCGCTACATAATCCATTCTGTCTTTGTAGTAAAAGAATTACAAATTGCTTCATAATCACAAAGTAGATCGAAATGTGGAGGAAAGTTCCTCTTTGCGGTAAATAAACATCAACAGAAAAATATAAAGTGTCAAGAAAAGTTTTTAGAGTAGGACATGTCGGCTGTCTACTAATTCTGGCCCAAATATTTCCAGTAGAAGTTAATTAATTTTGGAAGCATAGTTCGTTGTATGAAGTCGTGATCAATGTTTATTGTTTCAATATGAGTTCCTTTTGGAGTCCAGACTATAAAATCACATAGTTTTTGTTGAGAAATAAAGAGCTGCCCTTGAATCTGGTAATAGTAGTTATGCTTACGATCCAGACTCAAGTTTTTGCTATTTTTGTCGAGGCGGAGATAAAAGCTCTTAATTTTCTCTGCATCATCTTGTGGAGAATATTGTCTGGCGGAATAAACAAACTTACATTTTGTGCGTCGGATGTAAATGAGCACCCGTCATGTTCACCTTTCGTGGATAAAACGGCATTCTTACAATAGCTTTCTTCTTGCAGCCGTTTCCAATCGTTGGAAGTATTAGAAGCGTACTTACTAAACAAAGCTAATAGTAACTTCACTTCTTTCTCAATATCAAATATCAATTGCAAACGCAAAATATCGTTATGATTTTCTTATGTTTAATCTGTGAGTTCGAAAGAGTGCGATAAATACAAGATACAACTTATTAGTTTTGTCTAGCTAGATATCAGATCCGGCGATGCACCGATTTCATTTATAAAATGTTCTTTGCTTATGCGCGGTAACCATGGTGACTGTTATGCACCTATATTATTGGAAGTTACGATGTTGGTAGTAGTCTGGACGCGGACGATGTGAATCAGATGTGACATGGGGAATTTTCGTAGTTCAGGATAAGTAACTAAATATTTGAAAAAATGGGCGTGATTAAGTTCCCGCCGCGCATGTCCATTAGCGATTTTGTTCTAACTGCAACCGGTCCATTATTTGTTGCAATATCTGTATCGCATTCTGTCTTCGACGTATGATTTCGTCATAGTGCCATCTATGTAAGAAGAAGCGAAACTACTAGCAAACGTAGAGGTTGTCGTCATTGCTTTAACTCCATAAGAAGTAATGGAACAACTTTCCAGATTTAATTCTGAAGTTTCTGTTCATAAAAAAATAATGAAAAAAATTGAGTATTATCTACATTATAATCTTAATATCTCATACATTTTTGAATAAAATCGTTTGAACCGTTAGCTAAATAAATGGAATTTTGGATAAGAAAATGCAATTACAGCTAAACGGCTCTAACAATTTTGTTCAAAATTTGCGAATACTTTTACTAGAAAATCTAAAACTTACACAATTTTTTTCATTTTTTTTCTATGATTTTTAAGGAAAACAGGACTGAACTTGACTCTTAAGAAGTATTTTATCTATTATACCCACCAAAACACTAAGTAACTAAAATAGTTTCGCAAACTTTCAGGAAAAAATATAACGTCTGCAAATGTTGAAGCAGCGAAATATGAAAATATTTTTTTAAATTTGACAGGCGTCAAAAATATTATTACAAAAAATTTTCTTTACTATTTAACTGTTGTCAGAATGTTTGATTGTTACGACACTAAATATTGTATTTAGAAAAACGTTTTTTTGTAATTTGACAGCTGTCAGGTATATTGTAAACAACTATGTAATTGTTTAATCATATAATTTTACAGATCTGACGTACCTATTATTAAGTCATCGAATCTGAAACATTTTTACAGCAAAATATGAAAATATTTGACAGCTATCAGAAATGTTCTTATAGACAAACTGTCAAAACGGATAAACAGACTCTATTTTTAACAACTCTCATTATTTTTTCATTGTAGCGGCAGTGACTCTAGTAAAAAAAAATCGCTTGCAATTTGACAGCTGTCAGAAATATTTTCACAGTTACAACTTTCGTAACTATAAAAATAGCTGATTTTACAAATTTCACTACTCTGAGACATATTTTGACAATTACTATCGCCAAAACCCATAGAAATGACCATTTGTAATTTGACAGCTGTCAAAAAAATGACAGTTACTATTACATCCAACAATGAGAAAGTAAGATGCCATTATAGGATGCTGGATCTGAAGAATGGCAAATGGCTTACTTTTGATTCAATTATTAGGTTTATCAAAAATAAAACTACAACATAAAATACTAAAGCTTTATTTAGCTATTTATTTACAAAGTTCCTCATTTTCCTTTTCCTTTTCTCATTTTTTTTTTTGTTTAAGGAATCAATGCTTTATTAATAATCATAATCAAAAAACGTGTTCATATCACGAGCTCTTGCAGTAGTAATAAGTGATGAAGTGGAGGTTCATAAAAAGAAAAATGTGTTGAGAGGAAAAAATATGGGGGAAATATCGAAAAAAAAAAAAAAAACACAATCGATAACAATATATACGATATATACACGGATCCAAGATTATTATTTACAATCAATTACTATATCATAATAAAATTGTTTAAAAAAATTGATATAATTTAAAACAAGTGCCCGTCTCATTCTTCTTATTATTATTAAATTATGTATAATTTTTAAATTTCATTTAGTTCTTTTATTATTTTTGTTTTTATTCAATTTTCTCGTTTCTTCCGGTATAATTAATTTATTAAAATTCTCGTATGAAAACACTTACTTGCATACTACGGCATATTTTTTTTATGTTTTATCACCCAAGAGAAGAAAATCGGAAAGAACGAATTAATTACATATGTACAAGAAGATGGCCGATTACGTTCCCCTTTTGTTTTTGTTTTTTTTTTTGTATTGATTTTTATTTGTTTCGAACCATCATTTATAAAACTATTAGTTCTCATCTGGCATTCTTTCCGTTCCAATTGGTCACGATTCTCCGTTTTCGATTCAAATTTTGACACCCTATATGTTTAGTTCAACGTTCCTCGACAGGTGGCAGCACCGCACAGACATGGGATCTTCTCGTCTTCTATGGGGAATTTGTAGTCGTAGGTGATTTCTTCGTTGACGCCTATACTTTGTTTCGAATAGATGACTATTTTCTTTTGTGATTCTATTGTAATAACTTTGGCGTAACAATTAGGCTGTAAAAAGATTTTTTTAAATTTATATTAGGTACCTACATACATGTACTTATATTATATTTGTATAAAAGTTTTTGGATATTAATTGAATATTAGATTCTTATTCTAGATGAGCGAATACTATTTTTAATTAATTCAAAACTGATGTTAAACAAAATTTCGAGATGGCAATTTTTGAGATACTAATTCCTACTTCCTTAAAAAAACAATTTATTAATAATTATGAATCCATTTCCGTATTGGCAAGAGTATAGACATATGACATTATTGAAACAACATCCAACAACGTCCAAATTAAAAATGAAATGGACGAGACTTCGAGATTGCGATCATATTTCTGTCGATATACTGGGTGCGGCACCGAAAACGAAACAGATTAAATACCTCGACGGAGAATTTTTTTGGAAAAAAACGCAAAAACAGGTCGATTTTTAATTTAAAGGGGACAACTTTACATCATGTCCACAACTGTCATACGTCATTCCCCTCCCCACCACCACTTTAACCATTACAATTTAAAAGGGGAAAGCAACTAAGTGTGATAGATCATTGAAAAGC
The DNA here is from genome assembly GCA_023690525.1 of Holotrichia oblita. Taxonomy (NCBI): domain Eukaryota; kingdom Metazoa; phylum Arthropoda; class Insecta; order Coleoptera; family Scarabaeidae; genus Holotrichia; species Holotrichia oblita. The sequence goes on from CM043023.1 coordinate 39,276,758, forward strand.
AAATTATATGGAGAATTCAGCAGCGTGATTGATAGTTGCGTTATTTTTTATTTTAGCGCCCTCTAGCGGAATAAAAAACGGTTACTTATTCAAAGTGTGACGCATCATTTGAAAGCTAATTTTATTAGCAATTAATTAACGAATAAAACATAAAATGGTGTACTCTATTCAGGAGAGAGTGGAAATAATTGCAGTGTTTTAAAATAATAACAAGTAACCGGTTTTTATCCCGTTAGATGGCGCTAAAATCAAAAGTAACGCAACCGGCAATCACGCTACTGAATTCTTCATAAAATTACCCTTTCAATGATGTACCACACTTAGTGCCTTCCCTATTTAAATTGCGATGGTTAGTGAGGCGGGGTGGGGAGGGATGGAGGGGGAGATCATGAATCCTTAAATTAAAAATCTCCTTTGAGTTATTCAATCTGTTTCATTTTCGGTGAAGCACCCTGTATAGGAATGCATTCCACAATTCTAGTGACTCCCTTAAGTGCGTGTGTAGTCGCGTTTCCGTTCAAGGAGCCGAACCAAGGGTTCGTTCTTCCACCAAGCGTAAATGTTCACTCCTCTGATTTCCATTAGTTCTCGTCCACTTCCGGCGATGGATATGGCACTCTTTCTGTTTAATCTCGATTTGTGCGTTCCACCAATACGGCATAATACGCTCTCCTTTAGATGATGTGGAATAATAGGAGACCAGTTAACCGGTCCATATTTTGTTAACGGCACATTAACTGGATCGCGATAGTTGAATTAATTTAAATTTGCGATAGATGTTGTATTTTCAACAAGATGGCACCCCTGCTCACAACTTCAACTCCAGATAGATATATATTTTTTCGAGATTTGGAGATGGACTAATCTATATATGTATATAAAAGAGAAAGCCGTTATTGACTACGCTTATAACTCAAGAACGCCTGGACCGATTTCGATGATTCGCACCAATTCGGACTGGTCTCCGGCCAAACAAAAAGAATACCCAAGAAAATTCCCGAAATATCCCCGAAAAGAAAATTATCAAGAAAATTTATTTTCCCACACATTTTGTATGAAGTGATTTTACGACGCCATCTTTATGATAGATGACGTTTATGTTTACGTTACGTTGTGACAATTTATTTTGACAATTTTTTACGAAAATTGTTTTGCGGGACACGGAGGGCGGTACGAGACGGGCGGGACACGGGGGTGGTACGGGACGGGCGGGACACAGGGGGTGGTACCCGTAACAATAAAACATTAAGTATCTAAATCAATACTTTTCTAGGCAAAACGAAGTCAGCCGGGCCAGCTAGTGATCCTATAAGATAGCGAGCCCGTTCTTCTGATTTGAGATCTATGGACTACTTTCTTTGGGGACATTTAAAATGTGCAGTCTACGATACACCTTCCAGAAATTTCCAAAAAATAGAAAAGAAAATCCGTTTGTGATCGTTTGTGCCAGTATAGCACCAGAAACTTTGCGAAACATAACCAGTACCGTCTCAATTAAGCGTTATTAAAAATGTGTAGAATGTGATGGAGGAAATTTCGAGCATCTATTTTAATTTAAAGCCATTTTTTTGAGATTTTGATTTCATATTTGTTTTTAAGTTTTGTATATATTACACCTTACATCTTCCTTTAAATCTACCTAAACGACTTTGCTAACACTGCCTCTCCATTAAATTAACTTTATAATATTTAAATTTAAATAAAAATGATTTTCGCTCACCTCTCTAATTAATCAACATCAAAAATACTTACGTTACAACTATGGTTGATGAATCTCGCTAAATTCCCGCACTTCGTCGCGTCAATGATGGTCTCAAGGTCGATTCTGAAGAGGTATGAGCTGCCGATACCCGTCGCTTCGTACTTGGTCTCCCGTAGATCCGCCACCGACGGCCTGATCATCTGCCCGACGTATTCTATAACCATTTCATCGGCGGCTATCGGTTCCATAGCGAACAAGCCCCAATCGTGGATCGCCGATTTAGCGAACTTCAAATGTTTCTTGCGGAACTTAAGCTGGTTGAATTTCAACAGATCTGAATCGGTATCGGTTCCGAACGCAGTCAGCAAACGCCGTTGGTTAGATCTTGCTTCCCTAGATAGACCTGTAATATAAATTTAAATATAACCGGATTGAAATCGCGTCTCCTTCTGAATCGTTTACCTTGAGTTTTCGTAACAGGCACGTTAGGCGAGGAATTCGTATTAGACTTGGTGTGATGATATTTATATTTAGCTTTCTCGTTAGCTTCAATTTATAATAACCTTCCGTCCTAGCGGAACCGGTAGCGTGCACCCTAACGTCATCCTTTTTCCTCCGTTTAGGTGGACTTGAATACAAATCGGTAATGCAGTGATCTACCCAATGCGTATCGTTCAACCAATAACCGATCGTGTCATCCGCTAACATAGCTTCGTACGCTTCTTTTAGGTACGCTATGTCTTCGCTATCGATACCTTTCGTAAGGAACTCGTACAAGACTCCCATTTCACCCACGATATCCCTTTCTTTAAATTTCATATCGTGAACGTGCGGTTGAGCGGCAATAGAAGGTGGTATCCTGTATTCGGGTTCGGGTTCGGGTTGGCGGTTATAATCGTCGAAATCAAGATTGTTTTGGAGCTCTTGTAGTTTGGCATGTTTCTGTTTCCGCTGTCTAGGTTGTTTTTCTTTTTTGGGTTTCTCCGGTGGTAAAACAATTTCCTCGCGATTCGTATAACCGTGATCGTGAGCGAGAGTTTGAGGAGTCGCTTCTATCGGTTGTTCTGGTAGCTCCCTTTCCGGTGGCATACAATACGAATGCTCTATTGCCACCTAAACAATAAGATTAAGGGTTAATCTCTGCATGGTGTCTTATTTCTGAGTAATAATAGTGGAATAACATATAACATTTCAAGAAAAAAGTCAAAGTCACCTCACTGGTGAAGGTGACTTTGATCCATGAACAATTTTGTACTGAATTATATGTCTAAAGATAGAGTTGATTAAAGTAACCTCCTCATATATTTCTCTTGAGCTATATTGATAAAAAAAAATTCAATAGTTTTATTGGGAAACAAGAAAAAATAAAATTAAGAGCGCGCCGACGAGGTAAGATATATATAACTACCACGAGATGGCGCGAGCGGTAACGATTCGAAATAATTTGTATAAATTGGTTTCTAGTGCAAACGAATGGTTTGAATCTGCATTCAAAGGTGGCGCTTAGTTTCATAGAAATTGTTTCCAGAATATGGCGGTAATGTCACTAAAATTTAAATAAAGGTACATATTAAGAGCCCAAGCAGCGAGCGATTTTTTTGAAATGTAGCAAGTGTTTTAATGAGCAGTTATCCACGAATACTTTATACTATTTTTTTTTATTGGTGTATTTTAACATCATGTTTTACTGGTTTCAATACTACAAATAGAAATGCGTCGAAAACCGAGGCATGTCTGTAATTTATAATCAACGAAAGAGGGAATCGACGGAACCGAAGCGTCGAAAACCGAAGTATGCCTGTACTTTTTCTCCTAATTCAAAAATTAATTGAATATCTATTATTATTAACTATTTATCATTACTTCTTTAAATTTATTGTACACCGTCGTTTTCTACACAAATACTATTGGTGAATAAAGGCGGGTTCTGACAGGCGCGTCGTCGCTGTGAGCTGTAGCGTGGTGTGAAAAAAAAATGTAAATGACATTTTATGATGAGTTACTATAGAAACATCTCGTGACCCTCGTAACATCTATTCAACGGTCTAAACGTCCAAACCGCCTTGCAAACCTGCTTATTTTCAATTGTAAATTTATAGAAAAATCTTGCGTAAATTTGTCAATGTGTGAAGAAAAAATAGCATATTTTATTTGGAGAAAAAGTTACTTCTCATGGCTTGATCTCTATAACACGAGCACGCCATGAAAAGTATTACTTTCCCTCCGTCTAAAAATACATAAGATACTATTCCGGCTGAAGCAAGCAGCTTCAGATGAGGCCTTTTCCTTTGCTTTTCAGTGTAGTGCAATTTAAACTACAATTTTTACAGTGCTGCCACGAAGCCAAAAATACAAAGGAACGAATTGAGTGTAGTTGAATTTATAACATAACCTCAACCATCAACTCATAATCTGACTTGACAAAAACCGAATAGCACTATCTGAATTCAGGCATTATGTGGTTACTAACTAATCCTTTATAAAAGTGACCTCCAGATCTATATTACATAATGTGAACATTGTTGCTACAGACCCGCAATATTATTCTCTTTCTACTTACTACGACTTGCAGCCTTGCAGTGTTAAACAAATTTAGTTAAGATAAACTCCTTTGGCAGTCTCTTTGCATATATTTATAAAAAGAACTGTCAATTCCCATTATTATAAATTATATCTACGCTGAAAGCATGAAAATGCCTCAATTTGGACTAAACGTCAAAGATATTTTTCACTAATTTATTTACAAATCGTACTTTATTCCTAATAATACTAATAACCTTATTCGATGGCATTTTTTAAAGAAAATTGCATTTGAATTATCAAAAATTGCAATAATAATGGCGTCTGTAATTTAACTCAAAGATATGTAAAAACAATTTTTTACTTTATGTTTAATACATAATCTCTCCTTTGCATGCGTTTCATAAATACTTAACGGTACTTTATCAATTATACTGCATAAATTCCAATGTATACATTCGTAGTACGTGTACAGTCTGTTCCAAAATTAATGTCACCCCGCAATTAAAAGAACCAATAAAAATCTTCTTCCCTATAACTCGACACAATTTTTGATTGATGAATATCAATATTGTAATTGCGCTCCAAAATAAATGTCGGTCAAACCTAGTGCATTCGTTTTGCAACAGAAGTTATAATGTATCTTCCATCACATCAAGAGATATGAATTTTGGAACAGACTGTACATACTCCTAACCTAATAGCTACTAATTACCACGTATGTATTGTGTTATATTGTGTATTGTTCTGGGTTTTGTATTCATTTCGTATTAATATGTAGACTCATGACAACACGGAAGTTTTAATCCAACTGTACGAACAACACGAGTGTTTGTACTTGGTTAGCCATAATAATTATAAAAATAAGACTAAACGTAGGAGGGCATTATTTATTAAATTCATAATTCCTTTTTTGTTACGTCTTGCTATCCATGGACGAACCCATAACTTTCGGTTACGTCTTTTTTTTTTGATTTCAAAAGGTATGCTGCTATAGCGGTAGTCACATTTATAACTAAAACTGTTGACAAAGTCTGTCGATTCATTTCTATTTGCACTTTGTTATACGTTAGTTCACAGCCAATAATAAGATTATGACAATAATAAATAACAACCAGAAGACTGATGACAATTCGTATAATAACATGGAATTTAGCCACAATTAGCGAATAATTCCTGTAACATTTGGTTTTTGTAGTTAGTACCTTACATCAATTTTTGCATACATTTCTGCGTCAATTTTACATGTAAATATTTGATCGTCTATTGCCTGCTTAAAAGAGAAAGCTTGTTAATTTTCGCGCCTCAAAAAAAAGAAATGCTCGCTATACTAGACAAGGATGCAACTACAAAAATACGACTCCCTACAGCAAAAAGATAAAGTTGGGTCAATTTTCAGCGGTGCCGCTCTCTCTGACCGCCAACGCTTTAAATTTTTGAATTGGCCGCGCCACAGCTTTTTTTTACTGCAATTAGTACTGCTCGAAGCGCCATCTTTGAGGCAACACCTGAAACATATTTCGGTCGGAATCCAATAGAAATCTTTACGTGGGTTATAAGAACATTTTATTCAGCAGAGTTTTCTCATTTTCTCAATAAATATTGCTCAGATTCTTATGAAATTTTAAAGAATTGCTGTCATTATCCTTCTCATGGCGTTAACAAATTAGAATTTGAATCGGTTGCAATTTTTTTTCGTTTTTCTGTCACATTACATCGTTAATTTATATGATTAAATCAATACATATCGTCTTCATAATTTCTTATTGCCGACACGGATGATTTTTTCTATCCATAATTGATTGTTTCAACGCGATATTGATACAATGAGATTTGCGCACAGGTCTGCATTTTACCTCATGGCGCCATCTGTTGTCGCTGATACTTGGCGGCGTCCTCTTAATAAGTTATTATCTGGAATAATCAGTACAGACAAATAAATCATTCAAATATAAAGTTCTGCATTTCTGGAACGAGAAACATATTTTCAGAAACTTTTTTCGGTTCTCCAATCACGTCCAAGTCTGCCATGGGGCAATAGCTTGCCTTTGGAACTTGGAGCCAACTTCAAGTTTTATTCCCACTTGATTCCATGGTTTCAACTAAAGCTTCTCTGTAGCCTCGTGAATATTTTTGAAATTTCTCAGGAGCATAGTCTCCATCAAAAGAAGCTAGAACATAATCGCCCTCCTTAGGCAGAATTTCTTCTTCTTCGGAAGTTTCATTGTAGACGCCACAGCTATCAGATAGAGAGGAGTCAGAGTCAACACAGATATTTTTGCAACTTTTCTTTTTGTTTGTATTTTGGAGTCTTTAACTGTTTGTTGTCTCTGTCAGCATTATTGCCAATGTTTAGTAATGCTACATCCAAATTATTAATTTCTCTGGCTTTTAGGTCATCGTTGTGGTTGGTGGTGAAACTATAGCTGCACTCTGATTACATTTTGTTGGTTGTTTATTATTTCCTTTTTGTTCATTTGAGGTTTTGCCTTTTTTCGTTCTAGGAGCTTTATTATTGTTTTGCAACAATAAATCTTCTACATTAATGCTCCTTCCAGATGTTACATTGATTTTCTATCTTCGTTTAGTAACTGGAGTATCACTGTCAGATCCTCTTTGCTTTGAGAAAATCTAAAACCACTTCATTTATTACAAGAGCAAAGGTTTCATTTTCTATTGCATTTTGGGTTGACGGAAGTATTCTGTCCAACACTCTCTGACGGTCCATAGGAAATATTCCACATTTCTTAAATCCGCTTTTTTATGTTTTCTGCTCCATTGATGGAAATCGCATCCACCAATTGTAATAAATTCGTTTTTCTATTTTTCATTTTGAAGTCTGTTAGTATCTTCCTCCAAGCAATTTTCATGGGTCTGAAGTATGCCACATCTAGAGGCTATATTTTCTTTCTGGCAAGCCTCTACAACTGTCTGTTAAATGTGTAACGACATAAACCAGTCTTCAAAACATTCTGAGTCAATCCAGCCACTTTTAGACCAATTGCAGTGAGTTCCAAGCAGCATTGCCACAGAACATTACTGAAATAGCTAACTTGCTCGAATTAATAATTTTTTCAGGATATTTCATACCACGCTTAGTCACTATTTTCTGCCTACCAGAATCATCAGATAAGTTATCAGGCACATCTTCAAGTTCATCTGTTAGGTGATCAAAATAATCGTTGATCACTTTTTCACTTATTTCTGCCCTCTGACGCTTTATGTTACTAGCGAATTGCTGTGTAATTATTGGATTTCTTTTTAAAAACCCTTTTAACCAAATCTTGCCTGGTAGATTATTACTGAATATTTTTTCTGTGCGATCAAGCTAGGTTTTAATAAGCATTCTTAGATCAAACTTCTTTAATTTGTGTTTAATTGTCCCCACAGAGATGCCAAACTCTTTGGGCACCTTCCGTTGAGACATCTCCCCGGATTTGACTACATTAGTTGCAGCTTCTAAGGCTATACTAACAAGGAAACACAGGCAAGTGGTGGTGACCAATTTAAATGAAATTTGGTGTGTTTGTAGACTGATAATATCTCCAAAACTATAAGACATATCAAAAAAAAAGTTAAGACAAATATATAACTGTTTTGTGAGTACTAAAAGATAGCGACAACAGTTTGCCTGTCATAGTTCTTGTTTTCCAGAAACAACCCCACCCCTAATTTTTTTAAACTTATCGCTATCTTTTAGTACTCATAAAACAGTTATATATTTGCCTGAACTTTTTTTTGATATGTCTTATAGTTTTGGAGATATTAAAGCAAATAGCGAAGGGTAGCATTGGCTTTAGGGCGCTCCACCCTCCGAAAACGGGCGATTTAGCATCTATGAAAGTTACCGTTGTTTTTACACTGCATCAGTCTACAAACCCACCAAATTTCATTTAAATCGGTCACCAACACTTGCCTGTGTTTCCTTGTAAGTATAGTTCTTGTAGTTTCTACTACCAGGTGTTGGTTTGTATATCTCTAAAAGAGGTTATGTGTTCAATAATTTCTCGAAAAGAAACGGACTTTGGTGGTACCAGATAAAAAATATAGGTACACAGTGGTACAAGGGTAAAACATACAATGTACCATCTTTTGCAAATTAAATGCGAATTTTTCATCGAGGAATTTCCATTTACTAAATAAAGGTTATACTTTGAAGCAAATTTAATTTCTCTAAAAAAGAGTACTGCTTTGATGAACTTCTTTCGAGTAATTAAATTCACTTTAAAGCAAAGCCTTTATTTACAAAATCAACATTCCCCGATAAAAAAATCGCATTTAATTTGCCAAAGGTAGTACATACCTGCATTAGTGACATACGTTATGTACTGATGAAAATACTGCTTTAGTAAGGTGTTAAAACAAAAGCTAACTAACACAAATAAAAGATAAGCACCCGAGACAAAGTCACCCGTCCTCGTGATTTTTTTGCAATGTGTTCAAAATTAATATCCAGCATTTTATTGTGCTGCCACCACCATCTTTTAACCAGATAGTGAACTTCACAAAATAGCAGTCTTACTAATGCTAATATTAATGACAGAATACGATGATGTTTTCTATAATTAGCTGTTACCGACAAATTTTACAGGTATCTTTTTTATGCTTGTAACATGACTATAAAAAAACTCTTCTTGCAGATATATTTACAAAATCTACGTAATTTGTGTCAATACTGTACATTTAATAAATTACCGATGACAATTAAGCTAAGAATTTAAAATGTTAGGTTCTACTTGTCATCAAAAAATTATACCTGAAATAGCCAAAGTCACCCCGCACTTTCGTTACTTGCTTATCTGAGATGTCACACCTTGTATGTATCTGTCCTGAATACTAAAATAATAATAAAACTGTTTGACATTTTACCTGAGATTTAGGACTGCTGCCATCTGTCGAACATTCCGATAACCGTTGCACCCTCTCGATAGCACCATTCACATCCTCCAATTCCATATCGATAATTTTATTCAACTTCTTAGCGTCCACCACCCCATCCTCCACTACAGGAAGAGTTTTCGTAACCTGAGGGAGTTTCGTAGTCGGAGGCTCTTCGGGTGGAGGTGGTTTAACTGCGGAGCTATCCGATGACGCTGTAGAATCCGGCAACGGCGGTAGAGGTTCTTCCATTTTCTTAACAGCGACTTCTTTAGAAGACTCTTCAATATTTCGCTTAGGACTCGGCGACTTTTGTCGTTTAAGACTTTGTTCTCTCTCTAACCTTTCCTTTTCGATCTGCTCCATCCATTCCGTATTTCGCCTTCGTCTTTCGAGGTATTCCCTCTCACCTTCGCTCATATCACTATCGCTATCCAAATACTTCTCTAATATAGTGGTAGATTTCGGTTTCTCTTCGTTTATGCTAGATTCGCTCTCCAATCTAGTTCTAGAGTCTTCAGTTTCGGTTTCTTCAAGATGCATCGGTTCGGGTGACTTAGTTTGTTGCGCGATATCGTCGAAAGTTTCGATAGCCGACGGCACAGGTGTGGTACGATCTTGCGGAGTCATACTTCTTCGATTCCTCAGTTTAACTTCGTGTTCTGATTCGGTACTGCTTTCGTCCGAGCTGGAACTATCGCTATCGCTGCTAAAACCTGAGCTATCGCTACTGCTGGAACTCGTCGATGTTTTTCGTACCCTCCTCAACGGTTTCCTACTATCAGAATCGGAATCTTGTACTATTTCTTCGTTATCCGATAATTTCCTTGAGTCTTCATCCTCTACGACAGGTGATGGTAATTTTTTCCGCCTGAAACTCGGCATCTTCGGCAAGGAAGCCCTCAAACCCAACCCCAACCCTCCCATACTGTCCAAACTAATATTGCTGTAGAGATTCTCCTGTTTGCTTCAAGCAATATATTAATATTATCTTTACTGGATTTCTCGTGAGGCTGTTCTTCAATTTTAGCATGACCGAGCTCGTTCTCTTTAGTCCTCTCATCCTCCCACCACGTTTCAAGCTTTTTAAACGCCGTAAACTCAACCATCTTCTTGTTAAAGTCTTTTTTTAGGATTTGCTTCAATTCCTGCGTGATCTGCTGCACTACACTGTTTATCGTTGGGGTGTGGGGATCGTCTTTAGTGGTTTCTACACGTCTAGTCGGGAATTGGTAAGGAATAGGATAGGGTGGGTGATGTAAAGTGGAGAATTGAGGATATTGAGGATGCGGCAGATACATGTGTGGAGTTCCGTACGGATAAGTTTGTCGCCAATCGGGTGGTGGGCCGTAATGGCTGGTCGCATGAAAATATGGTGCACCCGGATAGCCTAAATTTGCACACAAAAAAAAATTATTTTATTTTTAAAATGATGCCAATAATTACCGGTATATTGTTGGTAAGGGTTAAAATGTCCGGGAATCGGTGGAGGTGGAACACTCGTTATAGCGGTATCTATCTTGGATTCTTCGATCTTCTGATCGTTGCTGCTTAAAGACGACAAACTCATTTGATCATCTTCGATGTTCTTATCGAATTTAATTGAATTCCTATCTATCGGGCTGTAATTGTTCTCCAAAGGTTCTCCTGTAAGTAACTCGTCCTCGCTAGAAGATATATCGCTGCCTATTTTGTCCATTTCGATCGTTACTTTCTTAAGAAGTGCTGTCGTTTCTAATGCTTCCTTTTGCCGCGCTACTAGAGCCTAATAATAAACGACAAAAAAAAAATTTTTTCTCATTAAATTATAAATTGCTCTGACCTGCTCTAAACCTTCCCGGTGACATTGAAGATAAATATCTTTCGATAGAAACGGCGAAGGTGGATCCGACAAGGGGGCATTTTGATCGAATTTAGGACACCTCGAATCCATATCCGGCGGAGGAGGATTAATTGGTAAGTCGCTTAATGAAACGCTCGACCGATCTACGACGAATTATAAAAATAAAAACAATTTAACACGAAAATTAACAACAATTACCATCATCGCTATCTACCGACATTGGTATGGGTACCGAATTCACAGTTTTATCAATATTAACTTTCGATTCATCATCTGAATCGACCCCTAATAAAAAAGGTGGCGCCATACCGCCTGGTCCCTTTCCTTTTAACAGCATAGCTATCCTATAAGACGGAAAAAAATTATTATTAGAATTAAAATTGCAACGGTGGTAATTTACCTGGTATCTAAATCTAATGTCTTCTCCTCTTCCTCAACTTTGGGCTCTTTCTCCTTCTTTTTATTCTTACTACTACTGCAAGTGCTACTAGTACTACTCGACTTCTTTTTATCTCGATCCCTATCTCTAGAATCCCTTTCTTTCCAGTCTTCACTCTCTTTGCTTTCATCCGGCTCCTTCTTGCACCATTTTTGGGACGGAGGTGGAGGTTTCTCCCATGCGTTTTCAGACGGCCATTGTTGCGTTGGAGGTACGTGTGGTGACCACAAAGGCGTCGCTCCCATTGGATGATAAGTACCGTAATGAGCGTAAGGGGTGGGCATAGACATGCTCATATAATCGTAACTGATTGACAACAATTTTAAACTCATATCTAATATGAATTTATTGTTTGAATACTTACCTTAAAGGTGTCGTGTTACTCGAACCGTAACTAGTTGAGAAATCGCTCTGAGCCGTCCCATAACCCATATCCGAACTACTAGGCGTAGCAAATTCACCCCTAGCATAACTGGTTCTAGGATAACTCCTTTCCCTTTCCCTCTCCTTCCCGTGTAATCTATCTTCCCTTTCTTTCGCGTCTTTAGCCTCCCTTTCCCAATCTTTACTATCCTTCCCGTCGAAAACATCCTCTTCCACTTTAACATCCGGTTCCGGTTTAATCGGTTTTTCATCGACGACAGGCTTCTTTTCGACTGTGTATTCTTCGAATTTTTGCTTGCATTTATCACCGAAAGGATCCAGGAAGACCTGTAATATCTTGCCCATAACGCTGGTGTTATTCAACTTTTCCACGCACAATTTCGCTCCCTTGACGGTTTCGAAAACCACCCTGCCAATACCCAGATGTTTATTGGTTAGAGGATGATAGTAGATGAAAAGTTCTTCGATAACGCCATATTTCTGCACCATATCGCGAAGGAATTGCTTATCGATGTTGTCGTTCAATTGGAAGATTGTTACTTCTATGGAAGGCGGTTCTCCGACATAGTTCGAGTCTATTTTAAACCTGGAAAGGAAATTAGTTATTGATGTGGACTGAAAAATTGAAACGTTAACCTTCGTATCTACGTTTCATAAATGACAGGAACGCAACACCCTGTATATACATTTTTAAAACATTTATGAAAGTAGCTGTATTCATTTGCGTTGCAGCCGCCATTTTTTTAAATATACTCTTATATTCACTCGGGATTTGAAGGTCACAAAATTTAATTTACGAAATTATGACGATTCGTCGAAATTTTGACAGTTTTGTTTGAAATGTTGATATGGATCGCAAACGAGAAAGTCGAGTTATAAAAAAAACATTCCGAGAGAAATTTGAACTTCCTAATAAGGTACTGAATTATTAAGAAAAAAAAAACATTCAAATTATTGATAAAAATAGAAATTATCAAGGTCATATTTTCGTAAATGTACAAAAACAGTGAACGAATTAGGATTTTAGAAAATAATGGCGTAATAGCTGACGTATGAATTGCGTAATATAAAAAGTACATTGCACTGATTTTATTCGGTCAAAAATATAAATAATTATGTTGAAAAAGACAATTTCACATTCAAAAAAAAAGTTTGAACAATGCAAACTTGACATGTTCGATAAGAGAAATCGAGAAAATAATACTCGATGAATTACGCAAAAAAGATGTACAAAATGTAAGTTTATTCTGAAGAAATCGACGTAGAAGCAGTAATATGCCTTATTTTCGCAAATAAATCATATTTCGAATGCTAAAATATGATTTTAGTAAAGATTATAAACAATTAATATTATTGAAAAATATTGAGGTTATGTCAATCAAATGTCAAAAATTATTGCAAATCACCTTCAATCTAAATTCTCGTCCTTTTTTAAGCATTTCAGAACAAATCTAAGCAGCAATTAAACAATTTTAATAATTTTTCTTAAAGAGTATTTTAGAAATATGATCAAGACCAGCATTATATATGAATATTAAAAAGAATTCAGGTTCAATAGTTTTTTTTTCTTTCTAATTGATATAAACTGCTGTTAGATACCTGTCTAAACAATAATTATTTTGTTTATAACACATTTGACTCGATCACCAACAGATTTAATAATAACTTTCCTATTTTCTTCTTTTTCAGTTTTAAATCGTAATTTTGTAATACATTTTCTGTTATCATTTTTATAACAATTTTTTCAGATGAATAAATATTGAAGTACAAACCTAGGTACTGGCAGATCTAGTACTTCCAGTCTTGTCCATATCCTAGTTAAATGCGATCTAGGATCTCGAGGTATGACAGGAGCACACGGTCCGTCAGGTACATTACCGTCATATCTGTAAAGTTTAGCAGCCCCTTTTACCAGGCATGGATCGACGATTAACTTATAGTTTTTAGGTTGCTTTGGTGGTAAATGACTCTGACTGGCTCTAGGTTCCATGCTGCCGTTCATTCTGAAACAGAATAAGTAAGTTTGAATGACAGCCGGTGTATGTTTCGAGTTGTTCTCGATTGGGGGCTCCCACAGGTTCTCACCTCTCGTTCATCTAACGCGTTATATTCCGACACGAACGTTAGCTAACTCGAAACGGGGTGAATATTCATTTAAACAACAACTTTCAACTTGGTTCCAATATCAGGCGAACTGACATAATTGCCGAGATCTGATTATTTACGGTAGATAAACGGAAATTGATTCAAAGTGCGATTGCCATTCACGAAACTTATTTAAAAACGGTAGAAAAACGTGTTTACAAAATATAATTTATTGTACCAGTTTAACACACACAAATCGACCTAACCTCTCGGTTCGTTTCAGATGGCGCCACATAAATCAAAATAACAACATTAGACAAGCTATGTGTAAAATTACCCCAAAAAAACGTGTGTGTTATCAGGGGGGCCTATCAAAAATTGCTATTAGTTTTATTGTGTTAATGCCCGGGATTAGGGCCCTTTTTAAATAAAAAATCTTAATAAGCATATTAAAGTGTTTGTATAAAACCTCTATTTAAAGGTGAGTATCGATAAAAATTACGGGTTAATATATTTTAACGTAAATAAAGTAAAAAATTGGGCAAATTTGCAATTTCCGCGTTTGAGTTCTATTCACCAGTGGCGTAACTATATGGTTGGCATTTTAAATGTTTTCTAAAAAGGTAATTGTAATGAGGTAAAAATAACCTCGAATTTCATAAAGAAAACATCCTGTTTACAATGGAGATATCTGGGATAAATAATTATTTCCTACTTATAACGGATTTGTGCGTGAAGGCTTCAGCATCTACATATACAAATTTAAAATTCTAATTTCTTTTTTGACAGCTTATATACCTACATATACAGGCTGTTTGGCTTGCCGAACTCAAATAGTACGATAATGTCAATATGATGTCATGTTGACGTCAATTTGTGACAGCTGGAAGACTTCGTTGATGGATGTACAAATGTCACGTCAACATTTAACGTACAAATAACATCCAGATATTCGTAATTTACATTATTTTTAATTAAAAAAAAAACGAGTTTCCTTTTATCAATACAGGTCATTGACAACGTATATTGACTTGAATGAAATTGACGATTAGCCAGGTAAGTACGTTAAATTAGGTAAGTATAAAGGTAGGTTTTCACAATGGCGGTATGCGGACGGCGGAATTATATTTGGCGGAGAAGATATATAAAAACTTTAATAACAGTTTTCATATGCGCGGAGAGTTTGTGGTGCATTGTAGTAATATTTCATTGTACAAAGTTACAATGACTTAAGTTGTCAGCTCCTAGTTTTTAAAGTTGTTTGGATGGAAATGTAACAGTTCTTGATAGTTAACCCAAATTTCCTTTCGAACTTCGAGTTTATATACCTACATGATATCTACCCACCTATCTAAATTGAAGATGAATATAAAAATGTGTTTAGTTGCATTACTTTATGCATATTATAAAATAAAAGGAAAACGGAAACGATGAAAGCGATGGTGGATGCGAAATATATTTATTTCAAAATACAATTATTAATAAATAAATAGGTACTTTTCTGATTCATTTTGAATATTTGGTTCAAACACGTTTGCCTTATCGGTTTCCTCTACATAATTGAGCACTATAACATAGAAAAGTGCCGTAGAAATAAGTGAAACCGTCGAATAAAAACAAAGATGGAAGTTAAAATTCCGCTAGAAAGTTGAAAAATATTTAACAAAACTGCGGCACCGCAAAATGTTAAAATATCCGCAAATATTTCGCGCCACTGACATTTTGAATATTTTACAACCAATCATGTGAAATCCGCCAAAAAAAAAATCCGCTGTCCGCTGTTGTGAAAACTTAGCTTAACTCTTATAAGTACATATTAGCATGTTATTATTTCATTAATAAAGAAAATCTAACTCGTTTTCCTATAAGCCTTACATCTTTGAAGATATTATATACTAAATTAATAAAATTATGGTATTTTGTTTAGGTTTTATTTTAGAGTGGGTTTTTACACTTCCAAATTAACAATAGGTAAGTTTTGGTAGCTAACTCTATTTGACTCTATTCACGCTTCTGCCTATTATTGACGTTTCGTAAGAGACGACAAAAGTCATCGAAAAACAAGCATTTACTCACGTCGTTAGTGTATTATTTCAGTGGGATCGATTTGAAGTATACGGTCGTGGCCAGATAAATGTAGTAGAACCTTAAATTTCATATACAGTCGAATCCCGATTATCCGAGGTCCCACTGCTTGTCGTCGTTCACGACACAGTTGTTGCAGGGAAGTTCCTACCTTACATTATTTAACGTAGGGACTTCCCCTGCTTATCTATCTCGCAGGACCTAGTTATAGTACACCTGCGTTACTGTGTTGTGTACATTTCTTTCATAGAAAATACATATTAGTCTAGTATTTCTGGTTTTATTTAGAATTAATTGATTTATGTTGTAAACGAATAGGTCAGATATAGAAATTGGAAAACACATTGTTCTCAATGAAACGGCAATGCGTATGATCCGAGGTACCGTCGGTCCACAGTAGCTGGGATAATCGGGACTCTACTGTATGTCAAAAATTTGAAATTTTATTGTAAGACGAGCTTTTGTTTAAGCTGCTTATAAAAATCAAATGTCAGATCAAACCGAAACATATTAACTTCATTGTTTCTTAGCCTTCAACACAGTGGTTTTATTTAACCGCATTTCTTGTGCAATTTCTCTCCTGCTTGTAAATGAATTAATATATGAACTTTATCAGCTACAGTAAACTTTCGTGTCATCGTGAAAATGTAATTGGTGTTTTATAAATTAAAATAATTTGACGTTTAAATGTCAAAATACTAACTTACACCATAAAAATTCTTTAAAAAACACTTTATCTGGGCCACCACAATACTTACAGTCGCTTGCAATAAATCTGCGTACAAATCCTATGCCAATTTCCATATTTTTTCGATGTATTGAAATGTACTTTTCAAAATAAGGTTAGAAATGTCAACTTGACAGCATGTTTAATATATCGCTAGATTTGCGACATAGGGTAAATAAAGTCTCTCTATCACAGTCTAGTCTCGTCTCGTCTACAGCGCTGTGATTGACTCATACGCGTCCCCACTTCTTAGCGAATTTTCGTACCTCTTGCCCCTTCACGCCGTTATTTATCCCACATTTATCCTATGTCTCAAATCGATTTAGTATAGGTTTGTTCATTGCACCTACACTAACTACAATATTGTACACAAACCTATAGATTGACAGCTATCTAGCAACAAAATGTGACAAATTATAGATGACAGATTACATCCAAATCACTATATGTATAGGCAGAGAACTCTTGTATAAGTATAATAAAGCGTACGCAATTTTATTGCAAGCGAATGTACTTTCCAAGTGATAGGTGTCAATTTTTTTCATGGAATATACTGTATATTTTGGTGTCACGTGATGCAGCATTACATTCTTTTTCAAACAGCTATAGATGTTTATTAAACTATCTCTTATCGTTTTCGTTAACACTTTTCTATGTAAGTGGCTAAAATTTGTAATTAATTGTCTAAGTAAGTTGAAGTAATAAATAGCACACATCTGCATCGAAACTTCCTGGCAAAATTATTGCTAATAGCTTGTTGTATCGAACTTTTAAGAATTTATATGAAGAAATGAATTTCCAATTTCGCAGGCATTTTAAAATGCCTGCTATAAAAAAGTAACTAAATACTGTTCTTTCACTGCGATTCACAGTAAAATATCACAGAATTTAGTCATAATAGTAACATGTAAGAATTCCAGATTGTTATCGTTTATTTTTTTCTAAACGTTAACAGCACTGACAGGATGATGTATTATTACGATGAAATTAGATGCATTTAAGATTGTTTAATTATTTTGTAATATAAAAATTCAACATTGTTAGTCTACTTAAAGCATGTACCTATTCCGTAGAAATATAATGTTAAATAAATTTATTACTTAAATAAATAATGTATCTAAAATTCTCCGCCACTGGCTGAAAATTCAAATTTTCCTAGTGTTTTTCACATTTCCCGTTTCTTATCAAACTATCCAAAGTCTAACGTCCCAAAGATGTGCTACAATTATTTACTACGACCCAGTATTCAAAATAAATTTTCACAGCTCATCAAACATTATTCTAATGCTGCAAAACTAAAAACAGGTATTTAAATAAGTCAAATATGTACAATTATTTCTCCTTCATAATGTAATCATTGAAGTATTTGAACAACCTGCTTACATTCGATTATGTGAGGCATATCAAAATGAAGACCCATCATTAGGAAATGAATTGTTAAAAAGTATGATAGTACATTACGATTTCTTGACGAATGAGGAAGAAAAGAGTATTTTCAATGAAATCGAACCATATTTGAAGAGAATGCGATATCAATTTGATCATTGGGACGATGTAATAATGAACTAGATTCGTTTAATTGAGTGAGTAATATCGGTAAAATAAAGTAATTGTAGGCAATACATGGTTATAGAGAAACAGAACGTTTACAATGGAATAAAGATAATAAAAAGGTAATTGATCGAGTTCGAAGTTTAGTATTTCCTCCGAGTGTAGCTCAATTAAACCATGTACATATACTTGACTTAGATAAGAAAGGCTATATTAAACCTCATATCGATGCTGTTAGGGTGCGTTATTATATTATTTGAAGTGTGTCGCTTATTAAGCTTTAATATTTATAGTTTTGTGGAGATACAATAGCTGGTTTGAGCTTATTAACAGACAGCGTAATGCGATTAGTACACGATAAACATACACATCTGTACGCTGATGTCTTATTGAAGCAGCGATCATTATACATCATGAACGGATCAGCCAGATATGATTATAAACATGAAATACTTTCAAATGAACATAGTAAATTTGATGGAAAAGTCGTTTTTAAAGATCGTAGAGTATCTGTGATATGTAGAAATGAACCACGACCCGAAGATAGAGATTAATGTTTAAATAATTTTTGTATTGTTATTGTGATATATTATAATAAAGTTTTCGAAAGTATTATTTTCCTTGAAAGTGTCGAATGGAATTTTTTGTTTTGACAGATCGCATTTATAGTTTGACATATGTCAAATGTCCACCTAACCTATTTTATGTTGAAATGTAGATTTCTAATTTTGAGCGCTCTTTTGGTTCGTTTGCACTTCATCGCGGCGTTTTTAAAGAATAGGTAATAGTAATTTTCGGCGCGAAATTTAAAACCAATTTTAAAAGAATTTAAAGAAAATAAAATATGATATATAATATAATATATTAAATTGATTTTATTAATCATACAAATTGCAATACAAAGGAATTAATACTTAAATAATCAGTCATCAAAATATAAAAAACAACAAAATCTCATTCGTTATTATTAATCGCCTTCATGGGATGCTGCATCTCCAACTGGGCCTGTGCTATGTCACTTAACGCACCTTGAATTTGCTCGAGCAATTCCTGCCCACGACAAACGATAGCCTCCAGTTTACGAGCAGCTTCCTGATTATCATTCTCCAATATTCTTAAACTCTGCAACTGTATTTTTAATATAATTCGATTTTTCACGGTCGACGACGCACAGCATTACCTGCAGCTCAGTGGAATTTTCTTCGGAAGGTAGAGATTCTATTAGAGTATCGATATCTTTCGAACATCTCGCAATTAAAGTGGTAAATAATTGCACGTAATCCTCTTGCGGTTGTTGTTGTGGAGTTTGAGAACCGCTTCTATCGAAACTCGAAAATTTACTAGGTGCAGCGTATTGTTGGAGAATTCCGATACTATTACAAAAGTTATCGGCTTGCTAAAAGATATGTAATGTAGAAAAGGATATTTAAATAAATTAATATGTCAAACCTGATTGATACACTCTTGTAATTGTGTTAGACGATCAGCCATTGCTGAAAAACTTGTTTAAATCTGTAAATTGTTCATTAACGATTAATAGAGTCAAATAATGTAATGAGCTAAATTGTGGTTAGGTGATGTTGGTAGTAAACTGACAGATCAATTCAAGAACGATTTCGATATGAATATAGCAACAATAACAGCTGTGTTAAGTCTGTTTTACATTATCTGTTTGATAAGTCGTAGGCCTTCTGTTTTGTCCATATTTATAATCCGTGCTTGAGGTTGTGTTGATGCTTGAGCACGCGATTTTGGTACATTTGTAATAACATTTACGTCAAAATCGCGTACTCAAGTATTAGCACTGTCTTAAGTCTGAACTATAAATATGACCCGTGAATAAGATAAATAGCTCCGGTCTCAAGAGTGAACCCTGCGGGAGCCCAGAGAAAATTCGCTTGCGGTCGGGGGATGTGTCGCTGAATTATATAGAAAACGTTTTATCCGCTAGATAAGAACCGGTGAGTGTGATCATGTTAGAATTGATGCCAAAACGTTCCATCTTAAAGAGTAGACCTTCATGCCATACCGTATATATCAAATGCGTGTGCAAAATCGAGAGAAATTACCCCTCCCCTCTCCCCTCCAAAAGTCGGTCGATAAGTTCTCTCGAAATCCAAATTACTCGTCGGGAAACAGGTTACTCTCAATGATGATGTCGCGCAGTCTCTGACCTATTGGCCTAAAACTTGCTGGCAACGCTTGTGGAGCATGGGGACAAATATTCTGCAGAGTAATGGTGACATATGTATTTTGGATAAATATTTCAAATTTGACATATGACCAGAAATTAAATTGTAAACAAGCTTTTTTGACATCTTAAAATGTAACCCCACTTTTAATTTATTAGTAATAAATTTTTCAAAAGTGCCGCCACCTTCGTGGTCTACTGACAGCTCAAAATCGATTTTTATGTTTTGCGATACATAAAAAGTATTTTTTGTAAGAATTTTTCTCAAATGTTGCAAACTTTATCGCCCTTTTATTATTTTATGTTTCTCTATCGTGTGGTTGTAATTTCTTCAATATCACCCTGTATATTTTCTACTCAATAATTATTAGAATAAAATCTATTTCAAACGTAAAGCTAAAGCTTAAATGAGGAGGTAGCTGAATAAAACCAATTTTTTTCTCTTATTCTTTAATTACTTTTATCTATTTTATACTGTACAGAAAAATATTGCATTACAACTTATCACATAAGTACTTGTTTTACGATAATTACTTTTTAAGTGGAAAAAATATAATCAAATATCCGTAAAAGGTACGTAGCTCAGTGTATTTACAGTTCTATGAACACATTATCACTTATTCTATAGAGAACCTAAAACTCATTAAGCTTAGCATATAAGACAGCATCGTGTATCGTAGGATATATATTGATCTTAATTTTTTGTCCTTCGTATTTATCACATTTCGCTAGCATTTCGAAAATCGGACCTGAAATTAAAAGAAATGTATTTAAACAGAATGTAGGTGATGCTAATATTATGTTAGATTTACCTGAACAACTTGCTATGTAAAGCGCGACATCTAATTCGTTATATTCCGCGGCTAATGTTCTTAAAAGCTTAACCGCAACTGGGTCGATGTATGACACAGCGGAAAAATCAAAATTATACATTTGACATGTACGAGGAAACTATTACGTTCATCTGTTTTATTATTATATTTACTCTCGGCAATTTTTGCTAACAATTTGGATGGATCGAAACCAACTTTCTTCGTAAGTTGTTCCTTGAACATGGCTTTCGAAGCAAAGTTTAACGCGCCACAATAATGGAAGATTTTGATTCCTTCAATTTCTTGTACCTAGAAGAGAACGTACAAATTTATTTATTATTATTTTAGAATATTAAGCAATGAAAACACGCCATGTTTTTAATGACTAGAATAAATTTGGAACAAGATTGATTTCATCAAAAGGATATCATGGTGTTGCATGCTACGTTATTAAAATGGTTGCTTATACAGGGTGTCTCAGCAAGACCGTTCATTAAAAGTTTATGGGGTTCTGTCCTCGAACATTAAGGTGAGTTGATGGCATACTTCCTGCGTGCAATGCTACATCGAGTTGCTGCCAGCAGCTTCTTCTCAAGTTCAAAGGACTGTCAAGAAAATCGTCCGTAATAAATTCAGGTAACGCACTGACGTTAACATACCGTCATAAATGACGTAAAAGAACATGTCATTCATCATAAGGCAAAAGACATTGAAACTAAATCTGGTCTGATAATTTCTTTCTCGAATCGCATGAGAATTGACTGAAGCCCTGAAGCCTGAAGTGTGACTTTGACGTTAGACTTTGACAATAAATAATAAATAAAAAATTTGAGAACGCTTATTTTCCATGGCACCCTGAATAAATATCCATGAGTTGTGAGTACATCTTTTCAAAAAACCTCAATTATCTCGTAAACTATCAATTTCAGGTATAGGACATGTGGGAGATAAAGATGTCAAATTAGACGCCGAAGACAACTAAGTAATAAAATATGGGGAGTGCCATTTGAAAAAATTAAGTTATGGTTCTTCAAAATTTCGAAAAGTTTACATGCCACAGTAAAGTAACCACACAATGTAGGCAGCCGTTCTCGGCGCTAGAATATACTCCAACATGTTGTTTAAGCATATTATGAATTATAAATTGATATCCGAAAAATTGAATTATGATTGGATAAATGTCCGTTATAGCATTTTTTTTAGAAAAAATTGAATAACTACAAAATGCCCAAATCGAATTGAATTGTATTTGAATTGAAATGTATTTATAAAGCCTAAAAAAAGGTGAATCTAAATATGTAAAATATACAGGGTGTTCCATTAAAAATAACAAACTAGATGACGATTTCCGGTATCACTGGAAGCGCCAGAAATCTAAAAATATTTTAAATGAAGAGAAAACAATCGATTATATACGATTCTGAATTTTCAAATTTATATTTTGGTCAGAACCCCATAAACTTATTCTAATGAACGGTCTCGCTGAGACACCCTGTATATGGCTTTCTACCTTCGTGTTACAATAAATTGTGATAAATTATTAAGTATTCGATGTCCGGAATGTAAAGTTTCATGGTTCGATTCCTGATATAGGTGGTCTGTGGAAAAATTGATTTTTTGTTAATACACGCAGAAATTTTGGTAGATATGAAGAAAGATTTCTACGTTACCTACCCAATTAAGAAAGCATGGCTTATCGTGGCCAAAAAGTTAAAAACTATTGTGTTATGCTTATAAAAAATTACAGGCGTTTGGAGACGTTGATATTGTTTTGTAAGATTGTTCATGTATCATCATCGTTTTGTGTAAGGTGAATAGGGACAAGAATGCTTTAGAAGACAGTGTATTATTTGTTTCTACACTTGACTCTATTATATTTGGTAGCGCTAATAGTTAATCATATGACTACTAGTTGTATTATGCATGGTGAATTATCGACGAAATTTAAACCATTTACTCTTTCTAAAAACGTATTGGATTGGCACCTACGCCACTTTGTTTTCTACTGAGTAAGTGCATAACATCACAAGATACATTTACTACATGAGTGTTGCACTCAGCCAATTATTGCTTATCAGTTTAAATGCGATGGAAAAGTGGGGTTTGGGCTTTTTCTGCTAGAAATTTATAAGAGAGTTTATTCGAGTTAAAACGACGTTTAAAAATGCAGTCAAGAACCCGATTGCTTCCTTCCTTTTAAAAAAAGATATCGATTGACTGTCTTTTAAAAAGGCACAAAATATTGAAATCGCCAAAAGAGAGTATCAAGATCCATTTATATTCTACGATTATTTTGAGTAGCTCAAAAGCATTTTGGAGGATTCAGAGCTCTCATTAATCAGAAAATATCTGGAATCTTGATGAAGCCAGCCTTTCAACGGATCCTTCAAAAGCAAAACGTGTTGGGGACATCGGACGTGCTTCAATTCCTACCATCACTAGCAGCCCAAATCGTGGTAACACTAATGTGTTATGTGTTTGTAATTCCAGTGATGGAAAAGCTGTGTAATTGATAATATTCAAAGACAAGGATGTCTGCGACGACTGGGGTACTGGGGATGAATCATCTATAGTCGTACAGTTTATTACGATGCAACTGAAAAGGGGTGGTTGAAGGTCCCTGTACTTCAAAATTATTTCATGGAGGTTCTACTAAAAAGATTTAATTTTAATAATTTATGATTAATCTATCTACTAGCTCGGTATTGAGTTAATAGAAGAGATGCTAAAAGGGAGAATTTTAATATTGAAATTACCACCACAGTAGAGTCAGTCATCTACTTCAGCACCTAAACATGGTTGTTTTTAAATAACTGAAAAACGCATGGGATGCCAAATTAGTTAAATAGTAACGAGCAAAGCCAGGAAGGCAAATAATCAAAAAGACCTTCTCTCGTTTATTGTCAGATACTTTACAAGAAGTCCGCCTATAATTTTTGTTTATGTGTGGTGGGTGCTTAGTTGCAGTGTGTGCATGGTTTTGTGTGTGTAAGTTGTGTTCAAATGGCTATGTGACAGCATTATATCGCCTTTTATAATGCCGCGCTGTTAATCACTTTGCTCCCAACAGCGAATGGTAAGTCGATCCGGATTTAAACCCTCTGAAAAAATGTCACCGTCCCTCCAGAGAATTGACACCCGACTCCTATCGTCCTGCCACAACGATAGTCAGCCGCCTAACTACTGAGGCTATCGACACGTTAATTCAGAATGATTTTAGAACAGTTGAGATATAGTCCTTTTTCCACTGGCGTACAAAAGGTGGAATAATATCTGACAAGAAAGAATGTATATTGAAACTGATGGGGAGCTTAACGATGAACCTAAATGGTGCCAATCAAAAATTCTAATACCTATAATGAAGATCCTAGAATTACTACTATCAACAATCCAGCAAAATAAAAATCCTCGAAAAGGAATCGAAAAGAAGAATTGCACTTAGCGCGGAAATGATTACCAGGAATGAAGTTTTTGGAAATGTTAAAAGAAATTGCTGAGACGAAATGTAAGAAGGGCAAAAAAGATTAAGAAAATGAGATAATATTGCGAAATATAGAAAGCAAAGTAGAGAAATAGAGACCACAGATGAACTAAAGAATGAAGAGGAAATCAATCTAGACGGTGAAGAATCCAATGAATATGTTGGGTGAAATTACTAACGGAATGGAGCAAGAACTGGAGGAAGAGGAGCAGATGAATAAAACGCTTTCTGACGTCCTGAAGACGGTGATTGATTTTTGGTGACATTAATAGGAAAAAAGATTAAACATTACATTGGCCAGATTCTAGCAAATGACTTCAATATTAGTTTTAGCAAGCATAACAGGATAACAGTTTAAATAGAGAGAGTTACATAACTAAATAGTCTGCCAAAGTTAAATTGCAAGACATTCTGAATTTGACAGCAAGATTTGTGTGCATCGAGACGCCAGCTCTAGAAGCTCGAAATGCTAAACTAAAATTGAAATCAAAAAAATTACAGATGTGTTTACTTACTCCTTTATATCTCTTGCAATCCAAATAAAGATCGGTATTAGGTACAACACCCAAGAGACAGGTGTAAGGTCTTTGTCCTCGAACGAAGATACTAATCAAAGATATGACAATCCCTGATAGCAACCCGATATCAATAGAGACCACAACTGTCGTTAGGAACGTAATAATCCATACTATAGCGTCCCATTTGCTCAATCGCCAAAACTTCTTCAACATAACAGCTTGCATCAGCATACCTTTAAGTGCTACAACTATAATACTAGCTAGAATGGCCTGTAAAAATAGAGGGGCAAAATATATTAATTTAAATGTAAAAATATTTCTCCTGTGGCAATCTTACTTTTGGTAGATACTCAAACAATGGTCCTACCCATAATAGGACTACTAATAATAAAGCGCAGGATACGATCGAAGCTATCTGAGTTACCCCACCGGTGTTAAATTGTATTAAGGATCTGGCTAAGGAACCTGTGACAGGCATCGTTGAGAAGAACGATCCGAAAGCGTTGCTCAAACTCTGCAAGATTAAAATTAGATTAGATTATTAAATTAAATTATCTAGATATCTTGTATGTACCAGCGCTAAGAGTTCTTGATTAGCATCGACTTCATAATGAGCCTTTTGGGCAAATATAAAAGCCATTGATATCGTTATAGTGTAGGATACGATCGTGATTATAAGACAATCAACTATTATATGCGGCATTAAGGAAAATGCAGGCAGAGCAGGCGGTGGTAACCTGAAATTAAAATGGTTGTTATTATTATGATCTATCTTCTCTTTGATAGAATTAATTAAGTTCTAAAGGATACAGTGGAGTTGATAAATAATTCATAACGACATTGTAATGAAACATACATATAGAGATAGGTTCCTTTTCGTAGTTCTTCCATAGGAGTTAAACAATCTTCAATTAAATCTAAAAGAAATGAGAAGACAAGATCTCTTATTCAAGACAAGATAATTCAAGGTAAAAAGAACGACTGGTCCAAAGATTTTTATTGCAAACTCCCTTTCAGCTAATCTGAAAGATTATCAACAATCATCAATCAATCGTGACCCAGATTTGAAGGACAAGATATTTTTACAACTTAGAACGTCATGGTGCCGTTCCTTCAAAACACGCAATAAAACGTTGGATTAATCACTTGAAGCGGCTGGATCTGCCCTAAAGAAGAAACCAACAGGACGACCAAGAAGTGCTCGTACTCCACAGAATAATGAAGTTGTACGCGAGTCTGTTTTACGGAGCCCACGCCGGTATTCAATTCGTAAGCTAGCAGCTGCGTTTGAAATGTTCTGGAAGAGTTGCAATTAAAATTCTGTCAACAAATGATAACAAACATAAACAATGGCGATGAATTTCTAGACAAGTTGTGGATGTCACATGAGGCCCATTTTCACCTCACAGAATACGTGAATGAGCAGCACTGCCGTTACTGGGCAGACAGAAATTTAAGGAAGTTCATGAGCGCATAGGACCTTATTTTTATGAAAATGAACAGAGAATCACAGTAACTGTCAATGCGGATCATTACTCCTAAATTGAACAATGTTCCAGATGTTTAAGAAACCTGGTTTGAACAGGATGGAGCGAAATCACATTCTGCATGGGAGTCAATGAAAGCTGTGCGAGAATTGTTCGGTAACCGTGTGAACTCAAAAGTCCCTGGCCTCCTAGATCACCAGATTTGTTCTTATGTGATTTCTTCTTCTTCAAGGCTATCTCAAGAGAAAAGTGTACACGACTCGATCAAGAACTCTGGAGAGAATTCGGGATGAGATTCAGAATATCCCAGCTGAGATGTTGCAGCGGGCAATGAGGAATCTCAACAACAGATTTCAAGAATGCATTCGTATAGGGGAACCCCATCTAAAGGACATAATTTTTAAAAAATGATAAATTCTATTAATTTTCCTTGAATGGTACGTTTTAAGGTTTCACCTCTTATTTGTCAGACCAGCCATAGACCACCTCCTAGGATCAATATTACAAGGATTTTGAATTATTTTGATTGCTCAAAGAGTGTCAAGAAGTAGTTCTTCATGCTCATTTCTTGTGTCCTCCTTCTGTGTGTTTTGTTTTTAATTTTACACCATTTGATAATCAGAGAGGGCCAACTCTCTGAAAGGTTACCAACTTACTAGTTTAAACAACAAAGTGTTTCTTGACGTATAATATAAATTGTATTTTTCTACACCCGTCAATGCAAGCAAATACTTTCTTTTTATTTTTTAAAATATAAGCGTCTCGTCAGGGATTTGAATCATGAACCTTCCGCTCACCGGGCCGATGCGCTGCCAATTGCGCCAACAGAGACATAGTTCAAACAGCAGGAGTTCTAACTCCTTGTCACATATATTTGTGATAGTATTTTAGGTGTTCGAACTATGTCCCTGTTGGCGCAATTGGCAGCTCATCCGCCCGGTGACCGGAAGGTTCATGGTTCGAATCCAACCAAACGCTTATATTTTTAAAAAATAAAATATTTGCTTGCATTGACGGGTGTAGAAAAATACAATTTATAACTTAAGTTAGTTGTAAGTAATCTAAGCTAGCTTCCTGGCTAGAAAATAATTTGACTGCATGTTGTAATCAATGATTCTTCTAGGCAAATAAAATCTACAAGTCAGTGAGTTGTGCCTGGTTTTCTTGAAGATCAATCAACACAGAGTTTCCAGCATTACGAACCGACTTTATATTTACTGTGGAATATCAAATAATATAACTTACATTATTCTTACCCTGTGGGAATATCTCCAACTATAGTGACGCCATATTTGTCGTGAAAATCGAAGCCGTAGCAGACAGCCGTGCCGATCACTACAGCCGCCAATTCGATCGGGAAGGGGACTTTAGTTTTCTTTGCTAGCCAAGGCTGAAATTAAATTGATCCAGGGCTCATTTAAACCTTTATCATTGGTGCGATTTACCTTAAATATTTCATTATTGAGGACCATCAATACGACAGCCACCATAGATATAGATACAGCAGTCCTATTCGCTTGCGGTACCGCTAATAAAGCATCGTAGAACGTCTGAAATTAAAAATTATTATTTGCAGGAATCTCATCCTACTAGGAAAAGCGATAAAAAGGCGTTATAGATTAATTTCCTTTATCAGGTTGAAGAAATAGAGACATCTAGAGGGACTGACAATCCGTGAATTGTCCGAGCTTGATGATCCGTTCAATCCGATAAAGGAAACAATTAACACCTCTTACAGGGATTACTTTACTGTCTTGGGCGATATTTTGGACATTTTCAATTATTAATTGGTAACTGAAATAATTTAGATATCAAACAACTTACGTATAAAACGCTGAAATATCCTCTTCGTTTGGCGAACGTTAACCCGAATAGATCTTTAAGTTGCGAGGAAATTACGTGAAACGCTGCGCCGCAAGTGAATCCGTTTACCAGCGTTTCAGATAATAAATTAGTGAAAATGCCTAATCTTAAGATGTACATTATCATCTGTAAAGTAGTTTAAGTTTATTTTCGCAATTTTACATTCCACCTGCGATTACCTGTATCACAGCTACGACGAATGTGACAGCAGTTGCTACTTCTATTGGTTCATATGTTCTATTCGGCATGGGCAGAAATTCAATATGTTTGTCCGTTATATTAGAAGCATGGTTTAACATAGCTTGTGGTGCGTAAGTTGCAACTACTTGTCCCGTCATCAGACAGACTATAGCAAAAGTACCTGTCGTGTTTGAACGAAAAAAAAAGTTTTATATTTGGCGGAAATTAAACAGATTTTTTTTTACCTATTGATATATGTCTGGATGTTCCGAAAAAGAAATAAATAAGTACAGGGAAAAACGCCATGTATATTCCCGCTACGGGGTGTACGTTTCCTAGAAGTGCATAGGCAATTCCTAAGGGAGAAAAATACATATTATCGTTTCATTATTGGATTCGATGGATTTTACCTGAGGTATATTCATTATTGCTACTGTAATTCCACTAATAATATCGGATACAATATCCTGCTTCCACCTGTATTTAGGTAACCATTCTAATACCGGTATAATACTGGAGCATATCGAGAAAAAACTGATGGCACTTATCTTGTCGTGCAAACTACGTTTCACTGCAAGCAAATGCGAAATATTTACCCATCAAATATGTCAAATTTCATCGAATTTTACTTACAATTAAGCGTAGGTTTCGTATAATTGGACGCCTCGTGTAATTCTTCTTGTCTATAAACCGGTCGGGCCACTTGTAGATCTCCTTGTGGTTTGCCATTTGAGATACTGAAACAGAAGATATACTCGTATAAACAAACAAATAAATAAAGTTTTCAAACTTGAATTTTTTTTTATTCGCTTATATCGGAACAGCGAATGGTGACTCGAGAGATGTACCGGGGAACGGCTACAGGATATTCAAATAAATATTTCTTCGCTAGACTGGGGAGTCGGTTTAATAAAATAATTAAAAATATAGATAAGTAATCATTAGCATAATCGTACATGTACTGGCGGCAGAACAGATACCACCAGTAGATCCAGCTGAAAGTAGTTCAAAATCAGTTCAAAGATTTTGACATTGTTTGTACCATATTTAAAACATCGAGAAGTCCCACTCACGGTATATTGTTGGAATCGCACTGGAGGGACACTGATGATACTTGGGAGGTCGAAACCACGTAATCTGCTTCTAATGCTTGATTTATTTTTATTGCACTGGCTTGCAGAACGATTCCAACAACACACCATGAGCACCTATTACAATCATTTTTTGTATTTTTTAATATTGTGACATTTTTCGACGTTTTCAATATGTTACGTCGTGTAATTAGAGTTCCTGCTGCTTATGAAACCGCATCCATAATGGCACTCCAGGTAATAACCGGTACCCCCTCCCCTCCCTATGGACCTGTTGGTAACGGAAAAAAAGCTCCTGTACGAGCAGAGAGCAGAGAAAATCGCTGGCAGCGAAAAAATCGAAATCAAGACACAACTAGCCTGGCAGGATAGATGGCAGGCCAGTGGACTAAGGAATTAATACCAAATCTGAGAGTGTGAATTAAATGCAAACACAGGAACTACGATCTCACACAAGTTCTGACGGGACATGGGGTGTGTTCAGATTTTACGCCAAAAGGTTTGGGAAATTACAGACGGAGGAGACAACTAAGTAGACGATCTTCGACTGCGTACGATGAAAGGAGATCCGTGAGGTGACATACAGGACACTCTAGGGTCTAAGAAACACTGGGACATATTGCACGCTATGATTAAGATCATAATGAAAGCAAAAGAAAGAGGAAGCACGTAAAGTGCAGAGTCAGTAGCAATATAATGACAAACAACTACTCGCCGGTTCCATGAAAGAGATATCAGTAGATGGTTCCATGGAACGCGCTAGGAGGTTCAGGGTGGCTTTTTTTAGTGGGTAGGACTAGTCTGGTGATTTTCAAAGGAGTCCCACACTACCACGTGTTAGACATGATCACATGGTGTCCATAAAGGGTTTTCCACCGGCAAAAAAAAGCAGTACATGGAA
>CM043023.1:39307995-39511977 GCA_023690525.1 Holotrichia oblita
ATCGGTAGGAAAATGTTTTCTGAAGCGGGAACGCATTTGTCTATGTCTTCCGTTAATCCACCTAAGTATGTAAAAGAGTATTTTACAAGCAAAAACTCGCGTAATTCTTCGCATAAACGACGACTCTATATTTAGTGTTTTATCCGTTTTATATAGTAAACAACTCGACTAAACAATAGACTTATTTGCAGTGAACCTTATAGTCTTGTTATCTCTCCAGTTATATAACTGCTGGGGCAACGTTCTTGAATAATACCAATTACTCGCATACTTGCAGCACATTTACATCTGAAATGTTGTTTTTCCCATTTTAATTGATTTCAATTAGATAGAGAGCCAGCGAAATTTTTGTAATTACACACATTTAAATTGTTGAGTAGAATAATAATTTGTGTGATTTTTTATAATTTGTCCTGATGTTGTTGTTCTGTTTTCATTGTTCAGTATATTCTCCTAACCTTTCTCACGCTCTGCATGTTGGCAATTTGGGGTAATCTATTTTATTAATTGATTAACGCAGCTATACGGTTTCGAAGCTCATGCGAATATTAATTGGAATATTTATTTATTTATTTTATGTTGAAATTTATTTTTGGGTCGTAACCTGCGTCATTTTCTAGAACCTGTAACGACTAAATTCAAAAGTAGAAGCCACTTCTTTTGACCTCGTGAAAAGTTTGAGGTTTGAGGAGATTGAAAGAGTGCCTAGAATGTCCATCAATGAATTCACGCGTTACGACAGTCCCTTTATTGCAAGAATTATACTCAAAACCCATAAATTCATGGATTTTGGTACTGCATTTCCATATGATTCTGTGGATAGACAAGACCTTTTGTAAAATCGAGTCCAGTAAGAAGCGAAATCTAAATCGTTTTCAGTTCTAATAGTGGTAAAGCTGCGGTCATTAGGAAGAAAAGAATGCCCTCTGATGGGAAAATAGTGTACAATTTTATTATCTATAAGACCAAGACAAAAACGTATTAATGTGTGGTTTTTGTTTTGCCCAGGGTAACCATCATATAAAAGGAATAATTTACGAACATGAACACTGACTGCAGTATCAATATACTTTTTTTAGTATTGAGCACACCTCACTCGCTCCTTTTTTCGCTTCACCTTCATAGTATAGGTATAATTTAGTATTTGCTGTTTTTAAATCGTGTAGGCCAAAACAATATAACCATAGCTGGAATGAGATTACAGGTAATATGACTCAAGATTCAGAATGTGAGTTGGACTCGGATGCAGATCATAGTTAGCCGCATAGTTATCCATCGACGAGCAGGGAGACAAGAAATACTGATGCACAATATAGTAGATAGTAACGACTCTTTGTTGGACCCGAATTATAAACCACAAGAGGAAAATAGGACTCTGCAAAAAATAGAAGAGGATGAAGCAAAAAATTAAGAGACAGAGGAGGAAGCGGAAAATGAAGTAATAACATGGACAAAGCAATCTAAAAATCCTGCACATTTTGAACAATGCCTCTTTACTGCGAATGTTGGAACAACGACTTATATCAACACAAACTCCCCTCTTTCTATTTTGCAACTGTTTTTGTCAGACTCAAATTATACATGAGACCAATATTTACATTCATCAACGTAATGTACAAGGTGCAGATGACAAAGAAATGAACTTAGAACAACTAAAAGCCTTCCTTGGTCTTCTAGTTTTTATGGGTTTTCACCAGTTGGCCAGCATGAAACTTTTTTGGTCTGACAATGAAAACTTTAATGTAGATAGAGTTAGAAGAGTAATGCGTTTTAAAAGGTTTTTATTTATATTGTGACATATCGTTCGCTATGATCGCTTTCAAAGGTAGATTTACTATGACACAGTACATGCCCAGGAAACCCATCAAAAGGGGATTCAAAGTTTGGGCATGTTGCTGTGCTGTGACCATCAGTTATCTAGTCAATTTCGAGATTTATACAGGCAAATATGAAAACCCAGACAAGTTACCCCTGAGAGAGAAAGTTATCATAAACTTGAGCCCAACCCTTTGTCGATACCTAAGCATTATTGTTTGTACTTTGATCCCCTCATGAATAGGCTCCTAAGTTTGAATTTATTTGCCTATGGAATAATAAAATCTAGCCGAAAAGGGTATCCACGAAACATAAGCAAGGAGAAAGATTTAGCAAAGTCACAAAGTGATTATGCACAACTAAATGACATCGGAGTTTCAAAATGGAAGGATAGAGGGTCCAAGTGCGTGTCAGCAATTTCTACGATCCATAACCCAAGTTCAACAAAAATTGTGCAACGCAGAAATCAAAAGGGAGAAAAAGAACCAGTAAAGTGCTCTGAAATGATTGCAGATTATAACGAATTTAGAAGAATCGTAAACAGTAAAAATATACAGGGTGTCCCATTTAAAATAAAGTAAGTTTAATTTACCCTGTCTTTATTTGACACCCTGTATAGTTGAAAATATTTTTAGATTATAGCCCCCCATGCGCTTCAACTTTTATCTTAATAACATTTTCTCATTTCTGTTATAATACAGGAGTAATTGGACTTCCTCGTACTAATACCCCACCCTGTAGTGTATATTTGTAAATTTTTTGTGAATATGACGCAGCAAGCAGTAAAGATAAATGTTGGAAAGAACTAATCATAGTTACAGAAGAAGTAAAAGGAAAAATATTTATACTCGGCGACTTTAACCGCAGAATCAGGAAACATACATATGATGCAAGTATTCTACAAAACATGGTTACACAATTTTGCCAGTCATTTCTGCATGTGGACACTTACTTTCACCATACCTTAAGTTGGCAATCATTGCTTCCATATATTTCTTTCTAATGAATCATATGAAGTATGACATATATTTGCACCAAACAAACAATCTTATTACAATATGTTCAAGTAAACATCCTATTGTATTGCAAAAGATGCACAAGCAATACCCGTGTTTTGCACATTTTTACACGGTTTATCTTTATTACAATAATTACATAGTTTAATTATTACTATATGGACGTATATTAATACTGTTCGCTATTGTAATACATATCAATAATCGCATTCCAGTACGTAATGTACATATTTAAACATTTTTAGGCGTTATAACCCTATTCTATTGTTTCTAGAAAAGTTACAAACTCCTAGGTAGCTATATTTCTACTCTATTAGACTGATGAAATATAAATCTAGATTCAATGAAAAAAAAACAAATAAACTGCTCCACATAAGTTAGGGATATTATGGAAAATTTGATTTTTCAAAAGAACAAAAATTGTTAAAAGACAATTTTAAGCTATTTATTTTATTCTTCTTAATTTCCCTTTCAACAGTAACGAGTACCTCCTCCGTGGGCTTCAATAACTGCTTGGCAACATCTCTGCATGCTGGATATGAAATTATTATAATTTTCTTGCGGAATTTGTTGCCAGAGTTGTGGAAGCAAATTTCTTAAATGTTCCATTGTTTGTGGTTAGTGATTATGATGATCCAAAGCTCTCTCTGCAACTGATCCCAAGCATGCTCTATCGGATTTACATCAGGCTATAGAGCAGGTATAGCT
Source organism: Holotrichia oblita (assembly GCA_023690525.1). Lineage (NCBI taxonomy): Eukaryota > Metazoa > Arthropoda > Insecta > Coleoptera > Scarabaeidae > Holotrichia > Holotrichia oblita. The sequence continues at coordinate 39,311,535 of CM043023.1, forward strand.
AACTGAGGAATTCCATTGGTTTCAATTGCATCGGTGTGGGCGAGCGTTATTGTCCAAAAATAAAAGGAAACCAGAACCCACAGCAGCATGAAACTCTATGACAATGTTGTTGTTTACCTGATTCAAGTAAACTTCTGAATTCATGTTTCCCGGAATAACCAGCAAGTCGTTACGGCCATCATAACAAATGCCTCCCCATACACAAACCGTGCCTCCTTTGAAAGGGTGAACTTCTTGTACTGGTCACCGGTGTCTTGTGACTGTGTGTGTGCTCAAAGGTTCTCGGCGTGCAAAAATGGTGACACATCGGTCTTCAGCAGGGGTAGTTATTGACGGCCGTCCAATTCTAGGTCTCTTTTCAACAGATCCAGTTTCTTGAAAACGGTTAAAAGTCTGGAAATCACATTTTGGCTAACTCAAGATTACAGCTATTGATATGATTTGAAATTAGTAATAGATGAAAAATGTTATTTGTCAATTTGACAGTATTCAAACTTCAACCGATTTATAATGGGCTCACATTCTTAAGTAATATTTCTTTAAACGACGAAAAATAAAAAAGACCTTTAGTGAACATTGTAATAACTTAAATCTATTATTAAAATTAATATTTTGTAAGAGCACCTTCAGATCCCTTAAATGGAGATTTGCATTTAAGGGATCTGAGATTTCTGTCAACTGTCATAGGTTGCGCATCTTTATGTATTCCTTCAATCAACGCAAGTACTTAAACCAAACAACCAATTGATTCGTTAGAACAGGTCTGAACGAGAAGAACTTCCCACAGGTCATTACTTACAATATAATGCTACATTTATCTGTATCGAATAGGTACCTATAATAACTACCAACATTAATGAAGTGTCAAACATGACAAAAATTTGAAAATTAAAAAAATTAGCAGATTTTGAGATATATCCTTAACTAAAAGGCTAAGAGCAGTTCGCTAACAATTTCGTCGTAATCTTCAGGTTTTTTATTTCCTAAGAAATTCTTTGTCACACTTTTAAACGCATCCCAAGCAGTCCGTTCTAAATCGCTCAAGAGTACGTCAAATTCTCCTGTTGTAACAGATTAATCTGGGGTCCTACAAAACTCCTCTCTTTAAGTTTTGCCTCAGATATATTAGGAAATTTTTGTTTAAGGTATCGAAATCCTAGTCCCTCTTTGTCCAATGCTTTGACGAAATTCTTCACCAAACCTAATTTTATGTGTAATGGCGGTGAAAGTATTTTATGAGGCTACACCAACGAATTATGGACAACGTTCTTTTCTCCAGGTATTGTATTCTGATTGGCCACTGCTTAACAGTATAGTGCAAATTTCTTGCTCGACTATCCCATTCATAAAGGAAACAGCAATACTTTGTGAATCCAAGTTGTAGACCAAGTAGAACTGCAACTACTTTGAGATCAGCACTGATGTACCATTTATAGGTTTTGTAATTGATTTTATCAAGGAGACGTGTCATATTATCATACGTTTCCTTCATGTGCACGGCATGACCAACAGGAATGGAGGGGTAGATGTTTTCTATATGTAGAAGGACAGCTTTCAAACTCAATTTAGAAGCATCTATAAAAAGACGCCCATTCTTCCGGTTGGTGTTTGTAACCTAATTCTCGCATTAAACCATCAACCTCCTTCAGTTGAAAAATATTGTGACAGTTCTTTCTGGCGATTTCGATATACAGAAATACGCGTACCCGGAGCTAACAACCTCCATCCTTACAGTCTTGATCCTAATATTTCTGCGATTCTGAGTTTTTGATCAATTCAGATCTCGAACTAGGTCATTTAATTCCAATTGATTTATTAAGTGAGTCGTGTCCTCTTGAGATAGCAAATATTCTTCATCTGTGTCCGACAAGTCTGAAATGTATTCTTCTATCTCGGTTTCAACATGTTCTTGGTTCGAAACATCCATAGGACTTGGTACTGGCAAAGCTTACGAACGAGGAACTGGACGAGTGGCAAAAGGTAAATTAGTATAGGTAATTTTATCCTTATTTTTACTGGAAAAGCCGAAGATCTTTGTACAGCAAAAGTAGTAGTCTGTCGAATAATCCTTTTGTTCTCGTCAAATCATAGGCCTACCAAATGGCATAGCTATGCTCTTACCTTTTATCCAGCTCCTCAAAGTAACAGCACATCGTGCACAGACATTGTGAGGGGTCCACAACTTGTCTTGATTTGTAATTTTTAATTTAAAATAAAGGTTATACGATTTTTCTATTAACGGTGTAATATTTCGTCTATGCTGTTGAAGAGTGAATTCTCCACATAGATAACAAAAACTGTTAGGATTGTTTACACACCTACAGGACATTGCGAATTCAAAAAACGTTTAACTAATGTTACTACTACTCATGTTGAGTCAATTTGAGTCGAATAACTGGTCTGTAGGGTCTTATACAGGGTGTGCCAATTATCTGAATTCGGTCTATTATATCTTTCCTATTAGTTTAATTAAAACATGTTTTAAGTAAAAGTTGTTCTGGATCAACTGCTCTATATCGTAAAATTATTTTAGTGTATACAGGGTGTTCAGTTTTGGCTGACCGTTATAAAATTTTCTTTTTTTTTAATGGAACAACCTATATATTATGACATTTTCAGATTTCCCGTTGTAAATTAAGATAGTTTTGTCTGACAAACCTAGTACTAAAAATTAACCGTTTTCGAGATATTTCAATTTTAAGAGGAAAAAGATCATTTTCATGGTTGTCTTTGAAAATTAATTCCGTCTGTACTAATAATTGTTTTGCAACGATTCTTTGGCATAATTATGACATTACCTTAAGTTAAACAATCCATGCCAAATATCTTCACTATAGCATACAGGGTGTTTCGAAATTGAAAATTAATCACTGCATTACGGTAAAACTTATTTTTTTCAAATGGAACATCCTGTATATTTTTATGCCATTTATTAGTGCTTCAAGTTCCCTTTCAATCGCTTATAACATTCCTTATAGCTAAAGTTAATATTTTTTGAGATATAGATAATTTACTATAAAATACATAAACATTTATTGATAGTGGTAAGATGGTCAACAGTGCTGTGCCAACTCTACTAATAGGTAAATATAAAACGATGTCTACTTTAATAAAAACAAAAATAAAAGATGTGTACAATTAAAAAAGATAGTTTCTATTAAAAATTGTATAATACCAGAAGAAATATTTATTATTAATCATAATACGTATACCTAGAAATTTAAATGAATAGAACGATTGACAACCAGATTTGTGGACTGCGGCTCAGTTAAGTACAAACCACATTTACGCAAAAAAACTGTACTATGGATGAACATGAAGTACGGGTTTTGCAGACAGTAGTAGAACACTCCAATATCAACCTACGAACAATGTGTAGAGATTTGGATATTAGTGTAAGTTCTTTAAGGATATTGAAACAGAATAAATATCATCCATATAAAATGCAACTGCATCAGGAGCTGGTAGCTTTAGATCATAATAGACGAATACAATTTTGCAGAACGGTAATGGCAAAAATGAACGAAGACCCGGAATTTTTGAATAATGTGCTGTAATGGACAGATGAAGCTAATTTCCACAATAATGGTTATGTAAACAGACACAACTACCATTATTACGCAGACATGAATCCACACATAATTTATGAAATTCGTCGCCAAAACAGATGGTCACTTAACATGTGGGGTGGTATCATTGGCAATACTGTCGTTGGTCCACATTTCTTCGACGGACCTTTACGAGGTGAAAGATACAGACATTTTTTGCTCAACAAACTTGGAAATTTGCTAGAAGATGTACCACTTCTTACTAGTAGAAATACGTGGTTCCCACACGACGGTGCTCCGTGCCATAATCATGTGTTGGTACGACAATTATTAACACAAATATACGGCAATAAATGGATTGGAAGGGCTGGACCTATTGCTTGGCCAGCTAGATCTCCCGATCTTACTCCTTTAGATTTCTTTCTGTGGGGACATATAAAAAATATTGTCTATCAAGAAATATCAACTACTGCTGCTGACATGAAAGAAAGAATTATCGCCGCTTTTCGACAAGTAAATCCGGAAACACTTTTACGTGTTTAATTGTCATTTCGGCAGAGGTTAGACTTGTGTATAAACAATGAAGGTGGCCATTTCGAATACATTTTATAACCCTTCTATACTTATGTTTATAATAGATATTTGATTGAAGGCAGATGATGTTTCTTAGAGATCAAGCACTTAGAGATGCTAAGCGGAAGAAGACGCCAGCTGCCTTTGATTATTATAAGCAATTCCGCAATTATACCACGGCTGCAATTCGTCGCGAGAAACGTGCTTACTTGCAATTCACCTTCCGGAATTCAAGCTCTAGAAATCTTTGGAGCACTCTAAAAACACTGAACATCTCAGCTTCCAAGAGGAAAGCCATCATTCCTGATCATTTGACAAATGTCGATGGTATTAATAACCACTTTATTGCTGCCATGTCTCAACTTCCAGTCAACTCGGATCTAATGAAATATTACATGACAGAAATATCTGCCAATGCTCGATTTACTTTCACATTGGTTGAAGCCGTGACGTTATGACGCGTTATGGCGCTGCTGTCTTCGATCAAGTCTCTATCCGTGGGGTCTGATGGCATCTCACTTCAAATGCTTCTTCTATGTTTCCCGTTCATTCTACCCACAATCACACACATTATCAACAGCTGTCTACTAGAAAACTTTTACCCAAGCTGCTGGAAAACTAGTATCATCATACCATTAGCTAAAAATAATCGTCCTACTTCTCTAAACGACTTGCGTCCTATTTCAATCTTGCCAACTTTATCCAAGGTTCTTGAGAAGGTTGTCGCTAGGCAGGTTCGGGCATTCTTAGAAACCAATGACGTTCTACCAGTTGGACAATCGGGTTTTCGGCCAGGATACGGATGCTCCTCGGCTATGGCGCACGTGACCGATGATATATTCAAGGCGATCGACAATAACGAGATCACGGTACTGGTCCTACTAGACTATAGTAAGGCGTTCGATACCATAAATCATAGCCTTCTTCTATCCATTCTCCATTTCGTTGGCTTCAGTCAGGAAGCAGTTGACTTTTTCCGGTCGTACATTTTGAATCGGAGCCAGGAGGTACATCTCAGGGGTAATATCTCCACTTGTAGACCCGTAGTTTCAGGCGTTCCACAGGGTAGCGTATTGGGGCCCTTACTGTACTGTATTTACACATCCAACTTAATTAGATGCCTCAGTCACTGCTCCTACCACATGTATGCAGACGACACACAGTTGTATTACTCATTTGGTCCCGACATTGTGGACACCGCCGTGAAAAATATAAATACAGATTTACAGACTATAGTTGAAGAGTCTTCCCGACATTCTCTCTTCATAAATAGCAGGAAGTCTTCTGTGATGGTATTTGGTCGGGCTCTTGCCAGATCTAGAGTGCTCCCTAATATTAACATACGTGTTAACGCTGATGTTCTGCCCATTTCCGACAGTGTGCGATCTCTGGGGCTCACCCTTGATACACAGCTCCGATTTAAGCAGCACATCTCGCACCTTGTCAGCTCTGCCTTCTTCAAACTAAAAATTTTATATGGCAGCAAAGAGTGCCTGAATCGTGATCTTAGAAAGCTTTTGTGTCAATCATTAGTATTATCTCGGTTTAACTATTGTATTAACGTATACTATCCCTGTTTGGACAGTACTGATAGGCTGCGGGCACAGCGTGTGCAAAATGCCTGTCTGAGATTTATATATGGGATTCGCCGGCACGAACATATTTCCCATACACTTGAATGGGCTAAATGGCTAAATATGGAGCGTAGGGCTGACTTCCTCTCTACCCTTTTCTGCTTTAAAATAATCTTCTACAGGAAGCCTAGTTATTTACACCGAAAGCTGATATTTCGCTCTGATGTTCATACTTTGAACATCAGGACCAAGGGTCTTTTAACGCCACCAGTCCATCACCTTGAGCTTTTTAAGAGATCTTTTTCCTATAACGTTGTCAGATTATATAATGCTATTCCAACTACATTAAAGGGTTTGAATCTGCCCTCACTTATTCGCCAACTCAAGAGGCTGTACCACTCACCGTCGGGCCCGTTATGATCGCGGGCACGTGGGATATAACTTCCGTTTCTTTCGCTGTGTAGCTAGTTCGGCATGGACCGTGGACTATATATACTTCCCTTGTCTTTGCTCTCTTTTCTTCTGCTTCTTTTTCGCTCTGCTTTTCTTTTCTTTTCTTTTCTTCTATTTCTACATACATTTTCTGCACATATAAAAAAAAAAAAAAAAACAGACACGAATTTAGGTTAGGTTTTCTTTTAGTTTTAGTTTCTAAATTAATTAATTTTTAGTTCTTTTTTTTTGGCCCGAGAATAAAAGCAGTTCCTGGCCATCCGTGGAGCTGATCTCGGAACCATTTGACGGCATATTAATTAATGTTTAACTGCTACACGTGTTATTGTATTACTATAATGTAATGAAATGTCGTCAATAAAAAGCTATTATTATTATTATTATTATTATTATTTGTATTTACAACGCTTTTTTTATTTTTGGTAAAAATTTTGTTTATACTTTATAAGCCTTTATTTTTTTATTTCTGTTTTTATTAAAGTTGACATCGTTTTATATCTACCTATTAGTAGAGTTGGTACAGCACTGTTGACTTCATCTTACCAATATTAATAAATGTTTATATATTTTATAGTAAATTACCTATATCTCAAAAAGTTTAACTTTAGCTATAGGGAATATTATAAGCGATTGAAAGGGAACTTGAAGCACTAATAAATGGCATAAAAATATACAGGATGTTCCATTTGAAAAAAATAAGTTTTACCGTATTAAAAATGCAGTGATTAATTTTCAATTTCGAAACACCCTGTATGCTATAGTGAAAATATTTGGCATGGATTGTTTAACTTAAGGTAATGTGATAATTATGCCAAAGAATCGTTGCAAAACAATTATTAGTACAGACGGAATTAATTTTCAAAGACAACCAGGAAAATGGTCTTTTTTTTCTTAAAATTGAAATATCTCGGAAACGGTTAATTTTTAGTACTAGGTTTGTCAGTCAAAACTATCTTAATTTACAACGGAGAATCTGAAAATGTCATAATATATAGGTTGTTCCATTTAAAAAAAGAAAATTTTATAACGCTTAGCCAAAACTGAACATCCTGTATGCACTAAAATAATTTTACGATATAGAGCAGTTGATCCCGAACAACTTTTACTTAAAACATTTTTTAATTAAACTAATAGGTAAGATATCACAGACCGAATTCAGATAATTCCTGTATATACTGACATATGCACAGATCTATTAATTCCTTGATTTGATTGGTTCTAGAGAAAAAAAGGAGTGGTTTAACGACTATGACGTACAAATGAAGCCCAAAACATGTTCAATCCTGTTCAGACATGCCCGTTAGCATGATAATAACTTGATAGTTTCTTTTAACTTACTCATAAAAGAATATCTTTAAACATACAGTATATATAAATATATACAGTATGTATTAAAAAAAACAATTCTCAGAAACCTGACGTGATAGCCAATTTTTGAAAATATTTTTAGAATTACAATGAAAAAGTCCATAACGTACACGTATCAGAGTGTAAGTAAAAAAAAATCCTGTTGACCAGTGTAATTAAAGGCACGTGTGAAAGATGTTGTAATTACTAATTACAGCGTGATATTGTCTAGTATGTGTACTTCGCGCTGAAATTGCTCGGTATCATCAACTTATATAACCTATGCGAATTAGTTACGGCATTGTAACATTAAGTTTAGCGGATATGTGCTAAATTATACGAATTGACAAATAAGAGACATGAGAGGCAAATGTTAAATAGAAGAAGAGAGACATTACGGTACTGTCAAATTTGATGTTTAACCTCTTTTTTATGTCACGTTTAAATATAATAACAATTGGGGTGATAAGTCTTTATGGTGGCATAAATTTTACATAATAATTACTGCAATAGTCTACTTAGTCTAGTGCATACAAGTTTATCAAATAACAATTATCGGTACTGGAAAAATATTTTTATTGTAATAAATCAAATTGAGCTCTCTACATGATAACATGATTTTTATTATCACGTTATAAAATATATAGACTGTATACAGATAATAAATAGGCTCGCTAGATAAACATAATAAAAAATAAATGTGCAATCCATATGTGTACAAGTGCGTTGAATTTATCCAATCAATGTGTAATTATATCCTAACATTGTGTGCATTTATTTCAAATCGTGCTTCAAAATGTGTAGGTAATGCATTCTATAGTTAAGCCTTTATAATTCGAACATCTATTAATCGATATGATAATTAAGTAGAGATTACGTATTTTTCTTCGAAACATTAACTTATGCAGCACATTGTTCGATTATAAGAAATGAAATCTAAACAGAAGTCCTTGAAATGTACCCTGACTGATAATAAAAAACATAATCAACAATAAAATCTGATTTACTTCACCATTAATAAAGAACAATATCACCAAATTTCTATTACGTGCTTTTACTAAATTGTCGAAACATTACCATATTTATTTTTAACAAGAATTCGTCAGGCTTGCCGATAATGTAAGCAAAATGTATTTATTGATTTATTATATACATCTTTTTTCTTTCATGTTGATATTTTAAGCAAATAAGTAAGCACCTGACGATAGGTTAAGATGATTGCGAAATGTTACGTGATGTAACAATTACAAGAACAATAGCTAATTTTTATTTATATTCTTCAAATGCTAATGTGTGTATGTACCGGGTGGTCAACTAAGAATGTCGCTCGGCTATATCTCAGGAACGGTTTATAGTACAGCTTTGGGAAAAAAATATTACTGAATAAATCACCAAAAATTGACGGGTGGTGGGAGAGGGAGGGAGGTACTTTGTTTTGAAGGAACGTTTCTAACTCCGGTTATGTTGAACCGAATTTTGCAAACTTAGTCTCGCTGAAAACAGCATTAATCCACCAATCTAATGCTTACAAATTGGAACCGATTTAATATGTGACATGCATGCTAGAGGGCGCTGTTTAAATTTTTTGGGGAATTCTGTTTTTTCCTCGAAGATATTACTCCTAAATGAAAACATATATTTTTGACAAGAAATTAAAACAATAGGCTAAACTACCAGCAAATCAGCGAAAACCGAATATCGCTATCTTTTACCAATCCGAAGATATCTTCAGAAACGTGTTGATGGTAAAAATGTCTTCTATAAATTTAAATTATTCTCCTTCCCGTCAACGAAATTTAGCAAATTTGGTCTTAAGTATTAGAAAGGATTTTCATTGTCCTATCTGTAGTGATTGAAGCTGTTTAATTTTATCTTGTCCGTCGCCGCTAGAGGGCGATAAAGGAATTTGAATACGTAAATTTTATGATTTTTGAAAAGAACAGGGCGTGGAATGCTTGGTGGCCAAAAAAAATGGACCATCATGGATTTTCCTAAACCTACTGCTAGTGATTCAAATTGTTTTTGTTTCTGTTACCGCTAGAGGGCGTTAAAGAGATCAAAATAGAAGACATGTCGCTAGCAATTCGCAACAATATCCTCTTCAATATGATGAGTGTGCTGCGCATTTCTCCGTAAATATTCGCAATTTTCTGGCCCCTGATAGGTGGATGTAACACACCAGTCTCTTTCCATGGCCACCCAGGGGCCCAAAATTTGATTTGTTTAGAATTTTATTTGTGGGGGCGAAAAAAATATCTTATTTTTGCAACGCCATCGTAACAACTTGGTTGTCGCAATAGGAAATGTCGTTCAAAGTATTTCTAAGACAGAAATAGAGACTGTAGTTCTATCCACTCGTTGTAGAGTACTTTATTTTGCTGTTTTGTTGTTTTTCTGCGTTGTTTATTTTAATTATACCGTTGTGCTTTACACTAAAATCTTAAGCTTTCAATTCATGATTTTATAGTATGAGCATAAATGTAACCTTCCACGCACTGTTCTTTTCAAAAATCATAAAATTTATATATTTAAATTTCCTTAACGCCCTCTAGCGGTAATGGAGAAAACAATATTAAACAGTTTGAATGACGAAGCATAGGCCAATAGAAATCCTTTCTAATAAGACCAAATTTGCTAAATTCCGTTCACGGGAAGCAGAATAATTTAAAATAGAAGAAATTTTGACCACCCACACATTTCTGAAGATATCTTCGGATTGGTAAAAAATAGGGAGACCCGGTTTTCGCTGTTTTGTTGGTAATTTGACCTACTCTTTTAATTTATTGTCAAAAATATATGTTTCCATTTAATATTTTCGAGAAAAAACAAAATTCCCGAAAAACTTTAAACAGCGCGCTCTAGCATGCACGTCACATATTAGATGGGTTCCAATTTGTAAGCATTAGGTTGGAGGAGTAATGCTGTTTTCAACGAGACTAAGTTTGCAAAATTCGGTTCAACAGAACCGAAGTTATAAGCGTTCCTTCAATACAAAGTCCCCCCCCCCTTATTTGACAAAATACGAAAAAGTTGTCCGATGTAAAATATGCAAAATTTTCAGTAGATTCCGATTTTCATAATTATGATAGACCTTAAGTTGGTAAATTTTGCGTAAAATAAAAATTAAAATTTTTGGTGATCAGTTACGCCCTCTAGCGGTTATCCTACGCTTTTCTAAATAATTTTCAGATGATTTTCGGGGTCACTTTAGTAAGCAATATTTTTTACCCAAAGTTGTACTGTAAACCGTTCCTGGGATACGGCTGAGGGACATTCTTAGTTGGCCACCCTAACATTAATAAACATAAGTTACTAATAACAACGTCTGTTGCCTCAGAATATAGAAATAAATCCGTTAATCGCATTTGAAAAACAAATGAGTTTTACTGGTCTGAAGTTGCACTAAAAGGAAATCAAATTTTGGACAACCTATGACAATGCACTAATTCTAAAAACTACAGCAGAAACGTCAAGACTAGTTTTATCCATAACCTCAATTCCATAATTTGCGCTTACAAAATGGCGACAATGTATAGTTTAAACCGTCGTCTTGATGTAAATACAAAGACAAGTCAAAATCTCTAAAATGACAGAACTTATGTATAGGGGATACTAGTAACAATTCCTCCACAATAATGTTTATATTTCAAAAATGCGAAAAAGTTGTATTATCCATTTGAATTAAAGACGTTGTCAATTTGCCATATTTTCTGAATAGCCGTTATCTTGAAAATAGTAGATAAATATGTACAAGTGTGATATAAATTGCACACTTGGCACATACCACCAAAAGATAAGATATAGCCTATATACATTTGATAAATGTGCCAATTTAAGGCGTTCGAAATAAGGACACCAATATGCCGAGGCATAAGAAATGCAATCTTGAATATTATGCAAACAGCAGTTCAGGCAGTACAAAGTCATCAATTGGGATATTTGAAGGCATCGAAAGTATATATTTGGAGTACCGAAATCCACTTCAGAAAATTAGATAATTAATAAAAAATTAGAAAATGCCATAAAATGGATAAAAGATATTAGGGACTGCCTTCTGCTGATACGAAGAGGTTGACACAGCAACTTTCTTTATAATGGTTTATCATCACCCTTTAACAAGCATTCCTGTACCTGACATCGAAATCTAGAAGTCACTACAAATGCTAAATAAGTAAATAAGATTTACAAATGTCTAGACATTTCAGATGAAGAGCTTGAGAAGATGAATTTTGACTAGTCGAGAATAGATTAGGGCGATAACCGCTGCAGAGAGAGAGAGAGATAGATGTATTGTACAAATCTAACTGGCGATTTTGTGCCTTCAATTCTGTTGCTATTTTTTTAAATTTATATGCCAGGAGGCAAACCCCCTTTCTATTATTTGCCCAACCCTGCATGCAATATCCAGGATGCAGCCTTTGCATTTAACATTCATGCCAGCATTCAAAATTTATTATTCCAGAAAACTTAACAATTACTCGAAGCTAAATGCCGGAAGAAAGGTCGAATTTCTCAATTAGTGGTTCCAGTGTATTTCAAGTGCAAAACTGGAGAAATTGAAAACACGACTTTATTATAATGTTTAAACAAGAGAGGACACATATCCAAGAAAATCCCTTGATGAAATCTAAACACCACAATTAAAAAGTTAATAACCATAAAATCCCAGCTCTTGTACGAACAGAAGGGGTTAATTTAATACCGTTTTGTGAAGTTTCTACATCCATAACTGTTACCTCCTGTGTTAAGTTCGGCCAAAGTACTTGGTCCAAATAAAATATTGCATCTTCTTTAATTGTCTCTTCATTCCATACCTAAGACTTTATTTTAGATTTTTGAAAAGATAATTAGCCATTCCATACTTGTTTTCACGCCTAATTTTATATACATAGATCACAGCAATTGTTTTTCTGAATTCGAACATTCCAATGATGACACAGAGATTCGATGCTATCATCATTTATTGCAACGGTGACGTATTTACTGTCATTCCATTGTTAAGAAAAACATTTCACCATTCGTATCAAATCATGTGATCAGAAGTTCCATGAGAATCTTGGAATCTTTGGGCGGACATTGACTTATAGGACTTAAAGCTCAATCAAGTATATTGAGATCCACTCCTGTTCCCAAATTCAAATCTTGATTTTTGGCTATCTTCGCAGATGTATCAGTGTTGTATAGCATAAATCAAATTCAGTATATGAATTGCTTCAATATAGATCTAGCAAACCATTTTACGAAAATTTAACTCACATTTCATTTCTTTTTGATTTTCTTAAAAGGAATTGTAGAAATGATAAACGCTTTTATAATTGTTCAAGTGAATAAATATTGCAACATGTTGCAAATAATATTCCATAATAATACTGTTAATACTAAATGTTCAATATGGAGACAACTGATAACGTTTTATACTGAAAATAAGTACCAACTGAAGTCAGATACGAGTGTTGAAAAGCTTCCTCACATTGGAAACAACTGCCTGTTTAATACGAAAAAAGCATATTGTAAAGATTATAAGGAGTTTATATTTAAATTACTCTAGAGGGACGGTGACATTTTTTTAGAGAATTGAAATCCGGATCGACTTACCATTCGCAATTTACCTACACATACAAAACGATTAGTTCTACCGTCTCAATTAAGATTGTAGTATTATTTAGCCATGGTTAAATTGAAGAACAAAGAGGAACCACAAGGACTTGAAAAGAATTGCTATCATATGGCAGGTTTTGAGTTAGTGTGGTGGGGTGGTGAGGTTACCAAATGCTTGATTGGAATATTAAAGGGAAAAAGCAGAAGCCCTTCAACACTAAAGGATGGTTCAAAGAATGTCCTATCGGATAGAAAGAACTAATAACGTAGCCTGACAACGCAAAATACCTAAGGATTAAGATTCAACAACTCACTTAGCAGAGAAGAAAAACACCAGAGGTTATTTATTGGGCGGTAATAAAAAAAATTAGGTGTGAATTAATTTTTCAAATATTATACTTTACCTTTTGGTTAATTTGCACCTGTTTTAACACCTTTTCACCAAGCATTAACAAACAAATTTACGGAAAAAACCTATATTATTAACATAGTTTAGCAACTAACACAACTAGATTTGATAAAATAAGAAAACACACTATGGTTATCAGGCATTGCAACGTACTGACACAAATACCATAGATTTAATACGTTTTATGTTAGCTAGCACTTCACAAGTTATTGTCTTTTATTAATTTAACACTTATTTGTTAGTTACATAATTTAGCAATATTTAACTTTAAGATTGTAACATTTCTCAATCTGTTTTCAGTATTCAGTTTCGTATTCATTTTTCCGTGAAAAAATCAGGCGAAATTCAAATTCGGATAGATATCGCTGTGTCATCATAATTGGCGTTTAAATTGATAAATTTATAAGTTCTAAGCATTACAGCTGCGGTCGCTCTTAATATTATTATCGTTTGTTATGTGTTTATGTATATGTTTGTGTTTATTATGCCGACAGATTATGATTATGTCGAATAAAAACCATGATTCCGGTTATGGTGACGTAATGTATACATTGTATTGAAGATAAAATTCAAGAGTTGTGAAATCACGCGAGCTTATCATTGAGGTGAGAATCACCGAGTTTAATTTAAAAGAAAAATTCCTTTAAATTTAAAATTTTAAATAGAATCAAATCTAAATAAAACTTTGGCAACAGTGTTGGACACAACACTGTTTTTTGTCTTTTCTTCTTTGAGGTCGATCAAAACAAAATCTCAATTTTGCAAATATTCTGGGTCAAGTGGAAAGCAGGTTTCTGTCTTCATCATCTTCAGTTTCCACATCAATATTTGCTGAATCCAAAGGGTTTTTGGTTTTGTCATTATCGCAAAAATGTCGACAGAAAGCGGTTTTAAAATGAGGAGAAATACTCCGTGAGAAAATGTACCAAAATTAGATCAGTGCAAAATTCAAATAAACACCGGGTGGCTGGACAAATTTAAGAAGAGTAAAAGAACCATTTTCGACATTACATAATGATGTTAGAGAGGTCTGTTTTTCAAGTGTTTACCAGAGAAAACCGGGTCATTCAAAGGTGACCTTCTGGGAGGCAAAACAGCAAAAAACGAATTACAAATATGATTGGCGCAAATATGATTGGGACATAAAAACTAAATCTCTTGATAATTGCCAAGAGTAAAAATCCAAGATGCTTCAAAGGTGTGAATTCATTGGAAGTGGACTACAGCTTTAATACGAAAAAAAAAAAACATAGATGCCGTTTGAAATTTTTTAACAATGGTTGGTAAAACTAGACAAATCAATAACAAAGCAACTTGGAAAAGTAGCACTAATTGTTGGTAATTACTCCGCACATCCTCACACTTTACAACCTAAGTTAAATAGCATGAAGCTGATATTTCTTTGTCGAAGCTGCAGTGTATGGACCAAGGCATTATAAAAAATATAAAATTTCATTATCGTAAGCGGATATTGAACACCATTAGAGAGATTGATAAAAACGAGTCTCCCGATAACATTTCCATAAATTTTGTGTGATGCTACCAAAAAAGCAATTAAAAATTGCTCTACAAAAGCTGGATCCTCTTCAGTTCCCACTGATTATTGGGATGAAAAGGACGAACTGCAACTGGCCAAATTAAAAATGAAATGGAGAAGACTTCAACATTGTAATCATATTTCTGAAAGTATAGATCTTGAAGACTATCTCGAAATAGACGAATAGTTAGCAATTGCAGAATATCATACTGATAGAGATATTTTAAATAGTATGACTAAATAGAAAAAATTCTGAAGATGTATTGAGTGCTTTCTAAACAATTCGAAGTTTTTTTTTAATTTTGTTAGTTCTATACAACAAAGTTTCTTTTTTGCATTGATTTTAAGACTTCGTCAAAAAGAAGTTTGAAAGTATTTTTAATTTACAATCTTTAAAATTTATTGGTGAAGATTCAGTAAAATTTACTTATCAGCTACACTAAGAAAGGCTATAGAGAGGATTCATCGTTTTTATTTTTGTAACAGGCGTAAATGAATCTTTAAAAATCTTTATTTTTGAGTCGCATCTAAATATTTTCCTGGAAAGATGACGCAAATGAGAGGTTTCACCAAGAAATGAAGGCCATTGAGGGACATTATCAGTGATTTTGAAACAAACTGATGATGAGGATTACATCTGGGATAGAACTACGCCAAATCGACAACAATCAACCCTGACATTTGTACCAAACTTCACTCTTGCTCTTTTCATAAAGCGAATGAGAACTCTAGGGAAAGGATTGGAATGGCTCGATGTTAAAATATCGGTACAGCTGGGTATCGATTTGACGTGATTCTATCTCTATTTTCTAATAAGAGAAACGGATTCTGAAAGAGCTGAAAACAAAGCAGGAATCTGCACCTATTATCCTAACTAAATAAAAAACAGGGTACATTTCTAGGATTTCTACTTTTTCTCGATGACTGTCTCTCTGATTGTATCAGTTCGTCCTTAACTCGACATATGGTCCAAACAATCAAATTAGTTAAGTACATATATGGTACATATATGAAAAGCATTGCAAATATGTACATGGTGTTCTCTCAAGTTGCTTATTCATTTAAACACTTTGTACACTTATTTGAGTGATTAAAATATCCGTTGAAAAATCCAAACTTTTAATTTTTTTTGTAACAATTTTCATGACAGATAGTACTCGAAATACTCACCGTTAAGTTGAATATACAAAGAGCATTTAAACATGAATCATGCCCAGCTACGAGGAAATTTTGTTAAGAAATGTGTTTGTTTCAGCGATTATAGGTTCCCGCAATTGTTTACTACTTATCGTTTATTTCAATGCGATAAATACGTTGTTTGAAATCATTCCAGAAATCAACTGCATTTAAATCAGGGGAACGCGGGGGCCAGGGCATTGATCGTCGACGGCCATTCTAGCGATCTTACGTACAAAATGCACCGGTGAAGCGTCATGCTAGTGCCACATCACAGCTTTTATATTTAACCGGAGTGAAGTTAGCAGCTCGCATTTAGCGGCTCATTTTACGGAAACGCCCGAACACACATAGGCGTACGTGCGATGTGCCTATATAATGCGCCGTATAAAGGGTAGATGATTGCAGGTGGTGAAAAGTGAGCATTATAGCAAATGGAAAAAACGCATAAAATGCAACCGAAAAAATATCAAACCATAAAAATATGTTACCAGCCGTTGATAAAGGTAGAATGAAAGTAGAATCATATGTATATTTACACATAAGAAAATTCCTACGATTAGACGCAGTCTGGTGTCAACTTGCGACCCGACAGAAATGTTTAATAATCTAATCAGACAACCAGCAGTACCGGACAAAATCTCTTGCCGACCGTCGAAGGGGATGAAATTGCACCCTAAAGCACTAAAAAATTCTTACGGCTAGACGCAGTTCGGTGTCAACTCGTGACCCGATAGAAATGATTAATAATCTAATAAGACATCCGGCAACTCTCGACAAAATCTCTTGCCGACCGTCGAAGGGGATGAAATTGCACCCTAAAGCACAAAAAAATTCCTACGACTAGACGCAGTCGGGTGTCAACTTGTGAGCAGATAGAAATGACGAATAATGTAATAAGACATCCAGCTACTCTCGACAAAATCTCTTGCTGGCCGTCGAAGGGGATGAAATCGCACCCTAAAGCACAAAAAAAATTCCTACGACTAGACGCAGTCGGGTGTCAACTTGTGAGCCGATATAAATGATGAATAATGTAATAAGACATCCAGCAACTCTCGACAAAATCTCTTGCTGGCCGTCGAAGGGGATGAAATCGCACCCTAAAGCATTAAAAAAATTCCTACGGCTAGACGCAGTTGGGTGTCAACTCGTGACCTGATAGAAATGATTAATAATCTAATAAGACATCCAGCAACTCTCTACAAAATCTCTTGCCAGCCGTCGAAGGAGATGAAATTGTACCCTAAAGCACTAAAAACTTCCTACGGCTAGATGCAGTTGGGTGTCAACTCGTGACCCGATAGAAATGATTAATAATAATAAGACATCGAGCAGTCTCCCACAAAATCTAACAAACAGACTAAAAATCTTATTTGAAGTAAGTAATATTTTTAATGTTTTAAAAATGTATAAATATACTTATAAATAATGTAATACATGTTACATATTGGACAAACTGAAATATATTAAATATATGTATCTACATTCTAAATTACATGCATTTTAACCAGAATTTTTTTTTATTTCTATTTATACTAGGTAGAACAATTTTAGTAAGGTAAATGCGAAAAGGATAACCTCGCGTCAGTCTTTAATACCTAGATATGTTATTTCTTAAATATATAATTAGAATACAATTGTTAGGTATTAATTACTACTATTACTCCGCCTTTTCTGCATGCTTAGCAGTATTAGTGAGCTTCTTTTCTTATATC
This sequence comes from Holotrichia oblita, assembly GCA_023690525.1. Classification (NCBI taxonomy): domain Eukaryota; kingdom Metazoa; phylum Arthropoda; class Insecta; order Coleoptera; family Scarabaeidae; genus Holotrichia; species Holotrichia oblita. Next base: position 39,329,468 of record CM043023.1, read on the forward strand.
GTCCTTTCGTGGTTATGATAGGGCCTCGAATATGTGCTTTCAGAAAGGTATAAGTTATGTGGCATTAAGTAACTTCCTTCTTTATAGAAATTTAATAAAATACAGCATTGTTCACCCTCTTCTTCGATACCGTTTTGAGAGAAATGAATATTTTTCTTTATATGGAGTCCATTCACTTGGTTTCGGAATTAATCCGTTAAAGCAGCAACCGTGGCTCTTCTTTTTACCAAAACTGTTTTAGTCTTCGTCACTACAGTTGGCTCTGGTGACAATTAATTTTCTCTGCATAAATCGCAAATTCCATTAATAGTTTTTTCAAATGGTTTTACCCCAGCTTCGATTTCTGTCAATGTCAGTAAGCATCTTTGGTGTATGTATCTTAGGCAACATCTGCATTTAAACGAGTTAGAAATGTCTGCTATTTGACTACTATCAGTACTATTTTCCAATAAAAACTTTTGCAGTTTAGTTCTATAGGCAACAGCATTGATGTCAGTTGTCAGATCATCACCTCGAACGATTCGTTCGAAAAAGTAAACTATAAAAATTCCGCAATTATAGGAATCAGTCTGTCGTATGTGATTTATGAAACTCAGTTTCATGTCAGAATTAGATTTTTCTTTTAGAAGCATAAAATTTTCAAATCTTTTTTTGTACTCCTTTCCGATAATGGCCTCGTTTCCCAGGGGATCAACTATGGTAAGCTGTTTCTCGTTCGTAGAATACAATATCAGTATATAATGGCTGGCTATGCAAATTGGCATATCAATGTCGCTTTTTTGAAAATTTACTCCATTAACAAACGATTTATTTAAAGTATTTTCGCCAAATAGAATAGACGATTTGGCCACTGAAAGTATTTGATATTTGCTTCCATTTATTCTATTGAATATATTTACGCAGTGGTCAATAACAAAACTAGATACATATTCCTGAGAACTCAAAGTAATGAAATCTGCAATTAATAGCTCTTTGACCGAAAAATTTATATGTGGATTGTACGTGACAATGTAACCTCTTCTGTTACTTAACTCTTTATAGTAACCATTATTAGCTACCAGGCCATTGTCCAACAATTTTAAATTTTTCTGGTTGCCCATTTTTGTTCGATAATAGATAGTTGTTTGTCGGGATATATTAGTTTTGGCAACATATGGAAGAAATAAAAAGTTTTACCTTCATTAAAAACTACAACAAAGAGTTATAGATTTTTGACAAATTTGAAATGTCAGTTCTATCATTTATAGAACTTGCATCTTTCTTAATATATAGATATCATTTCTAAAATATCCCGGACTTTTTATTTTTTATCTTTGTTGAGTATTTTTGTGCTATCAAAATCAAAATGGCGTTTCATCCCCTTCGACGGCCAGCAAGAGATTTTGTCGAGAGTTGCTGGATGTCTTATTACATTATTCATCATTTCTATCTGCTCACAAGTTGACACCCGACTGCGTCTAGCCGTAGGATTTTTTTTTGTGCTTTAGGGTGCGATTTCATCCCCTTCGACGGCCAGCAAGAGATTTTGTCGAGAGTTGCTGGATGTCTTATTATATTATTCATCATTTCTATCGGCTCACAAGTTGACACCCGACTGCGTCTAGCCGTAGGATTTTTTTTTGTGCTTTAGGGTGCGATTTCATCCCCTTCGACGGCCGGCAAGAGATTTTGTCGAGAGTTGCCGGATGTCTTATTAGATTATTAATCATTTCTATCTGCTCACAAGTTGACACCCGGCTGCGTCTAGCCGTAGTAATTTTTTTTGTGCTTTAGGGTGCAATTTCATCCCCTTCGACGGCCGGCAAGAGATTTTGTCGAGAGTTGCCGGATGTCTTATTAGATTATTAATCATTTCTATCGGGTCACGAGTTGACACCCAACTGCGTCTAGCCGTAAGAATTTTTTAGTGCTTTAGGGTGCAATTTCATCCCCTTCGACGGTCGGCAAGAGATTTTGTCCGGTACTGCCGGTTGTCTAATTAGATTATTAATCATTTCTGTCGGGTCGCAAGTTGACACCAGACTGCGTCTAATCGTAGGAATTTTCTTATGTGTAAATATACATATGATTCTACTTTCATTCTACGTTTATCAACGGCTGGTAACATATTTTTATGGTTTGATATTTTTTCGGGTGCATTTTATGCGTTTTTCCCATTTACTATAATGCTCACTTTTCACCACCTGCAATCATCTACTCTTTATACGGCGCATTATATAGGCACATCGCACGTACGCCTATGTGTGTTCGGGCGTTTCCGTAAAATGAGCCGCTAAATGCGGGCTGCTAACTTCACTCCGGTTTATATTTAGACGGACATCTACCAATAATTCAGGCAGAGTATTATTAAAAAAATCAAAATAATTTTGTCCATTTAAGCGGAAATCGCCGTTGATGGTGTGCCGGTCGGGATTGCCATTTCCCATTCACGTGCACTATGATAATTGAATACACTATTCCGAGTGAAGCGTGCTTCATCGGTAAATAAGACGCTACCCAGAAAATCGGCATTTCGAGATAAAAGACTCTGCACTCTACGATAATGATACGGATGTAGCTGATTTTTTCGAAACGTTCTCCAGATGAGGGAGTTAATAAAAGTTGGATTGTTGTGCAAGTTGTCGTGTACTCAGAGTTGGATCCAGTGGTTGAGGACAGGGGCCGGAAACCTTTTAAGGGTACGTTCATAGAGACGCGACGAAGAGAGCGACAAGCGACGAGACTAGAGTAGCGAGTTAAACAAGATCTTAGAATCGCGTCTCTTCCACTATGAACGCTAAGCCTTGATTGTAAGTTCTTGTTTTCGTCGCTCCTCTAGTCTCGTTGCCCCACTACGAACGTACCCTAAGACGGAAGAATCAAAAGTTACAATTTACAAAATTTCCCAGTTTTTAAAGAGCCACTAAAATTTTTATTTCAATATTATAGTATACGTCGCTACAGGGCAGTGCGGTGTACGGGTGATTCGCGAGTGGAAGTGGCTGAAAGATCTTCATGGCATTTACTCATGGACCGATTACACTATTTTAATACGACCTACAAAGCCTAAATGCAAGTTGAGATAGTGCATGCCTTACAAACGAGACAACAACGGACAGAATCTTGACCTAAAGAGAAATGTAGTATTTTTTTACGAAGGTCGATGTCACTAAATAATAAATGATAATGTAAACACTGATTTGACTGCACCGTTGATTTTTTTCGGCAATCGAAGGCTGAGATATGTAAACAAATTTATTTTGAACATTACGTTAGATATGTACTGAAATACCTTTCGTATGGTACGTTCCGAAAAACATTTTCCCATATTTTCAACATTTTTTTTCTCGTTTCGAATTACACATTTCTTTGTCAAAACATTTTAAATATTGTGCAGTATCTCTCGGCTAAACTTTGTGAACTATTTAATGATTACTTTTCTACCATTAACGGTGTATCTAATAACGGTTCATCTTTTACACATTCGGTAAAGTTTCGTCCCAATTCTATGTTTCTTGAATGTACTAATGTCACTGAAGTTTATAATACTATTATGTTAGTATCAAGTAAGGCATCGACGGGTATTGACGGCATTCCATGTAATATTTTTAGACATGAAGCTGAATTTATTGCTTATCCCTTAACCAAATTAGTCAATATGGCATTTTTACAAGCCTCCTTTCCTGCTAGATTAAAAATGGCTAAAGTTGTTCCAGTTTTTTAAAAAAGATGATAGAAATAATACAGGGTTTCCACGGCCAAGTGGGACATAGGGAGAATACATATAAAATCGGTTTTCGGTGAATATTATCTCCTTAATACTACTGCATTCAAAATTAAGGGCCGCATATTATAACTGGGTTAACAATGAACATCTTCACAATCATAGTACAAAGAAAGTCATTTTAATAAAGCCAAAAAATTATTATTTTTAAATCTATTGTTCGTGAATTCCTAATAAGGCTTTTAATACGTGAGTTAGTGCAAGCGTTCGTGGCGTAATGGTTCGCGCGGCGGCTTAATAACCCAAATGCAAGGATTGCTTAGGGTTCGAATCCCGGCAGATTCGTTTTATTTTTTAATTTTTATCTCCAACAATAATGCTACAAATTCAATAACACTACAAAAATCAGAGATTTTGAAGACTATAAAATCGATATTTTGAGGATTAAGGCAAATAATGAATAATTTTTACAATCATTTGTCAAAAAAACAACAAAACTGATCACGATTCGAACCTCAAACAATCTGTGTCTTACGTTATTAAGGCGTCGCGTGAACGTCTGCGCCATGGCCGCTTGCACTAACTGACGTATTAAAAGCTTTATTAGGAATTCACGTACAATAGGTTTAAAAATAATAATTTTTTTGGCTTTATTAAAACAACTTTCTTTGTACTATGATTATGGAAATGTTCGTTGTTAACCCACTTATAATATCCGGCACTTAAATTTGGATGAAGTAGTATTAGGGAGATAATATTCACCGAAAACTGATTTTACATGTATTCTCCCTATGTCCCATTTGGCCGTGGAAACCCTGTATATCTAATTACAGGCCTGTATCGTTGCTATCTGTTTTTAGTAAAATATTTGAGAAAATAATGTATAAATGACTATTAATTTTTTATTTATTTATGAAAATCTTGATAGGGGAAATTGTGTGAGTGGACTTTACTTTGATCTTTCACAGGCATTTGACAGAGTAGATCATTATTTATTGTTGTCATTCATCATTCTGGAAGCCATTCTTCTATTTCTAAGCCTACAGCTGTAAAACGTGGAGTGCCTCAGGGTTCCATTCTTGGTCCTTTACTTTTTTTAATATTCGTTAATGATTTACCCTCTGCTTTTCCTGTTAGTAGTGTAACACAGTTTGTTGATGATACAGTGGTGGTTTCCGGCGATAGTTTTCATGACATATCAATTTTGGCTGATAGGTGTGTCTCATCTATGGTTGACTGGTGCCAAAGCAATGGTTTGATTTTAAATGATACAAAATCGACGGTTTTGTTCTTCGACCCCTTAAAATGGAATACTGACGTATCTCCTTTGATTAAACTCAATAGTCGATCTTTACCATTACCTGCTCAATCAAAGTTTTTGGGATGTACATTTCATATTTCTCAGTTATGTAGTAAACTCAATAGTACAACTTATGCTATTCGCTGATTAAAGACTTGTTCTAATCTCGATAATGTAATAGCTTATTACCACTCTTGTGTTGTTTCTCATATTAGATACGGTTTGATGTTTTGGGGTCATCTTTCTATGGATACCCGAGTATTCGTAATTCAAAAGAAGATATTGCGAATTATATTCAACGTTAATGGCAGAGAGTCTTGTAGAACTATATTTATTAGTAATAGTTTATTATCTCTTCCATCATTGTTTCTATGTTCTTTATTTGCATTTAGACACAGAGATGCGTTTGTACTTAACCATGATATTAACAATGAACATGTTACTCGATATAGTGATGATAGTATTCCAGTTCATAGTCTTTCGCTTTCGAGAAAAGTCCTTTATTTATGCGTAGTAAAATTTTTATCTTCTGGTTCTCTAGCAATATTTAAAAAACGCTTGAAAGACTATTTCATATATAAACGATTTTTATTATTTATATCAGATATTTCTTTATTCTGTATACTATAACTAACGTCATTTGTTTTTCAAATCTACGACAATAAATATTATTATTATTATTATTATTATTATTATTATTACATTTGTTGTAGATGAGATTGGTGCAATTTGCCAATGAATATGATCTGAAACGATCTATCGCAATATGCAAAAACAGCTCTAAATAAATTCCAGAATGGAGAAAAGAAAAAATACTTCAAATATCTAAAACACACCGTTTACTTCAAATGGAGTACAGGAACACGCTGTAGATACTTGGACCATCATATATGCAGGGTGATTGGTGAGAATGGCATATTAAAAGTATTATACAAACGGATCGGAATTTTAAAACAAAATTTTGCAGTTGGATATGGTTGAATATGAACTGGAAGTGGGCATCAACTTCGATTTTTTAAATAGCATGCTATAAAATAAATTACAAATTCAACTTCTATGATAAATTTTACACATATTTCATGTATCATACCCTATACCTAAATGACATTCCTTCTGAGTTATTCGCAATTAAAGACAAAAAGTCACAGATACCGATATTACTTTATAGTGATATTACTTTACGTAGGAGTAAATGAGGCGAATGAAATTTTGCATACGCACAGCTTATATTATGTAGTTATACACAATTTGAAGTTTTTTTCTGTAACATTATACAGGATGTTTAAAAACTTAGTTGCTTATAAATAAGTTCAATCCGCGGAAAGTAGATTTTCTTAAATGGAAAGGTATATATTTTATTAGATATTACGATTCTACAAAATATTCTCCTTGAATCCGTATTAGGTGTTCCTATATCTAAATGTAAGGTTAATAAGTTATAACGATTTAATTAACCTCCGTACCTAAAATGCTCAAATATGTCAATTTACAGAAGCAAGTGTGCTTAGCTCATTTGTTTTACATACTTACTTGCCACTTATTTTGACGTCTGTCATTTTAGTTAGTTGTTCTCGCGTACACTGTGAGAAATAGATCTGCACCAGTACAATAATTAGGGTAAACAATGCGAGCATTTACTTTACAACAACAACAAATTTATTTGTTACAAAACATATTATTATCTTAGTATTTTTTTACAATTTTTATTTTGCCTCTGTAATAACATTGTTTTCGTTTCTGTGCAATACATTTTTCTCAGTATATTCAGGTAATCATGAATTTATTTATTATGCAAAGTGAATGTAATCAAATAATGAAATAAACGTATCAAACGTTTCGTGAAAGATACTAACATTTACAACCAATGATCAGCAAAAATTTCTAAGAATTTTTAAGATATAAAAAGTTTTAGCGACCGATATGTTCGTAGAACAATGGTGAAAGGACAATATCTGTTAGGTAATAATAACAGTTATAATTGAGGAGGGTCATTCCAAAGGGGGTCTTATCCACTTTTTATAAATTTCTAGTTAAAGGCATAAAGGAATACTATATATTGGCCTTATTATATTAATGCATGACTAATGCCTCCAAATCGCTTCTTATAACATAAGGAACAGGCCTAAAAATTAAGAGCCATTTCAAAGTGCGTCTTATCCATCTGGGGCGTTATTCCAAAGTAACCCATATCCATCCGACCAATAGCTTTTTAGCTCTCAGTCACGTGGATATGTAACAACAATAATATAAATATGTTTTGTCTATTCTTGACAGATATTATTCATACATCGTTACTAGATGAATGGCGTTAATTAAGTCGTTAAATACATAAGTTAAAAATTATGTGTTGTTTCAAAGTTTTATTGATAATAATTATTAGTGTAATTAATATAAAATGGAGGAAGTGGTAAAAGAAAGTGGAAAAAAACTATTGAAAAAAATCTATAGATAAGGTTTTAAATTATCACATCTCCTTCGTATTTTTGTAGCTATTTCTTACTTATTTCTAGATATATACTGCAAGGGAGCCGCCACTTTATCAAACTTGTGGGCATTCTGGAAAAACATACAGCTGTAGGTCAGTCAAAATGGTTGGTATAACAAGTGTTTCATGTAGCTTTCTTCGCATCATAAAATAAACCAGAGCAAGATGCATTTATTCTAAAATATAAAGATATTAAAAACCTAAACGTGATCGAGCTAAAAAACTCAACTCTTCTAGAAAAACGATTTCAATCAATTATTCAAGTCCATAGCACTACCAAATTTACATTACAAGTGTGTCAAAAAACAGTTTTTAAATATTTTACATACAAGTAAAAGCAGAGTACAAAGAGTAGCAAATTTGCACATCAAAACGGGTCGTATGCTGAAAGAAAGAAGAGGTGGTGGTAGGTTAAAAAAATCTTATACAGAAAAACGAAAATCCGTAAAGCATTTTATTGAAAAATGGAAATGTGTAGAAAGTCATTATTGCAGAGGAAAGAATGGTGGCGGCGGTGACAATGAAGTTATTGACGACGTAGCTGCAAATTCCATGTTTAATCACATAAAAGATGCAGCTTATTGTGAATGTAAAGATAAATCTGAGGAACTTAAAATCTAATGTGTCATTAAAATAATATTATAAACTATCAAATAAATTTCTTTCAGATATATTGTTACTCATCTTTTTAGTTACATTTGTTATTCCAAACACCTCCTTATCCACTATGTCATGCCAAAATGCGTCTTATCCAAATTTAATTATACGTTTTCCAGTATTCTATGATACGAATTATTTGAAAGAATTATTATTTACAAATCAAATTTTTATCAGTTTCTATATATTATGATCCATTTCTAATGTATAAAAGAAGTGTTAAACCCAATTAAACGTTTTTTCTAATTTGTCTAAATTTCTTCTAAGTGGCTTAGACTCAATTTGGAATGACTCTCCTCAATTATTTAAGAAGGCAGATGAAGTAGTGTGTCCAAAAGAAAATATTTTGTTGAACGTTTTTTTACTCAATAAAATATTAGTTGGTTGAAGAGTCTTTTGTGTATCTAAAATAAAAGTAAAATCCAAAGTGTAAAGCAAAACCCAAGGTGTAACAATATCAATAAAAATTTTAGATTATAATCAACATAAAGTAAATCTACATCAAAGGTCTAAATAATTAGTAATAACAAATTAAAAAGATAATAAAAAGGTATAAAAGATACCTACAGTAGCAAATTATAAGAACAACAATAATAATAACACAAATAAATAAGTTATCTAAATGGTCCGACATGGCAACCGTTTCAATTGAGGCATTCTATATTCGGAGACGTATTCCTATAATTCTTGCTAATCATCTGGTGTTATTTGCATAAAGGATCCCTTATTCTTATAATTTAATGGGAAGAATTTTCGCAAATACGATTAACAAAATGACAGACGTCAAAATAAGTGGCAAGTAAGTATGTAAATCAAAGGAGCTAAGCACACTTGATTCTGTAAATTGACATATTTGAGCATTTTAGGTACGGAGGTTAATTAAATCGTTATAACTTATTAACCTTACATTTTAGGTATAGGGACACCTAATACGGATTCAAAGAGAATATTTTGTAGAATCATAATATCTAATAAAATATATACCTTTCCATTTAAGAAAATCTACTTTTCGCGGATTGAACATATTTATAAGCAACTAAGTTTTTAAACACCCTGTATAATGTTACAGAAAAAAACTTCAAATGCTGTATAACTACATAATATCAGCTGTGCGTATGCAAAATTTCATTCGCGTCATTTACTCCTACGTAAAGTAATATCACTATAAAGTAAGATCGGTATCTGTCACTTTTTTTCTTTAATTGCGAATAACTCAGAAGGAATGGTATTTAGGTATAGGGTATGATACATGAAATATGTGTAAAATTTATTATAGAAGCTAAATTTGTAATTTATTTTATAGCATGCTATTTAAAAAATCGAAGTTGATGCCCACTTCCGGTTAACCGGAAGTGACATTTATTCAAAAATATTTTCACATGATAGTTCATATTCAACCATATCCAAATGCAAAATTTTGTTTTAAAATTCCTATCCGTTTGTATAATACTTTTAATAGGCCATTCTCACCAATCACCCTGTATATATTATTAGTATTTATTAACTATAGTAAATCAGCGTTTAATAGCATATAAATCATGCGCATAATATGTTTAAAAGGTGATTATAACAGTGTTATAACAGATTTTGAAATACATAATGTAAATTTAAATTAAGGATCTAAGTACATGTTGTAGGTACTAAAAAATAGTTTCCTACATATTTGAATACAAACGATAAATTAAATTAAAATTTAAGCATTGTTTTCTTTGATTACATACATACATACGTGCAATAGGTACTACCACACTAATATTAACAACAAAAATATAATAATCATACCTATTGATATCGTTAATCTCCACAGACACACACATAACTATTACGAATAATTTATCACGAACAGTGAATACGCGTTTTTATTTCAATTTAACCAAAATAATTGGTTCAAGAACATCAACTACTATGAATCGTCCTTAAAGTTCGCGACAATATTCTCGTCGTAGCGCCGGTCACATGCCTCGTACGCCGGGTAAAAAGCTACAATACGAAGAAAAACCACACACGGCATTTTTTTTACGTGTGCGAAACGAATCGCACAGCACTCGACACGAATCCACTGCCAGCATGGACAAATCGTGACGGATCGCATTGACATTGTATTGTTTACCTTTCGACGCTCGCCTGTATGTTATATTTACTCAAGGCCTAGATTTCAAGGCGGCAGAATCGATAGGCAGTCAGCTGTTCGGATCAGCGCTACTCAAACTGTTGATCCATCTTACCGGTAATTTGTTTGTATCGCTGCACGAATCGGTTTGTTTTAAAATGCGCGAGGAGGTAACTTAATTTTAACAAGATTGAATCGTGTCGAAAATTAATCTATTTCAGCTTTTTTAATCTCTATAGGTTGATATTATTGAATACAGATATAAGCCAATATACATCTACATTTAATAAAAATGCTAATTTGCGTTTATAAAATAGGACAGCTCTTATATCTGGCAGTTACTTCATTATACAACTTTCGAAGATTAGGAAGCTTTTCAACGATGAAAATTGTGAACGTACCATGACTTCTTAAAAAAAGATATCGTCTCTAATTTGTTAAAAAGCTATAAAAATTTAGGATGCCGAATGTCGCTCAAACGTCGGGATTTTGGTTTATGCGGCGAATTGCACCAACTTTTTCTTTTGTGCCACACTCTGTTTCTTTACATTCAATTAAATTTTTGTATTTACCTCTACTACAAATAAAAACTAAAAACGTCAAGACAAGCCAGTCGCTGTGTTTCCTTCACACGTAGACCGTCGAACCAACTGACATATTACAACAAATTGTACTGGGTGATTCAGTAAGGGTGGCGATCGGCTGTATCTCGGAAAATATTTATCCTAGGTTCTGCGGGAAAAAATTTGGATAGTAAAAGTGGCCAAAAAAAATTTCTGCAAATTATTTTCAAGTTCCAGATTTTACCGCTAGGAGGCGTAACTGCTATGCTCAAATCTAAAATTCCCATTATCTCAGAAAATCGCAGAATAAGCTATAATTTTGATATCATCGATTGAAAGCCCATTTAATAACAAATAATTTTCTTTCGTGACATTTTTTCGTATCTGTCATAATAAGAGAGGGAGAAGACCATCTATTTATCAATATTTAAAGTTTAAATCCACGACCTCAACATTCGTAACAAGCATTTTGAATAGTCAAAACCAACATCAACGGAAGAAATAATCAGCAATTTGACGTTAGAATACTGTCATTAGAGATATGCAATGATTTCCAAAGCCAACTTATTTTTTAAGTTATTTTTGCCTGATTCGTTTGTATCTTTATAGCTTTTTTTGCGATAACTTGGGAACAAATAGAGATATCGAGACGCGGTTTTCAGTAAAATATGTGTAATTTAAATCCGCTTACGAACCTATTGACGCAATAGTATCGTTCCATTTAATTCTTTTAAGAAAATCGTAAAAATAAGTTACCGCTCCAGAACGCGACCTCTAGTTTATCAGTTTGAAACTAATGGATATAGCGTATAGACGCTGTTTAAAGTCCACACAATTTCCTTTCAAACGAGTCCAAGATTATTCGGATAGGTTGAATAGTAATGGAAATATTAAACTTTAAACATTGACAAATAGATGGTCTTCCCCCTCTCTTATTATGACAGATACGAAAAAATGTCACGAAAGAAGATTATCTGGTATTAAATGGGCTTTCAATTGATGATAACAAAATTATAGCTTATTCTACGATTTAGCGGTAAAATCTGGAACTTGAAAATAATTTCCAGAAATTTCTCTTGGCCACTTTTACTAACAAAATTTTTACCCGCAGAACCTAGGACAAATACTTTCCGAGATACAGCCGATCGCCCCCCTTACTGAATCACCCGGTACAGCCGATTGTTTCGTTATAGGCCGCTTTAAACCGTCGAACCAACTACGGTTGTACAACGGATTGTACAACCGATCATACCGTCTGTAGACCCCTTGAGGGTCATATTATTTATAGTTCATGCTTGAGGTTGTGTCGATGCTTGAGCACTCGATTTTGACGTAAATGTCATTAAAAATGTGTCAAAGAAAATTGCGTGATTAAGAATCGACACAACCTCAACCACGAACTATAAATATGACTCTTAAATGACATCGAAAGCTTCCACTATCCGAGCCTCTATTAAGAGGGTAAAAAATCTACTAACTCGACGTTCGCCACTGATATACATAAATGACTTCTTCGGGAGTAATAGTCGGTAAGAGATGCCAAAATGTCACGGTAACGTCTAAAATCACACTGGAAGCTAAAATCTCGTCTTTGTGAGGTGTTTACCTTTAGCGTGATCATATTACTCTTAAAGTAAATTACATTCATGTATCCATACCTTCACATTCTAAAAAGATGCATTTAATGCAGAGTGTGGGATCAGTTCTAATTTTAAGGAAGAGCGAAACAAAGTAGCGACAATGAACAAAACCAGTTTCTGGATTCAAAACAGCAGGAATTTTTCCTTTCAACTCTCGGAAATTTGGTGAAACTGGGAGTCTGCCTCCACTTGTTTTAAACCAAGAAAGTGTAAGCGAGAACTATGTATAGTGAGTGTGATACTGCTATTTTTACCAAGAATCTTGCTGATTGAATGAATTTGCAAGTTGAATCTGAAGAGGCTGTTTCTAATGAAGTTAAGAACAAATTTAAAAACATACAGATTTCATTTAGCTGAAATATCGTGAGTTATTAAGCCTGTTCGTTTGGATTGCTAACTTTGGTAAGTTTTGCCAAAAATAGCAAGTGAGCGAAACAGCAATATATCAGTTTGAGCGGATAAAGTGAGCAAATAAATTGACAACAGTGATATTGAGCACTTCCAGCGATGCAAACGAACAAGCCTATTGTGTCAAGCACCCAGGCTTTACCTGTTGTCGTAATTGAATTTAAGAAAAAACGATCAAGGCCAAAAATAAGGCAAAACCTAAGCGAAACAACAACAACAAACAACAAATGTAAAAAAGAAGTAACAAAGGAAAGCTGGATCAAGTACAGAAATAGGAAGACTGATACAAGGAGCGATAAGAGTGTACTGAAACAAATTAAAAAAAATTATAACTTTTCTGAGAAGGCTCTTGCTGTGAAAGCTGAAACGTCGAAAAGTACAGTTCATAGAATTAAAATAAAAACGGTTTGAGATCATTTAAGACTCAAAAAGTGCCACATATAGGGATCCTATTAAACAAAAAATTGCAAAAACGAGAGCCAGAAAATTATACAAAACATTTTTGACCGAATTCGACTGTTGCATTATGTACGATGAAACTTACTATGTATGTTGCGGATTTCAGTGAGATACCAGGATCAGAATATTACGTTGCTGATCGAAGAGGAAATGCAGATAATAAATTTAAACATAAGATAGTAACGAAATATCCAAAGAAATTTTTGATTTGACAGGCCATCTGTAGTTGCGGACTGAAAGGTGAAGAGTTTAGAATAAAATGGTTCAATTATCACTGAAATTTATGTGACTGAATGCTTGAAAAAGCGATTAATAGCGTTCTTAAATAGTCATACGATTTCTACTTTCTTTTGGCCTGACTTGGCTTCATGCCATTACAGCTTACAGCCGTGGCGCGAAAGAAAATTATGAAGAGAAAAGTTGTCCTTAGGAAAATGAGACCCGGAGTTGAGATCTGTGGAGAGATATTGGGCACAAATCAAAAGACACTTTACAAGAAAGTGGACTGATGTCGGGAATTTCTAGAAAAGTGCGATTATTTTATAGTTCTTCAATTATTTTTCGCAAAAACTGGAGTTTGATATAGGTTATAAGGGTACGAGGGAGCGTTTTTATATTCGCGGAATGAGCGGGTTGTAGGGGGGTGATTAGGCGCATTGGGGGCGTGGCCTGTACAGCGACTCATAATTAGTATAAATACGAAGCTTCATTGTTATTAGACAGTTGCTTGCATGTATCCAGAGCCGTGGAGAAATTCGATGCGGCAAAAACTTCCTATACCCGTTGCTTTGCTCTAGGAGTGGCCTGTCCCTGAGAATCAAAGTCCTAATATATTATACGTTCCTTCGACCTATTATTAGCTACAGCGCTCTACCTATCTCGAGCATGGCGAAGTCACACCTCCAAAGGCTGGAGACATTACAAAATAGGGTTCTGAGACTGATACCTGGAGCACCATGGTTTGTCCGAAATATACAACTCCGCCCTGACTGACCCCGATAGGCCCCCACCTAGGGTTATGGTCAGAAGAGCCCTAGCAATCGACGATGAAGAGCACGCCTAGGAGGACCATATAATCCAGAGACTCGGTCTCAAATAGACAGCGAGGACCCCCTTAAAATTACAACCATCCAGCCTAGAGGAGGCTTTCCAAGAAGAAAATAGGGCTTAAGAATCACCGTTCGGCCCTAGAAAAGCGAAAGAAGATCACAGTAGACAGTTAGTCTTTGAGCTATCGTCAACCAAGTAACATAAACCAAGTAACCAACCAAGTAACAACAGCGTGTAGAGTGTTCGCGTGCATATTTGGACCTCTGTAATGAGGAAAAGGATGGTGTATTGAGTCGAATTGTTACTGGAGACGAAACTTGGGTTCATCATTATGAACCTGAGTCCAAACAAGACTCCATGCAGTGGCATAAAAGGGCATAGCACCTCCCAAGAAATTTAAAGTGTCACAATCAGCTGGGAAACTCATGGCAACGGTATTTTGGGACTCGGAAGGAATATTGTTGATTGATTATGAAGATAAAGGTGTTTCTATAACCGGAGAATATTACGCTTCAATATTAGAGCGACTAAAAGAAGCCATTAAAGAGAAAAGACGGGGAAAATTGACGAAAGGTGTGCTGCTTTAGCACGACAACGCGCCCGTCCACAAGAGCCGCGTTGCGTTAGCTGCCCTGCATAAGGTGGGCTTCGAAATTGTGAATCACCCACCCTACAGCCCAGACCTGGCCCCGAGTGATTATTACCTGTTTCCGAAAATGAAAAAAGAGCTGCGGGGTAAAAAATTTACTGCCGATGATGAAGTCAAGGAGGCAGTTTCGGCTTATTTTGCAGATAAAGAGAAATCAGAGGGTATAAATAAATTAATTGAAAGATGTGAAAAATGTATCCGTCTTGCAGGTGAATATATTGAAAAAGAAAAATAATTTGGTTTTTTTATTTCCACCCCTTATCGCCCATTCCGCGAATATAAAAACGCTCCCTCGCATATAATCAAAAGTTAAATACTTAAATCTTTTTTAATTCACCCCATTTTACTAAATATTTTAACATGCCAGATTTTAAATGGACAATTCCTTAAATAAATACAATTAACGTGTATATAATGACTATGACCTTTAAGTACTTATCTTTTAATCCCAGATACATATATTTCCACTTGTAGGTCAATAAAACAAGAATCAATTAAATAATTGGAATAAATTGATTTTAATTAATTATTGTTTTATTGACCTACAAGTGGAAATATCTTTACATTTCAACTATAAGTTTTTTGGATTTAACCTTTCAAAGTTAATCTGTTTACCATCGAAACAACGATGGCATTGCAGCACTCTGGTAAGCACATGTTTAGTATTTACATTCTAAATTTAAATATTGTCAAGTCAAGTCAAGTTTTCAATAAACATGTGTTATTTATATAAAGGAAAAGATGTAAGAAAAACATAAAAATAGCTTCGTTCAGTACGCCTCATACCAAAAATTAAAACATAAGTGAGAGTAAAATACATGTTTAAACTGTATTATAAATTTGAACATTTCAGATATTTTCAAACAAACACTGACAATAACTTACTCTTTACTAGTAGTGGGACGACTCATTATAATATTCCAAAAAAAAATCCAGTTATTTGATGCTCTAAGCAAAGAGATATCATCTTGTTTCTAACTCGCATATATTCGAATATAATTCGAACATCATTCGATTTTACACCGGCACAACTAAGTTATTTGACTGTGATTCGGTAATAAACAACTTTTAATGAGTTTACACTGCATGTTTCGCGATTACCCAATCGACCAGAGCACTAAAGTCTAAATTAAAACGCAAATTTCGCGATGCAAATTCGAGATAAATGACGAAAAATAACGCTTCCAATTTTTGGACACTTGTCAAAAATTTAAACATGTAAACGTCACGTATTTTCAAGTAACCTTACAGAGTGGTTAAAAATTAGATATAGCGATATATAGTATGTAGTATTGCCAAGAAAGAAAGTTGCGTCAGGTGGTTAATATTAAAGGCATTGAAAGAATATCGTTGAAATAACATTACAAAAATAGACTGATTTTCAATGTTCAATTTATAACAGTTATAGTTATGATTGTATCACTTTAACTACGTTACAGACTTAGCAAATATAATAATGGGCAACAGGAACATTTTTCAAATTTTATATAAAATCACAAAGATGAATTAAAAAAATGGACCCGTATTTTTTTATTTTGCTATGTACAATCTTATTTTTTGTTATTAAGTTATTATGTTTTTCAGCGCCTTTTTGTAAATGCGGCCAACTATTGAAGCACAAAGACTACTGTCGTCACGCAATAGCGTAGGAGATTTTTTGTGTTGGCTTGATTGCAATTTCGATGTACGTATATTTCTTTTTCAGTCATTGGCTACCATGAAAATATATCTGACGTGACAATCTATGATGACAATTATGACATTATTTATCTAATTTTCCACCAGTTGAAGCTGAAGTAACTTTCGATTACAAATTTTTTGCCTTGTACATCCAACATGTTAAATAAATGTAAGCTGTATAAGCTTCTCTAATTTAGGGTTGTCACTGACAGCTGTCACAATTTCAAGTACAATGCGAGCATTCTTAAGTGAGGTGTAGTGGTAGCATAAAAATCCCTGGTTCGCTTGATTTTTACATTCTACAGTTAGCTACACTGAACGAATATGTGCTTTCTGTCATTTGGTTGTTTTCGTTTGCTGTCATTTTGTTGTTATTTCTCTATTGCGTTTATTACCGTCTCGATACTGCTATTTACCTGCGGTTTTCATCGAATTTCCGGCATATTTGTAGATTACTGACGTAGTATAGAAGAAGAATTTATAGAATCTGTCAAAACAATTTATATGCAAGTTAGTTCGCGCTATGATTGCTGTCAATTACTCAGTGTACCCAACTAAAAATATTAGATGATTCACCCTTCACTTGACTTTGTTCACCCTGTACAATTTAAAAGTATAGCAGTGTCGTCCATCTTGCTAAAAAAATACTTTAAAAGTTTATGTTGGCTGTTGACATGCCTGATTTTTAAATTCAAATGTGTCAAAAATTTGAAGTAAAGAATTTTGTCTGGCATTACCAAAACAGAACAAATTATTTATGTTTTCGAGTTTAATTGATCGTGGTTGAACTCTGACTACTCAGTGTTACTAACTGACCAACTTTCTTCGATTGAAATTGCCCACTCGATATTGCCACAATGAATGTGGTTCAAATGATATCAAGTACCGAGTGACCGAGTTCAACTCTGAAAACCCCCATTAGATTTAGATTTTATTAAGGATAATATTGCACTGTGACTTGTTTATCTATTGCACTCCTTTGCATGAGGTGCAAGCTTTATTTGAGGTTGGCTGATCTCAAAGCTCCCCAACCAGTCTAAGAGCTTTAATTTTTTTTTTAATGTGTGGTGGGTGCTTATAGTTGCAGTGACTCCGTAAGCTGTATCGCTTGTCTGGCTATCACTGCAACTCTCGCGGTGTAGTTTAGTGTGTGTAAGTTGTGTTCAATTGGCTTTGTGACAGCATCATATCGCCTTTTATGATGCCGCGCTGTTAATCACTTTGCTCCCAACAGTGAATGGCCAGTCGATCCGGGATTAAACTAGTTGAAAAAATGTCACCGTCCCTCTAGAGAATTGAACCCCGGCGCCTATCGTCCTCCCACAACGATAGTCAGCCGCCTAACCACTGCGGCCATCGACCCGTTAATAAATAAGTAATAACTGTGATAGTTTAAGAGAAGGTATTTCTTCTTCGTCAATGACGTCTTTACCGCGATTATTGGCTCGAATTTCCGTAATAGCTGTGCAGTTAATTATCAGAGGTGTTCCGAATTTTCTTCCACCGCCCCCGCAGAACCTGCAGTCTCTATTCTGTTTCAGACCTATCCTTGTCATTTGTTCCCCAAGGTGACAATGGTCCGGGTATCCAGTATAATGCAACTCTGTTTTCTTCGCCTAGGTTGCTTCCTTCTTTTGAAATTGGTCACTCAATATTGCTATGATTAATGTGGTTCAAATGATATCAAATGTGACGGAGTTCTACTCTAAAAACCCCCATAGATTTTCTATAATATTTAAATCCGTTCTATTACTCGGTCAGTTAAGACAGTGAATTTTATTTTCAGCGAACCAATTAGTATAACTACACTAAATTGCTTAAACCTCTCCTTTTTTAATTGGAGCCTTCTAATATGAATAGAACCGAAAAAGTATGATACTTCCACCACATTTTAATAGCAGAAGTATAAGCAGGATATATTATAACTTTGCTAACTAATACTCGTATTAGCACTGCTACACCAGTTCTTCTTTTGGCCAATTGTACATTGCCTAACTATCTCATTCATTTTCTGCTTTGTAAACTGATTCTCGATCTATCAAAATTGTATATGATGTGTGAATCAATGCTGACATTGTATTGTGTAAAACGCGAACAATTTCAACTGAAAGAGGGGTTAATTTTTGGACAGTTTTTTAATGTTTACAATTCAGACGAAACCAACTACCGAGTGACTATAAATGCTTGAAATAAATATTTAGTTTGGCAACCCTGAAAAATTGACTTACTACCTGGATGTACGCTTTAGATTTATTGTTTTAGGTTAGAATTACTTAAGTGAATCAATAATGACTTACAATAATGCAATTTTTCCCAAACGCCAATTATTTAAACATATTTTTATATAAAAATATGCCGTCCCGAAGTGGAGTCGAACCACCTTGTAGGGCTATCGCGGCTCTACCGCATACCGATGCGACCACGGGGGGCTTCGACTACACAAGTAAACTTCACATATATATGCGAACGAGAAGTTATAAACCTAGGATAGGCAACATTTTTGACACCGAAGTGTATTATTTTCTTGGCGTATGTAAATACAATAATGCAATTTTTCCCAAACGCCAATTATTTAAACATATTTTTATATAAAAATATGCCGTCCCGAAAGTGGAGTCGAACCACCTTGTAGGGCTATCGCGGCTCTACCGCATACCGATGCGACCACGGGGGCTTCGACTACACAAGTAAACTTCACATATATATGCGAACGAGAAGTTATAAACCTAGGATAGGCAACATTTTTGACACCGAAGTGTATTATTTTCTTGGCGTATGTAAATACAATAATGCAATTTTTCCCAAACGCCAATTATTTAAACATATTTTTATTTTTATATAAAAATATGCCGTCCCAAAGTGGAGTCGAACCACCTTGTAGGGCTATCGCGGCTCTACCGCATACCGATGCGACCACGGGGGGCTTCGACTACACAAGTAAACTTCACATATATATGCGAACGAGAAGTTATAAACCTAGGATAGGCAACATTTTTGACACCGAAGTGTATTATTTTCTTGGCGTATGTAAATACAATAATGCAATTTTTCCAAAACGCCAATTATTTAAACATATTTTTATATAAAAAAAATATGTGAAGTTTACTTGTGTAGTCGAAGCCCCCCGTGGTCGCATCGGTATGCGGTAGAGCCGCGATAGCCCTACAAGGTGGTTCGACTCCACTTCGGGACGGCATATTTTTATATAAAAATATGTTTAAATAATTGGCGTTTGGGAAAAATTGCATTATTGTATTTACATACGCCAAGAAAATAATACACTTCGGTGTCAAAAATGTTGCCTATCCTAGGTTTATAACTTCTCGTTCGCATATATATGTGAAGTTTACTTGTGTAGTCGAAGCCCCCCGTGGTCGCATCGGTATGCGGTAGAGCCGCGATAGCCCTACAAGGTGGTTCGACTCCACTTCGGGACGGCATATTTTTATATAAAAATATGTTTAAATAATTGGCGTTTGGGAAAAATTGCATTATTGTATTTACATACGCCAAGAAAATAATACACTTCGGTGTCAAAAATAATGACTTACTTTGTCAAATTTTTGACACATTTACATTTAAAAGTCAGGCATGTCAACATTAAGTTACTCAGTGTTACTAATAGAAAATCTGTTTTGCCAACCTCCTTTGTTTGAAATTGCTCAACCAGTATATAGAAAAAACAATCACATCTGTTATGCTATGCCCTTTAGAACAAACTATTACAAAAAAATTGTAACAAAATAAAACACTAATAGGGAACAAGACACATGTTGCAAAATCAAAATGTAATAATACCATCGTGAATTATCTATTAATCCGTTAATTTTCTTTCCACATTATGTCGTTCCACAAAACTGTTCGATTAAAATTTTTAAAATTTTAAACGGAAAAATAAACGCGCCATTTTTACGTCACTAGTCTAAAATCATGGTAATATTTGGTTATTAACAGTTGGGGACAGTGTGGTAAGTTAGCTGTACTGCGAGCTATCGAGTAACGATAAATGTTTGATGTAAATATCTTATTGTTTGGCAACTCTGAAAAATCAGCCGTACCAACATAAAGTGTTGAAGTATTTTCTTTCGCAAGATTGACGACACTGCCATAGTTTTAAATTGTATGTACTGACAGGTGTCAGTGACAAAACTGACAACATAAAATATGTATTTATATTTTAATATCGCTTCTTTTATAAAAAAAAGATCGATTTCTTTGCTTTGTAACCGACAAACTATCGTTTCAAATAAGAAATGAGTTTACATTAATTAATGTCGACATCATTCTTCACGAATAGTACTGATCTGAACATTGAACAGGTAGATGGTGATGATTTCATAGCTTTATTAAAAAAAAAAGTTCTCCATTGTTTTGAAATTGTTTTTTATGTTCTGGCAAGTTTAATCATTAATTCAACTATTAGTAGACAGTTTTTTTGAACAACCTTGAATAAAGACATAAAAAGGAATTGAAACCTATTTCAGTCTTTTCATAAAACGATTCCACAAATAAAACATGTAGGTGATATTGATTATTGTTACATAAAAATGAAGAATGATAAAAATTGTTTTATTGCTTATTACAGAAGGGAGTACAACATGTAAATTAATGAAAATGATATCAACCGATTTCGTCCGTTTAAGATCCGAGTATGTGGTAGGGGGTGGTAGGGACAGGCGCATCTCACAGCCCACACGTGGACACTATTAGTAGTCATGCCTGCGTTGCGTCACGCCTGCGTTTTAATATGGGTCCAAGAGGAAAAGTCCCAACTCAAAATACAATTCTGCTATGGGTGAGGAACTTCAGAGCTACCGGTTTAACGTTAAAACGGAAGTCAATAGTCAGCCCGGTCACCAAAGAATATCGATTGAGTAAGAGAAGCTGTGGAAATCAGTCCTCGGCGGCCAGCTCGTAAACAAGCTGGCGATCGATCTGCATTTCCACCCATATAAAATGGCGATTGTCCAGAAGTTAAACCCTATAACGACTATGCAAACCGGATGAACAAATTTTGATGATGAGCGACGAGGCTCATTTCTATCTTGACGGTTAAGTCAACAAACAGAACTGTCGTTATTGGTCGGCTACAAATCCTCAAGAAGTGCATGAACGTCCTCTGATGTATAGTGAGAAAGTTACTGCGTGATGTAGTGTAACGAAAGGTTGTGTCATATTGGGTCATACTTGTTTGAAGAGGATAGTCGAACCGTTACGGTCAATTCTCACCGTTATCTGTTCATGTTGAAAAACTTCCTGATACATGAACATCAGAGAAATCGTTTAGTGCGCAGGAGGTTATGGTTACAGCAGGATGGAGCAATTACCTATAGACCCAATGAGGTGATGGACTTTTTGAGAAGCAAGTTTCGAGGCCATTGAATGGCCAGCTCGCTTTCCAGACCTTAGCATTTGTAATTTTTCTTGTGAGAATTCCTTAAAGCAAGAGTTTACACAAACAGATCCCACACACTGTTCGAACTGAAAGAGGCCATAAGCCAAGAAATCGCCAACTTGTCTCCTGCATTATTACAGAACGTGTTCGACAATTTCAGTGCAAGACTGGAAGAATGCTTGTTCGAAGAAGGACATCATTTAAAAGACGTTATCTTCAGATCTTAAACGAACGAAATCGGTTCTTCTGATGACAATTTTTATCACTCTTCATTTTATGTTGTTTTTACTTTAACACCGTCAGATCTTTTTGCCACACCCTGTATTACATTTTTGCTGTGCATTTTTAAATATCTATCAAAAGATCTGCCAGATTTCATCGTATTTTGGATCGAAATTTTAGGAATGTATAGATGTTAAACTACAATACACAAAGATGTATCTTTCGGGTATTGCCGTGGTTGTTGTGACAAACTTGACGTTTCGCTGATCATACTGTCAGCTTCTTCAGAAGTTCTCCTAAAGACTGATGTTGATGTCTTCTGCTCCTCGTTATATACCCAATCCCTGTTCTGCTCCAGTGATGCGTATCCGTTCCAGTCTGCTGAACCGTATCCGTCGTCGTTCTCTGATCCGTGTCCGATGCTTCTCCTCGATTCGTGTTAGATGATCTCGGATGCGTCCTCGTTGGTCCTTGGTGCTTCGGGCTCTCCAGCGGTAACTTCCATACCTTACTTAATCTGTATCCGTCTTCCCGGTTGAAGTTGTTCGGATTCTTCATTATTTCCAGGGATTCTCTTACTATCCGTGGGTAGTAGTGATTGCTTTTGGCTAGTAGCTTCACGTCATTGTAGTCAATTACGTGACTGCTTCCGGTGTGGTAGTGTTCAGCTACTGCAGATTTTCCAGTATTTCCCTGTTCGACATCTCTGCGATGCTCTTTCACTCTGCACTGTATACTGCGCCCGGTTTGTCCAATATACGATTTCCCGCACTGGCATTGAAGTTCGTAGAACTCCGCAACAATAAAGACATCATTATTCTACGTGCCGATAAGGGAAACGCAACAGTAGTAATGACCAGGACAGACTACAATGAGAAAATCAATACCTTATTGGATCCTGAACATTACAAGAAGCTAAGCAGAGACCCTACAGCTAAAATAGAACGTCAGACCAGGAAAACTATCAAAGAGTCAACCATACCGAAGGAAGAACAACGACGTCTACTGCCGTCAGAAACGCAGCCTCCAAGACTATATGGACTACCCAAGATACACAAAACTGGAAACCCTCTACGACCGATTGTGAGCACCTGTGAATCCCCGACTTACGAACTAGCCAGATATGTTGCCAAACAACTACAACAGTACGTGGGATTGACAAGCAGTTTTATAAAAAACTCTGAACATTTTGTGGAGATTCTGCATGAACATGAAGTAACCAGTGAAGACATACTAGTGAGTTTCGACGTGGAATCGCTCTTTACCAACGTGCCAGTGGAAGAAACCCTAGAACTCATCAGACAACGGTTTATACCACAAGGACTACAAGAGGATATAATTGACCTCACAAGACTATGTTTAAACACCACCTATTTTCTATGGAATGGAGATTTCTACGAGCAGAAAGACGGCGCAGCCATGGGATCACCACTCTCACCAGTCATCGCCAATATTTTTACGGAAACCTTTGAAGAACAAGCCATCAGCTCTGGTGACAAGAAACCGAAATGCTGGTACCGCTACGTGGACGACACATTCGTGATCTGGCCTCACGGTATGGAAAATCTACACGCATTCAAGGAACACATCAACAGACAACATGCCAACATCAATATTACGATGGAGTTAGAAGAGAATGGCTGCTTACCTTTTCTGGATGTATTGGTAAAACGCAACGACAGTGGAAAATTGGGACATGGAGTATACCGCAAGAAGACGCATACGGGCCGATATCTACACGCAACCTCACATCATCATCCACAACAGAAAAGATCCCTGGTCACTACACTACTACATAGAGCGGAAATGATTAGTGATGCTACCAACAAAACCGAGGAAATTCAACATGTGAAAGATGCACTCCAGAAGAACGGCTACAAACCACAGGACATTCGGAGATCAGCCGGAGCCAAAAAGAAACAGAAGGATGACTCAGAACTAAAAAGCCAGCAGGATACGCACACCTGCCGTATATTGCTGGAGTCACGGACAGACTGAAGAAAAGCTTGGAGAAGAAGAACGTCAACGTCAGGTTCAGCACAGTCAAGAAAATAAAAGAACTGCTTCCATCCAACAAAGACTCTATACCGAGACTACAAGCTAATAAAGGCATCTACGAACTTCAATGCCAGTGCGGGAAATCGTATATTGGACAAACCGGGCGCAGTATACAGTGCAGAGTGAAAGAGCATCGCAGAGATGTCGAACAGGGAAATACTGGAAAATCTGCAGTAGCTGAACACTACCACACAGGAAGCAGCAATCGACTACAATGACATGAAGATACTAGCCAAAAGCAATCACTACTACCCACGGATAGTAAGAGAATCCCTGAAATAATGAAAAATCCGAACAACTTCAACCGAGAAGACGGATACAGATTGAGTAAGGTATGGAAGTTAGCGCTGGAGTGCCCGAAGCACCAAGGACCAACGAGGACGCATCCGAGATGATCTAACACGAATCGAGGAGAAGCATCGGACACGGATCAGAGAACGATAACGGATACGGTTCAGCGGACTGGAACGGATACGCATCACTGGAGTCGAACAGGGACTGGGTATATAACGAGGAGCAGAAGACATCAACATCAGTCTTTAGAGAACTTATGAAGAAGCTGACAGTATGATCAGCGAAACGTCAAGTTTGTCACAACAACCACGGCAATACCCGAAAGATACATCTTTATGGAACAGTTTCCGTGAAAGCCTACATTCGATTACAATACACAATCTAGCGTTAGAGATATTGTTACCAGTCAGGGTATTGAAATGCTTACAGAGTGCAAACAAGGGCGTTTTAGGCAGAGCTGAAGGAGTACGAAACAACGTTAGTACTGTAAGCAGCCGTAACATTTGATTAAAGATTATAAGATTTGATAAAGATATTACAACAGACTTATTAGAAAATCGTTTATTAAAAATAAATACTTACTTATAAATATTAAATTTTAAACAAGGCTCAATAAATATCTTTTTTACTATCATATAAAATACTACATATACATATATTTGATTACTTATTACTGAACTACAACTTTAAAAATTAGGCATTATTATCAAAAATACATGGGATACATAAATATATAAACGAACTTGCTCTTAATCTAACAGTATTTTCATAATAATTTACAAATCAGTAAAACTTCTCAAAAATGCTATATGTAAAAAATTATAAAATCACAGTACATTTAGGAATCTGTAATAAAGAACTGCAGGCAAAAATTTAATACGCCTAAAAGTATAACGACAACGTGTATTATGCAAATTATAGGAGTTAAACTCTTTTCACTATGCAAATATGCTATTTTAAGCAAACTTGGCAGTGTGAATATGTATACCATCCCACTCAATGCGCCTGTATACCTAAAATAAAAAAATATATAAATATTAACAAACATTGCAGCTTGTATATGCAACTTAAATTACTCTTGTGTTATAAATGATGAAAATTGATATTTTATATCTAAAATAAATCTGTGCTCGATATATAAATCCTATAGTATTAAGGGCTAAATATATTAACTATCTAAAGATTTTAATAATAGAAAATACCTCACCTTATTAGAGTTCCGATCCTCGGTAAGAAACAAGCGAATAAAATGGAAACAGTAACTACACCAGCGTTTAAAATGATTACTTTAATGTACGAGAATTCGCTGTTTTTCGTCATCCTAAACAAGATTTTAAAGTTGGTGAAAATGTCCATTCTCAGCATGAAACACATGAGCGGAAATACGGTGAAAAGTTGAAAAAGTAACAGCAATCTGGCGACTATAGTTAGCGGATCGTGTTTAGGAAAGTTATTTAGGAAATTCTGGAAAAGAAAGCAGTCCATAAGTTCTCGGTAAGTAGATTTATTATATATTATGTACTTACGTCTTCGATACAAGATTTATCTAATGGGAATGAGACGTAGAATAATACTCCAACGAAGACGTATGTGAATAAAACTAGACAGTACGCTATACTTAAATCTCTGACCTATTAAAGGAAATAAAAATAAATTTATAATCTTAAAATGTATGGTGTGTGATCTCTATTGAATCCATCTAGTTAGTTAAAAAAAAACTCTTAGAAGCGACCACCTTTGTAATGCGACCGCTTAATCCCCTTAGTTTATCAGGAATCAAAATGCTAATAAACATTTAAAACCCCGGTTTTATAAATTTAAAAAAATACAAATGTTGTTGTGGCGAAAAAGCAAGCGTTAATGACGATTACGTGACTGAATTGGTCACAAGATTCCTGATATCAAATTTAGAACGTAGATACCTATAGAATGCATAGAATGAATTTGACTTTTTTTATCGAACAATTCTAAATAAAATGTTAACTAAAAAACACGATGTGTGTTACGGTGGTAAAAAGCCATAAGGCCTCAATCACAATTTTGCTAATAATATTGGTGAGAAACTGCTATGACCAAGACGGTTTAAGAATCTCACTGTATCTGAAATATGCTGTATCATCGAAGAATCTTATCGGCAATGGGAGTAAATGCTTAATCGAAACAAGAATAGAAGTAAAACCAGGTTTTTATAAGTCTACATAAACAAGACTACGAAAAATACTAATTCATATGTTTTTTTTAAATTTTAGATGGAACAGAAATTGATTTGTTACATCTGTAGTGTACCTACATTTTCAAAAAAAAAGCTTAAACATTATAAGTTATCAAATAATATACCCTTGTGTGTTAATTAATTCAATATATCTCAAACTAGAGCTGCCAGTACTGAAGACAAGAATCACAGCACCACAACAATTTGAGCAACAACAATAAAACTACGCTATGACGTCACAAACGCTGAATAAATCGCTTTGGAATTTGTTTGCAAAAATTATACAGGGTGAGTCACGACTATTCGCTCGGTCTCTTGTGTCTAAACGCTGAAAGATATGAGTTTCAAATTTCAGTCAATTATGTAGGACAATAAGGAGCACATTTTAAAAGTAATTGCAAGTATACAGGGCGATTCAAAAAAGTACAGAATATCAAAGTTAGATTATTTCTAATAGAACATCCTATACTGTATGCCAGTTTTGGATTCTACGTCATAAATTAGGATAACTTTATTTATAGTTCCTTATACCTATCTGCAGCCAATTTCGAGAAAATTTGATATTTATGAAAATGTCAGCTTTCTAGAAAAAAATAAAAACAGGAAAACTGTATGACTTTGACGATTTACATTTGTAAGAAGTTATTTTGACAAAGCGTGCTTTCAATAAACCGGTAGAGTATTTTGATATTGGCTACATGACATTAAACAAAACAATGTATACTTTATGTTTTTTCAACCATCAATAACTCTTTCAAGTTAAATGGAATACCCTGTATTTATCCATCCTATGGGAAAGCATATTAAACCCCCCACCAAAAACTATAAAGATCTATCTAAATTTAACGATTAAAATGTTATTAACGATATTCTTAAAAAACGCTCTAAAGCTAATGCTTTTTCTCATCTCAATAGACCATGCTTTCAAATTATTTGTGTGTGGATAATTATATTCCTTGTAAGTTGTATTCTAATTATAAATAAAGCTAGAAATTATATTGAAGTAATTTGAATATCCGATTAATACATTATTAAAGAGTAAGATAAAGTTCAAATGAATCATTCAAGTAATCGACTAATCGTCGAATATTTGAATATTATTTGTTTGAATCGAATGAATATTTGACTATTCTAATATCACAATGTCGAAAACTCCCCTCTTAGTTTATAATATATTGATATATTGGACGTTGGTAAGTTATGGTATTAGAATTGAAAATAAAATAATTAAGTACATAACTGATATCATAAACAAATTAATTAATATATCTATATATGTTATTATGGACTTTATGTACTTACCTATCTTTCAATTCCTGAAGTATTCCCAGTTGTAGGTCAATGAAACAGCAAATTAATTATATTACCAATATATTCCAGAACATACAAAATTATGTTTTCATTAAGACTTCTTCAGTCGATTTCTTCCACTGAAGAAGTCTTATTAACGAAAACATAGTTTTATATGTTTTAGAATAAATTGGTATTATAATTAATTTGGTGTTTCATTGACATACAAGTGGGAATACTTCAGGAATGGAAAGATAAACAAATTAATAAAATATGTTAGCCAAAACATAAATAAATCAGATATAAAATTGTCAACCACATTCAATTTTAACATATTCGATTGAAATAAGTTTAACTTCTTTTCCAAAAAATGTCTACTGTACTAAATGCTCGTTTGAATTGAATAAATATCAATAAATTATCTAATTACAGTATAAATGTTCATCTTATTCTATGCATAATGTTATAGGCAAAAGTAAAATTTTTTTCCGTAAAATGCCTGGAGTGATTGAATGAAATACATTTTGTGTTAACGTTATTTATAATACAGATAAAAATCGGTAACGCCAACACCACAATGATTAATTAGTTCATTCAGGACATACAGATATGCTCATATGTATTAGACACCCCTGAAAAATCGCATTATTTATATTTCTATGAAATTCTAAAGCAAATAAGTGAGGTACGTATTTGAATATAAAGTAGTTGAGGCTATTGTAATGTATAATAAGGCTGTATTTGTAAATAGCAGGTAAGAAAGGGATAATCCGTACTTTGCGGGTTCAGTTTGTATCGTGCGTTTCACGAATAAAGTATCACTGTGAGTTTTTATAAGCGAGTGCTGGTTTATAATATTTTTTTTTATTTCATCCTAATAGTGTGTGTAATAAATAATGCCAAAAGTTCGCGAATTGACACAAGCCGAACGTGGCCAAATCATATTACTAGATTCACAAAACATGACTTTAGCTGCAATAGCAAAAAGAATGAAATGTTCGCGATGTGCGGTCCGTACGACTATTACACGTTACCGGGAGACTGGTATGCTTACAAAGCGGAGAAGCGGTCGCAAACGTACACGACGGCCCGACAAGATCGGCTGTTGCAGCGCATCTCCCTGCAGGATCGGAGAAAATCATCTAAAGGTCTCGCCAGCGAGCTTCTAGTACAGCATGGAATATCCGTTTCGGCACAGACAGTGAGAAGAAGGCTCAGTAATGTCGGTTTACGCGGCTGTAAAGCTCACCAAAAACCCGATCTTACAGAATAACACAAAAAGAAACGATTATTATGGGCCAAACAATACCAAAATTGGAGTGTTGATGACTGGGCAAAGGTTATGTGGTCGGACGAATCTAATATAGGGGTATGTTCGAACTGATATCTGTTATTCTTATAAACGCAAGAAATTAATTCTGTCGACCACATTTGTTTGAAAAATTAATATTGAATTATTGAGTCATTTCTTGTTCTATTATACAGCTTTTCGGACAGCCTGGTGCTGCGTACGTTCGCAGAAGACCGCGGGAGGCGTATAATGCAGAATGTATTATACCCACAGTTAAGTTTGGCGGCGGTAGTATAATGGTTTGGGGCTACATGACTGCCACAGGCGTTGGGGAGTTACTCTTGTGCGAGGGCCGCATGAATAGCCACCGCTATATTGAAGTGTTGGAGCCGTCCGCATTACAACTCTTTGATGAAGACGTCCAGGATTACATTTTCCAACAAGACAACGCGCCCTGCCATAAGTCACGAGCGGTGACAAGTTGGTTCAGGGAAAACAACGTTCGAGTATTGGAGTGGCCTGCACAGAGTCCGGATCTGTCGCCAATCGAACATCTGTGGGGTATCCTTAAAGTAAAAGTATCAAAATTTAAGTGTACTTCCAAAGACATGTTAAAAACAAAAATTAGAGATGCTTGGAACTCAATAACTCCAGAAGAATGTTTCAGATTTATAGCTAGCATGCCTAGAAGGGTGCATGCTGTCATTAATGCTAAGGGTGGTACACCCAAATATTAAAATTTGCGAATAAAGTATCTTTAAAAACACTTTTGCTAACCGGTTTTTGTTTTATTTCTTCTATTATACCCGATACAGCGTAATAGGTTGGGTGTCTAATACATATGAGCATAGCTGTATGTTTTAAGGGCTCATGGGCTGATTTTTATTTGTATCGTACGAGCTCACAGTTCTTGAAATAACATTATTTATTATTTTAGTTTTAAATTATCAGGAATGGTAGGCGGAGTATTGTTTGTTTCTTTTATTCTTCATCTACTAGACATAATAATTGTTTAAAATAAATGATTTATACGTAAGCATTAATGACAGTCCCAACTAGATGAACATAATATGCTAATTTTAAAGCAACATGGCCTCCTATTTAGATGAAAAAAGCATTCGATTTTAGGTTTTTAGAGAATATCGTTAATAACATTTTAAACGTTACATTTAGAGATAGACATCTTTATAGTTTTTGGTTGAGGGTTTAATGCGTTTTCACATCAGATGGATAAATAAAAGCTGTTCCATTTAACTTAAAAGAGTTATTGATGGTTGAAGAAATATAAAGTATAAATTGTTTTGCTTAATGTTATGTAGCCAATATCAAAATACTCTACCGGTTTATTAAAAGCACGCTTTGCCAAAATAACTTCTTACAAATGTAAATCATCCAAGTCATACAGTTTTCCAATTTTTAATTTTTTCGCGAATGCCTAAAAATTAAATTTTCTCGAAACTATTAACAAAGTTATCCTAATTTATAACGTAGAATCCAAAACTGGCATACAATATAAGGTGTTCCATTAAAAATAACCTAACTTTGATATGCTGTACTTTTTCGAATCATCCTGTACACTTGCAAATAATTTTAAAATGTGCTTCTTATCGTTCTACATATTTGATTAAAATTTGAAACTCACAATAATAAAATTTCAAATTTTTGACATATATGAAATTTTAGGTTGTACTACATTTATCTGGCCACGGCTGTACATGTTAACGATAATTTTCGAAACTCCGTTAGTGTGCACGTTACCTAGGGAATCTGCAGATTACTGAACCAATTAGTTAAAGTGTATGATAATTTTCGACGATTGCCAAAATTGAGCGAACAATAGTCTTCGCTCTATCCACGTCGGGTATCTTTATTCTTACAGTGGTGCCTTCATTTGCCATTGGGTGCTTGGCATCAGACAATGCTTGCATTTTTTAAACTGCACTCCTAAGCTTTCTTTGGCATTATTTCGTTGGTTTTCTTGATTAATCTGATTTACGCATATGGAGCACACTAGCTTGCTACTAAAGCCTTCATCAGCTTGAGTTACACCGCAGATTACGTCCACGTTATTGTTACATTTGTAGCATATGTGTGGGCTCCTGATGTTAATTTCTTTGAAACATAGAATACAAATTAAAGCTATGGGTTATAGCGTTTCTTGTCCTGGTTCATTGCCATGTTTTCTTTTTGTTTATGTATTGAGTGTTGAGAATTAATGACATTTTGATCATCGTCTCTTTCATTAACAATGATGTGTCGTCTATCAACAAGTTGTTCTAGGTCCTCTTCACTATTAATAGTATCGAATACGTCTTTAGGTATGAAAGATGACGAAAGTCCTACCTTTGCAGTACATCCAAACATTGCTTCGTAAGCGCTTCTCGATTTTTTTTTATAAATTGTACAAAGTAATCCTTCGCTCCATTTGTTGGTGTTATTTTCTATCATCCAAGTAATCAGCATGTTTCCAATATCTTGGTTGGCCCGCTCTACACTATCCTGACTCTGACTCTGCCGAGCTTTCCCATGAACTATTCTTAGTTCCGGCCACATTGATTTTCAACTTTCCAAGACGTTGTTACAAAATTCTCGGCCATTATCCCACTGCAGTATACATGGCGCTGCGATCGACAGATATGATAAGCAACTTCATCTGCTCGCTTTGAGGTTAGAGGCTTTAAAATAACAAATTTTGTTAAGAGATCTTGATATAGGTACCATTAGAAATTTGTTCTGTCAGGCTGCGACTGGTAATAGATTAGGTCAACTTAGCATCTACTGTTAAAATGAGGAGAAATCATTGGTTTCACTACAATGCCCTTCCTTTCACTCTTTTGTTTTTGTTGGCAAGATTCGCATAAATTCAAAAACACCTGAATTTGGCCCTGCGTCATATTTTTGTAGCGATTATTCAATTCTTTTACCATTCCGTCTCTGCCCCCGTGACCAATGGATGAATGAGTAGAATGAAGTATTTCGAATAATTCTTCCATATGAACGTAGAGCTTTACATCTTTATCAGAGCCAGAAAGAGGTTGTATGAGTTTTTCAGCTAAACAGCGCTGCTGTCTATATTTTCAGACAAAAGACCGATTTATTTCATCAAAATCAATCAACTCTCTCCAAATTCATTCAAGCAAAATCCTAAAAAACTGCTACTAAGATCACTCAATTAAATCAATAAATCTAGATCCTAAAAATTCCCAACCAAAGTCCTGAACATTGAACTAAATCCAAATCGGTTAGAAAAATCTGAAACATCTCAATTGAACTGTTAAAGATTCTGAAAAAATATCCAAAAGAATCCAAACCAAACCAATCAATCAACTCTCTCCAAATTCATTCAAACCAAATCCTAAAAAAGTGCTACTAAGATCACTCAATTAAATCAATAAATCTAGATCCTAAAAATTCCCAACCAAAGTCCTGAGCATTGAACTATATCCAAATCGGTTAGAAAAAATCTGAAACATCTCAATTGAACTGTTAAAGATTCTGAAAAATATCCAAAAATATCTAAAACAAACCAACCAACCAAATGTTATATCAAAATGCTTGTAAAACGAAAATTAGAAAGATGAAATCAAAACGTTGTATTTCACGTCAAGTGGAGTTCAAGCTCTCGAAGCTGAAAGTTTTACCAACTTATTAAATAGTGAATTATTTAAAAAAATGCAACAATGCATATAAATTTTTTGTTTTAATAAACATATGTGTTGTTATATATTGACTGTAAAAACGGGTGTGAACAAACACGTCAGCATCTTGTTAAGCAATGACGATAACCAAAATTACTAAATATTAACTTAACAATGACGTCGATTGACGTCAGTTTGCTGGCTGACAATTTTACCAATTAACTTGTCACTTAAACTAGTTCATCCCAATTAAATTATTCTATACATAATAAATAAATGTGTTATTATGTTTTCAAATGAAAATTTCGCCATTTACTTACGTTATGTTGTTGCTGCCTGTTACTTCTCATTACAGAAACGATAATATTATGGATAAAATAACTGAGAGCTAACATTCCACTGAGTGCTTGGAATGTCGGTTTAAAATGTAACTCATCTAACCAATCTATCTTCTGTATTCCCCATCCAGATGCTTTAACAATCACGAAAGCTATCATATAGCAAACACTAATAGCTCCTGTAATCAGATTAATAAAATTATACTATAAAGTTTTGGTTCTAACGAACAAATCTCACCTAAACTATTAAATTTTGTAAAGAAAGTAGGACTTTTGAAGTTTAAAAAAGGAAACATTAACACGGCCAAAAATATCGGAACAGTTTTATACATGTTCCAAACATCGTAAAAATTAGATGGCCTGATCATCGTAGTTAAACTAGTCGTTCCAGTCTTGTTGAATTCTTCCTTTGGACAGATTACTGTCCTGTTATCAATTTCATCTGGTGCTATGATATAGCCTATTTAAAGAAAATAAGATAATCATTATAAAATACAAAAATTTTGATATTACCATAAATGAAATCGACGGAGTTGTAAAGGAAATTTGACATTAATATCCAATAAACAATATTAGCACCTATCAATACTACTAATGAGAAAATTTTGGCTAATATCTCAGCCCATCTTCCTAAGAGTATTTTACAGAGTTCAGGTACATCCCCACAACTCCCTGAAAAAATGTTGCAGTTTTGATGATGGAAGGTGATATATTTTAGCATCATTTGATGTTACCTTGACTATCGCTAATTCTTAAGATTGTCTGTGCTGTATATAAACATATACCAGCTATAAAAGCGTGCAGGAATACTCCGGGAATCAACCCGGATTTCTCGAATCCCCACGCCATCGCTAATAAAGAGGAACCCATAATTGTGTTCCATATTGCGAAGCTAAAATAAAAATATGATAATATATATTATAGTTGTTACATTAATCAAGATGTAAATATTTTTGCCCCACGTGAAGGAATGAATCGTGTTGACATTCTTGTCAGCTATTAAGATGATTCCATCGTTAATTCAATCTATGGTTTGTTTACTGTTAGATTGGAAAAATATTGATTTGATTATCGTTTAAGATGATTAAATTTCGAATAATGTTTCATCATACATTTTGATTGACACACATATGTACATAATCTTTTAAATTTTGTGATAGCGAGGACTGGGATCTTTTCTGTTTTTGCTTGTCTTTTCAAAACGTTGTTTAGAAATAATACAAACAATATATGTATACTGATTTCTGTTATTAATTAAATTTCAAGTACACATACATAATGCATTTTAAAAAGCTGATTTCTCGAAAATTATTTTATTGGCATTTTCTACAGATATTTCAACTTTTTAAAAAATTAAATTTTGCTCAAAAAATCAAAAAGTTTGCAAAAATTTTCGCCAGATTTTTTAGGGCACTTTATTTAAAAAGATACTTACATAGTGACTAGGGAGTTTTGAGTCTTTATAGGTTCCAGTTTTTCGTCGTGTATCGACAAGAACTTTGAATGAATCTGAAAATAAAAACCGACAGTTTTTCAGGCTAAGATTATTTCACAAATATTCAAGTTAGTACATAACAACTATGAAATCGATCAATGCAATCTATATGTTCTAAGTTAGGTAGATATACAGGCAATACTGACGTAAAAATGACGATATTTTGTCGCAGCTCTACGACGCCATTTTAAAGATTGTGGCTGACGTCATAAAATAATGATATTTGTGGCTACGAATATTTGATAGCCAGGTAAGAATAATTGTATTTTTATCTTATGACGAATTTTTGACGTTTTTTTGACCGAGTAATACATGTAGAAATGCAACAAGATAACAATTTAAAAATAACTACGTAAATCACAGGAGCATCTTGTTGTCGAGGCTTGAGTTCTAATATTTTTTTATATTTTTTTAAAATTAAGAGTCAGTCGTCAATTACTTTTATAATTTTTAAAAACTGTGTAAAAAACATAGGAAAAACCATTGTAGTATATGTGAAGCTCTGTGCTTTTATTTTTTTCTAGAATAAGAACAACATCACACCAACCGTTATAACTAAATCAATACTAAACCTGAATCGTCAAAATTCAAAAGTGACCTCAATAAATATTGATCTTGCTCACTGCAAAAGCACTGAAATCGCCAAAATCACCGACTAAATCCAACCAAACTTGTTTTATAATTTATAGAAAAAGCACAAATACCATCCACACAATTTATAACTGTGATGAAACGGGGATTAAAACTGTTCCAAACGAACCATCAACAATTATATTTCAAAGAAGGGTAAAAACAGATTCGTATTTGAGCCTCAAGTGAGCGACAAAAATTAGCAATAGCAGAAATTTGTTTTAACACTGGGGTTTCCTACAGTGAAACAAAATGTGTCTAAATTGACCATGATTTTTTTTCGTAGCCATCCTCCTATTGCAAACATCGCTTTCAGTCTTTGCCTGTGTCGTTCATTTATCAATTACCGATTTATTACAAGCAAGCTCTCGTATACCTTACTTGTAATAAGGGCTGAGATTATATCCAAGAAAAATTATAATTATTCATGACGTCTTTTTGGAGAATCCTACATTAAAGCAGCGACTACGACTCCACTATGCCATTTGGTTTTTTAAGACGTACTAAGCCTCAATACCCTTGCAGCTGGTGAGACTAAGATAGGCCAGAAAGTTATGAGTTATTACAGATGCTAATGTATCGAGTTAAGAGTAGCCTTGCTATTTCCCTTATAAATATAATGGCCTACCCACAAGTTTAAAATGAAAAACACGGTCAAAAGAGGTGTTTCCAAATGATTCACTTAGCTTTCACAATGACACCGGCAGCGTTCAGAATTTGTTAATCCTCATGATTTGTCGAATTAAAAAAAAACTGGAATTATTCAAAAACGGTGCATTTTAGACAGAAGGTTTATTTAAGAAAGTTAGCCTAAAATTTTGCGTAAAATCCAAAAATCCACTAATATATGGGGTGTTCCATTTAAAATAACGAAGTTCCTATCGATTTCCGTTATAACCGGAAGTCGGCCATCTTTAAAATTATTTTATTTAAAAAGAGCATGGCCAGAAACCAAGGCAGCCAAATTTTCAGGGCTCTCTTCGGTGTATATTCTAATAGGCCACTCAACTTGGGACAGCCATAAGAAAAAGACATATAATGGGAAGTACTATCTCTGAAGAGAAAAGTAATGCATATATTATATACATTCATTGGAAGACGTGTATACTATGTCTACTTATCTTTTGTTTCGTCAGATATAAAATCACTTTAGGACAATAAATCGACTATAAATGTATTTTTTGTACAAAAAATCTTTTAATCAAAACAAATTTGTGGTTGCAAACTTTCAAACCAACAAGAGAGATAAACAATTTGTATGAAAAATCGAGATAATTGCAGCCAAACTTTTATTGAGTTCAGTTTTTGATTTGTGATACCATTTTTTTGGAATAATGCAATCTTGAATTTCCCTGATTCTTTGCTCGATAGACTGGTGAGACTAATCAATTCCATCCTTCGCTTAGAATATTTCCCCAAGATCTGGAAATTTGCTCATATATAGTGGCCATCACAAAATCGGCCCATTGCGCTCATCTCGTGCTTAACAGATTAAAGGAGGAAATCTTTGTCAACGTTTTGATAAGCGAGTACAAAAAATACATTTTTGTACTCGCTTATCAAAACCTGTCATTTCACGATTCGATTTGCGTGCGTAAAAAGTCACTTTAAGCACGAGTGAATAAAAGTAAAGTTGGTACTGCCTGGAACTTGATTAATTTAGTGACATTTTAAAATCATAAATTCCTAACCTTAATACTATGCTACCCAGTTCGTTGTTTTTCTATGAAAATAAAAGGAAATGAAATAGAAATTGATATATTTGGAAGGTATGTAATGCAATGTCAGAACAGCAACAAATATTATATAAATTACTATTTTGAATTTGATAATTTTAAATTAAATGTCATTTCAAATAATCAATACTGCCAACTCAAATTTTTTAATTAATATCAAGAGATTAGTAGTGTGTCATACACGATTACGTATTTAACAATATATATTATTATTATAGTTCTCGTACAAAAAATATTGTACAAACTTCGTGCGTGAAACATTTCGCGAATTCGTGTCCATAAAGCGCTCGCCTTACGGCTCGCGCTTTAAACTGGTCACTCATTCGCGAAATATGATTTCACGCACTTGGTTCGTAAATAACTATTTTGTACTCGCTTATCAAAACCTGTCATTTCACGATTCGATTTGCGTGCGTAAAAAGTCACTTTAAACACGAGTGCGTAAAAGTAAAGTTGGTACTTCCTGGAACTTGATTAATTTAGTGACATTTTGAAATTATAAATCCCTAACTTTAATAATATGGTCATAAGCGCTAATGTATTTAACAATTTGTATGTATTATCATAGGCATGTAATCTTTAATATAAGATACGAAATACTTCATGGCCGTAAGATTCTCACATTCCGTAAGAGGGCGCTCTAGCGCTAAAAGATAAACAAAACAAACCCACAAGAATACCCACAATCATATGATTGCATATGACAGTTATTAATCAGTAGTCGTTGGAATTAGTTGTACTTAGATTGATTTATATTTTTCCTCGTTTGAATGTTAATGCGTTTTTATATTGTTTTTATAATTATTATTAGCTGTAGTGTTAAGTAAATAACCGCTTGGTTTAGTTGATAAACTTTAACGATAGTGACTTGTCTATATAGGTTTTGTTTTCTTTTTGACATACCACATTCTTACAAGTCGCCATATTTAAAGTTATATTAATGTATCGTTTTAGTTTATTTTACAATTGATTATTTACATTATCATTATGATATGATACTATTGTAAAAATTAATTGCAAAATAAACAAAAACAAAATTCATTTTTAGTTATGATATGAAAATAAATTACCTACTATTTTGAATTTTGCCGCCAACAGTTCTCACGATCCAATAGATGGCTTTAAATCATGGTACCACCTCTTATTTAGGGAGATTTCGCACCGTGTGTATTATTATTATAGTTCTCGTACAAAAAGTATTGTACAAACTTCGTGCGTGAAACATTTCGCGAATTCGTGTCCATAAACTGGTCCCTCATTCGCGAAATATGATTTCACGCACTTGGTTCGTAAATAACTATTATTTTAAAATACATCAAAGTTGTTTTATAATATTTGTTGATTTATTGGCCTAAATTGGATTTATATGTGCAGAAATGAAAGATAAATAAACGTAATACACACGTGTTCGAAGACGTGCATAGACGTCCTTGGAGACGTATACAGACGGCTTTGAGGATGTGACATAAGTACATTCTTCTTGAGGCCGTCTTTTCATCTTCAAAATACGAAATTTGACGTCCTGATGACGATCTTTTGTTTGCTGGGTCGTTTGGGGACATATCAAAGATCTGGTCTACCTGTCATTGGCCACCACAAGGGAAGAATTAGAAGCATGTGTGCGAGCAGCATTCGACAGAATCTCTTATCAAGATCTACACTTGAGGATGTTTCTGGACGTTTATAATATAATAATAATCTATTATAATTTCTTGAATTGTGTAAATATTATGTTCGTTATTGTTATTCGTTAACTCTTTATAGCAATAATATAAAGGCATTTAAGGGATAATTATTAACTCACAAGCATCAAATGACGAAGTGTGATTTTGACGTTAGACTTTGACAATAAATCTTTGAGAACGTTTATTTTTCATGGCAGACTGTACCTATAAGCATGTATAAGTATCGATGAGTGATGTGTGCATTTTTCAAAAAAAAATCTAATCATTTCCTAAACTATCAATTTTAGGCATAGAACACATCAGACATAAAAGATGTCAAATTGAACGCCGAAGACTATTATGTATAATAAAATATGGCGGGTGTTATTTGAAAAAACGAACTTATTGTTCTTCACAATTTCGAAGAGTTAACGTGCCATAGTAAAGTAAGCACGCAATGTAGACAGCAGTTCTTCGCGTTAAAATGTACTTCAACATGTTGTTTAAGCATATTAAAAATTCAAAATTGATATCCGGAAAATCGAGTGTTCCCTGATTTTTTGAATAAATGTCCGCTATAGTACATGTTTTTAGAAAAAATCGAATAACTACAAAACAAGATAGGTAAATCCAAATATGTAAAAATATATCTGTACCCTAGAGGTAAACGATCGTAACTCCATTTTTTTACGAAATTGAGTTGATTGTTTTTAACATTCGTAAGTGTAAATCTTTGTTGTGGTAAAATATGGTAACTATTGATTTCTCCTTTATTGAAATCGAGTTAATAAAAGTAGCCGTATCTCCAGCGTTCTTGGTGGTAAAAGGTCGTATCTCTTCACTGGTAATAGTAAACTTACTATTGTGTGTAAGTGGACTTACGATCATTTACCTCTAGGGTACAGAATAGGTGTTCCATTAAAAATAACAAAGTTGATGGCGACTTCCGGTGTAACAGGAAGTGCTAGAAATCTAATAATATTTTCATTGAAGAGAACAGAATCGACTATACGAGTATATAATTCAGCATTTTCAAATTTATAATTTGGCCAGAACCACTCTGTATGTACTTGAAATTAACAGCGTTTTATTATCATCTTATAGGGCCGCAATTTATAGTCAATACGGCCCCTAGATTCATATATTGCAAGCAGGTAAACCTTACCCGTTCAATAAAGAAGACCAGGCAATTATCGTCACACAAAGTGTTATTCTTATAATTATAAATAAACTATACCTATACAGGCTATACACTCTTCAATTTTTTTTTTGTGGAACATGGAATAATGTATTTCGCAAAGTTTTGTGCTACATTGTATGTAGGTACAGCGGTGTTGGTATTTGAATAAATAATTTAACGTCATAGATAACGTAATTCACGCGAGAAGGTTTGATTATTCTATTTGCAACAGTAATTCTTGATAGTAAGGTTAAACAATGAGCTAAATATAGATTATGGGCCAGTTCGAGTGTAAATAAATTGAACTTTTTTAAATTTGTGTTACGAATTTTTCGTTTCGTCATTCTAATTTAAGAAACATTTGCTTAGTTTTTATGAGAGAGTTTTTATCAAATTGTGAAACAGTATTGCTTTAACGTTTGTTTTATGTTGCTAATTTGATTTCGTCAACATTTTAAAGTACATTATACGCGATTTTATTTTGATACTAAATAAATATTAATTAATAAAGCTTATTTAGCAAAGAAAATCACCATGCAAAAAGTTATCATGCATCTTTATAAAATATTTTATTCACAAATTGTATAAAGGTCAGGTACACATCTTGTAAAGATAATTGCTGTATTTTTGCAAATTTTAAAAATCATGCCTCTCATATCACAATATACACACCTTATATTACATTTATACAGATTAATTCGGAACTATTTCTTGGACAAATCGCAACACCTTAACCCAAGTATTATTATAAATAATTAAGACAATTAAGTAAATAACTATAAAAAAAATGTGCTTTATATTAAAAAAAAATGTAAATATTTTATATACATTAACCACTAAAACGGACAGTTCTTAACGCATCTTCAGGATGACACTCTAAAAGTATAACAGCACACGTGCTAAATGCAAACGAAATACCTCCGTCAATCACTAAAGAAGCATCGTAACACTTCGATTGAACTTTTATCTTCGTTGAAAACCCTCGTGGTTTGATACCTTTAGGTTGCGGCCAAACTCCAGCACAAATTAGATCTCGTATCGTATAACACATAGTTTTTTGTGTAGGATTGAATATTAAATTTTTATTATACAGATCGGATAATATCGTCGCTAAACTATTTTTATCTTCCGTCGGATTCATATCGAGGAGTCTTAAAATTTCACCGACAGTCTGTACAGATATCCTATTTATACTGGAATGCCAGGATGTCGAACCGGTCCCAGTACTAACACATAATCCCGAACATTTAACGCTGGTATGTGAGAGTTCATCGTTTAACCAAATATTGAGGTGAGAAACTTTCGCTGATATAGTTTCCCGATAAATACTTCATTCAATGCTAGATACGGTAGAATTTGACCTTTCTCCCGCAGTAAAGTTGGCCTCACTTCTTCCAGTTTATCGGGTATCTTATGTAAATCATGCGGTGTAAATGCACTTCGATCACCAATTACCGTTGCACGTATTCTGCTTCGTAAATACCATTCAAAATCGTTAGAGTGTAAACGGCTGATGGCTTCGTCTACTTTATACGAATAATATTTCGGTAAGCATAGGTGTCCTTCAGAACGATTTGGATCGGAATTAAAACCCATGATGGGTGTAACGTTATCACGAATCCTACTAGCTGCTAATAAGAAAGTACCGTCACCACCTGTTGGAATCACAATATCAGCCCATTTCACACATTCATCGTTGTACGTTAATCTATTTACGACTCGTACCTTGAAACCCATATTTATCAGCGATTGTAACACTTTATTCTCATAATGTTTGTGCTGCTTGTATGCTGCAAGTATGCCATCGAAGTCTATCCCTTTACTTTTCACCTTCTCTGCGAATTCTTTTTCATTAAGATTTCTATATCGATACCTCTCGAATTCATATCGCGATAATTTTGATACGATGAGCGCATTGTCAATGTACGTCTTGGTAAATGAGGTGGTTGATGTGGAAAAGAAACAGCAGCTTGATAACACATTTTTGACGTTTAACCTCAATTTGTACATTTAAATATACCATGTAGATATTTACCATTTATTCTCTCTTTTTTTCGTCAAAAAATTTTGCCCAATTAATTATACGATAAATGTTGGTGATAGTTTTATTTTTGGAAGTTTAGTTCGCTAAAGACACGAGACGTATCTTCTAACATAATAACATGTACTGGAGATACTTTGACCGAATACAAAACTTTATCAAACGTTTCATACGATCTCTTGGCGTTTTTACGAAAGCGGTATGCAGTTTTTATCGTACACAGTAACAATCGATAAGAATCGGTCGGGTATAATAAGCGTAGCACATGATCTCCCTCACTTAATTTAACCAAATATGAGAAATGATAGGTGCATAAATTGGTTATGTTTGAAATTTGAATAGTTGTTCAACGCAGTCCCGGCTCGAGGTCAACTAGCCGAGTTATTTAAAAAATTTTAAATATAAATCATTAACAGATTTATTCCCTACTTAACAGAATAATTATAGAAATACGCAAAGAAAATGCTATATTTAAATCCAAATCGTCATTAATTCCATACCATTGCCAACAGCAAGAGTCAAATATACCTACTTTAATTATTTGGAATAATTTGTCAGGAATAAGTGAATAGCTATTATTACCTAAAAAGAAAGTTAAGGGAATTACTATATTTTTATTAAAT
The DNA here is from genome assembly GCA_023690525.1 of Holotrichia oblita. Taxonomy (NCBI): domain Eukaryota; kingdom Metazoa; phylum Arthropoda; class Insecta; order Coleoptera; family Scarabaeidae; genus Holotrichia; species Holotrichia oblita. The sequence goes on from CM043023.1 coordinate 39,372,279, forward strand.
ATTTTATAATGATAATCAAATTTATGTTAATAAACATGGCATGGTGACAAGTGTTGAAGTGTTGTTAGTATCATCTTAAAATGAAATGTCACTAATAACCATTTTGCATGACAGATTACCGAATTATTATAAGAACACATTTTAGGAAAATTTTACTATATATTTACTTACTACAGTAAGTATCCGAAAACTTATGAAATAAATGTATGAATAATTGTTTAATTATTATGACATTGTAAAAATAAAGGATGACAACATTCTTAGAAGTATTTTTTTTAAATAATGTAAAATACATAATATTGGCGACGAGTAATCTTGAATTTTGATTGATTTGTACCTATATAGTCGTATTGTAACGGTTCCAAGCAGCACCAGTGCGTCATATTGACGTCAATTTAAGGTACATATGGCTCGCAGATGTCAATTGATTAACTGATATGATAAAAACGTTTGTTTTTGGCAATTTTTAGATGGACACGCGACACGTTTGCTTGCGTTCAGTCGTTCGTTGTTTATAATTCGTTTTTTTTTCGATTACGTAAATATTATGAACAAGTACACATGATGGTACTTGTAAAACATTTCTCTAAAAAATACGTTTTTTGTACGTAACATACGGACGTTATTCGTACGTCAAATTTTGACGTTACTCGTACACTCGCCACAACTTAGTCTTCGAACGATTTTATTAAGGGACAATGCACTGTCTTTGTCAGTCCATTCCCTCCACATTTAACGTTACGAAAAATACGCTGTTACCCTTATCGAAGAAACGGTCACCTTAAATGTGGAGGGGGTGGGCTGACAAAGACAGCACATTGTTGCTTAGTAAAACCGTTCGAAGACTATTGTGTCGACAAACATGGACGTTGTCGTACGTTAAATGTTGACCTCATTTATATATCCACAAATGACATGTTCTCGCTATGACAAATTGATGTCACTGTCTGGTACTTGAGACGTCTTTCATAACGTCATCGTACGTCATGAAAGAAGCTTGTGACATTGCAATATGTATAGATATTGCTGAACTTGAGGATATCAAATCAAAAAGGGTCAAAATGGGAATTAATTAGCTGTTTGATAAAAAAAATTAACGATATAAAATGCTTTATAAAAGTTAAATTGTGGATTAATCCAACTGTTGTTTCAAGAAAACAACACAGTAAAAGAATAAACTAAAAACAAAATAAAGTGAAATAAATGCCCAAAAAATACAACATACTAGATGGTGATGGTAACTCGACGTGTCAACTACGCTGGAGGCGGAAAATAAACATAAATTTAAGCATGAACAAATTGCTTCACAATGATAGACATAAATCAAGTTGGGTAGAGCTTTCTGATAAAAATCTTACGGATGTGATAACGGTTGAAAATGGAGTTGATGGAATGTAAATTTGAAAAATGGACGTTTGTGAGCATCTGCTGCATTTTGGATAGTTCTAGGAGTTTCTCTCGCATAGTTTCAATACAGTCTTAAGTGGATAAAAGTGTTATCCCGCTTATCAATATTTTATATTATAATTTTTATAGAGGATAAAGTTGGTATGTGGATCAAAGATTTTAGAGACTGCAACGGATGAAGGTGTTATGGTATCAATTTTCGCAGGCAGCCAGTCAGCACTAAAAGCTCTAAGGACCTACACTATCAGTTCATCCTCAATGCTCTGGCCTTAAAACACACAGTCACGATGATGTGGGTACCAGGTTATTGGAGGTGTGAGGGCAACAAAACTGCCGATGGTCGATCCACATAAAATAGCGATAGTACCATTCGCGAAAAGAAAAAAGCTATTCTTAGTGGCTCCAACGCTGGGAGACACGCAGCTCGACTTTTCTAGTAAAGTGAAATATCTGGGTATTGGCTTAGACCAAAAACTTACATGGAACAGTCATCTCCAGAAGACATCGGAAAAGGCCACGAGAGCTTTATGGACCTGTCGACGTCTCTTTAGCAGAACCGGGGGGCTAAAACCCAAAATGGTCCTCTGGACCTACTTGAGTATTGTCAGAGCCATGGTTACATACGTATCACTGCTATGGTAACCAAAAAACAAACGAACAACGAGGACAAGTCATGCTGCAAGAGATACAGCGACTTGTTGCGTAGACATTACAGGCGCAATTCGCACCTGCAGGTGAAGAGGAAAGTTGTGATGGTCGCCATTATTTTGAAACGAAGCACAACTTCCAAGTCAGGAGACTTAGTGGTCCATCTCCAAATCTTTGAAGAATTAGGAGGACTGGCTAAACTAAAAGATCATACGACGCTGAGGTTCGATTTTGACAAACAGTTTGAAGTAGTAATTCAAGACCGCCAAACATGGGAGTCTAGCGGACCTAAATTAGAAGGGCCGTCCATGCGCTAGTACAGGGACGAATCTAAAACCGATTCAGGAGTGGGCATAGGTTCCACGGACCGAGATGTAAGGTCTCGATAGCACTGCGTACGAGCCCAACAATTTTTCAGGCAAGTAAGTAATAGCGAAAGTAATTCAGATTATATCTTATACGAGAAATTTTACAATGACCACACATTCTAAGGAAAAAGAAGTGGATACAGATACTCTACGGAAATTGGAAACAGAACTGTTACAGAAGCTAATATAATTGGTTCGATTGTTGTAACTCAAGTAATTAAAGCCAGGAGCCCTCTTGTACTAACTATAAGCATTGATTTGTATCAATAAGAAAAATCATTTTAATTTCTATTTTATGATACATATTATAAACTATGGTTTTCGAAGTTTTTTAAATTTCATTTTCTCGTAGATATCTCAGACTAATATAAAAGACGGTTAAAAATATATCATGCGTATATTTTTATTTTGTAGACCTGAAATTCTATGCCTTAGTTATAGACGTGTGTATACCTTTGCACTGTTGATTTAGTCACGTTATTACGTAAAAACGCTTGACGTATTTGTAGCAGATATTTTCTGAAGATTAGGCTTATTTTTAGATTATCTTTGACCAGATACTAACGAAACTACTTCGAATACTCATAAAAAATGCATTAAATCTCGACATAATCTTTATACAGGATGTACATTTATTGTAAATAAATCGATATCTAATCAGAAATATTATATTTTAGGTATGCATTGATTCAATACTCGTTACATATTAATTAAAAAGTTCTTTATTTGTATTTTGCATAGTCTGGATGTTTGGAGCATACTGCATTAAGAAAACATATTTGAGATCAGGCGAAGTAGATTTTGATATTAGTTTCGTATGGATCTTAAGCCACAAGAATATTACAAATGGCGGATATAACGGCAAAAAAATACTGCAATATCGAATGCTATAATAATATAAACAGTACCAAACTAGTGTATTGTTCATGATCTTTGGACAAAACTGATTGCCTGGGATGGTCTGACTTGAAACCCAAGCAAAACAAGTGGAAGAAGAAGTAGAAGAGGTTGGCACGATAAATTTTAATTGATTTCATTGAATAATAAGTAAACTTTGTTATCAAATAATTAAACATAGTGACTATATAGTAAGCCTTAAATTTTCGATCAAAAAATTGTGCCACTGTAGGAATTTTAATTCAATCAGCCACAGGGATTACTACCAAGTACTCAGTGTTATTAACTGAAAATTTTTTCTGCCAACCCAAACTCTTTCGTTTGTAATTGTTCATCCAGTAGATATTTGTACAAAATAAGGAAACAATTCTGATTAGTTACACATATGAAAATTATGAAACGAGTAAACCTTATTGATGTAATGGTGTGGACATCAAATTCACTACATCAATTGAAAAGCACTGGGCAACTATTACGGCTATGCCAAACTTTTCAACACTCACTGCATCCCGAACACTTCCTAGCAAGATTCGTTACTGTGGATGAAGCCTGAGTTTACCAGTGTAATCCTGAATCAAAAAAGCAGAGCATGCAATGGAGGCTCTCAAATTTCGTGGAACAGCATCTGCAGGGAAGATCAAGACCAAATCTAATCTGTTCACTTCTTAATTAAAAAGTTCTTTATTTTTAAATGCCATAGCCTGGACGTTTAGTAAATTTTTTGATGTCTTCTTTACAATTGAAAATTCTACAATATTAAGCTACTTTCTTAATGTTTGGATAGTGAAGAATTGGGTTAGGGAATTAAAACTTCGCAGAGAAAACATTGATCCGGTCTATGACATGGTTCTGAAAGATCACAAGATGAATCACTGTGAAATTCGTTGCTCAAACTTGTAGCTTTTCAGTAGGTAGTGTAAAAACCATTTTACATAAAGAATTAGGTGTTAGAAAGGTGGCTGCACGATGAGTGCCGAAAAAATGTTAACACCAGAGCAAAATCGTACTTAACAGGAGGATTTCAGTGAGGAATTGGTCCATCATTAAGGGAGGTCCTGAACACTTCTTAGCAAAATTCGTTACTGTAGATAAAAATTGGGTTCATCATTATGGTCCTGAATCAAAAAGGGAGAGCATGGAATCGAGGCACAAGGTTTCACCACCCCCTTGAAAGTTTCGTGCAACAGCATCTCCGGGGAAAATCAAGTTCACAGTTTTTTGAAATGCCGAAGGAATTTTTACCTATCTCGTAATCATACTATAACTGGGCAATATTATGCTGCTTTAATTTCAAAACTGCCTGATCCTATCAAAGGGAAAAGGAAAAATGTTGGAAATTTTGTAACAGTCGGTTTATTCTTCAGATTTGGCCCCCTAGTGACTGCAATGTATTCCCCAAACTCAAAGAACACTTTAGATGATAGATGAGACACTGATGATAGAGTGGTTTTGTAGTTCAATGCAAAGCATTTTTTCTTCCTCATAATTCAAGTCTTTTTGGCAGTTTGTGTGTCATATTCTTGTCATTCGATTCTGGAGTATTTCCTGAAAAGCTAAAGATATCTTCGGTTATTATTCCACTTCATAAAAAGGGAAGTAAGTCAGATGTTAATAATTGCCGACCTTGCCCTCAGTTTTTCAAAAATTTTCGAATATAATGCGATGGTTTATAGATTGGATTCCCATTTGGATAAACACAATATTTTGACTGGGCATCAGCATGGTTATTGCAAAGAGTTAATCATTCGTTTTATGATCAGGTTGGGTGTGCTTTGGATTCGGGTGAACTCCCTATTGGCATTTTCTGCAATCTTAGCCGCCCGTTTGATTGCGTAGATCACGTCCGTTTATTGGCACAATTAGAATTATATGGAGTTCGCGGAGTTGTTAGGAATTGGTTTATGAATTCCCTGAGCGATAGGAGACAATTTGTCAGTATTCACCATAACTATGTTACAGTAGAGTCTACAAAATGATTGGTTGAAAGTGGTGTGTCCCGAAGTAGTGTGTTGGGGCCTTTATTGTTTCTACTAGGGAATATTGATGCTTGGTTTTCACAAAACAGACTATTCTTAAATGCTGATAAGACTCAATATCTTATATTTCACGGTGTTCGCAAGAGAACCGAGTTTAGTACCCATATTTTCGGCGACAGAAAGGAAATTCAGCGAATATCTGAGGTTAGCTTTTTGGGACTAACGGTGGATGATTGTTTAACAAGGCAGACTCACTGTGACAAACTTGCTGGTGGGCTTAATTCAGTTAGATAGAAATTCCTTGTTATCTTTTTATTATGCACATGTTTATTCTAGATTGTCTTATGGTGTTGCTCTTTGGGGTGCTTCAGCAGCCAGTAAGGAAGTTTTTTTATCTCAAAAACTAATTATACGTTGCATATAGCTGGTATTAGCTCAAGACAATCTTGTCGTTGCTATTTTAGAGAGTGGAGTGTTCTTACCCTATCATCGATCCATATATTTGAATTGTTAGTTTTTATTTACAAAAACAAAGATAAATTTTATTGCAATAAGGACATTTATCAGTACAACACTTGTTCTAGTTTCGATTTTAATATACATTTTTGTTCCTTAAATTTGACGCAAAATTCACCTCGTGTTTTGGGTTTACAATTTTATAATGCATTAGCTCAACATCTAAAATGTAGTTCTAATTTAATTCCTGCTGCATGATGATAGGCAATTGATGAGTTTCGGATGAGGTGTGTTGCAATTACAAATGTTTAACGATGCACACTGTCTCAGTTGTTATCTAGTCCATTTGTATGTACAAACATTCTTAGCCGGACTATACCAGTTGAAATCTTGTTTACTATTAAATTTTTGTTGTAAAGCTAGTCACATGTCTTAAAACTTTGACCAAAATGATTATATAAGTTCAGTTCATGAATTCTTAGCAAATTTTCAAGGTAAATCTTGATAATTCATAATCGCATAAACAATATCGTTTTAATTTCCTTCATTCCACTGGCTCCACATGTGGGTAAACATAAACAATGTTATCAATTTGTAGAATAAATATCTATATTTTTAATACATTTATGATAAAAGTATAGTTTTGTGATAAAGTAATATATTCATAATGAATGAATGATAATTTTTATTTAATTTAGTGATGTGGAAAGAAGAAAATGATGGAACAAATTCCGTTTTAAATTATGTGGCGCAGAAACGTAGGAAGCGCTAAAAAATGTGTACGGGGATGAATGCATACCCCGTGCACAGGTTTTGCGTTGGTTTGGTCGATTCCGTGACGGTCGTGAGGACCTTGTGAGACCGATTACTAAGCAGCAATGCCAAAAACCTCTCGCAATGAAAAAAACATCGACAAAGTCAAACAAATTGTGTCTACGAGACTCATCGAAAAGACGACCAAAAAGATTGGAGAGTTCAGCATTGCAAAGACGTGTTAAAAATGTCCCAAAGGAATCCGGCAAGCATGTCAGCCATTATTGTAAGCCATGGTGATGAAATGTGGTGTTTTCAATACGAGCCAAAAAAAAAGTCTGAGTGAGGCAGAAGAAGAAAATCAAGAAAATGCTGACCCTTTTCTTCGATTCAAAGATAATTGTTCATATTGAATTCGTCCCAGAAGATCAGAATATTATCTGGGAGTTCTACACGGTTTGACCGGAATATCGAGTGAGCGCAGAATATTATCTGGGAGTTCTAATCAATGGTTTCCGTGGATTAGAATTCGAAACGAGTTTAACTTCGGTATATCACTGCAGTGCCAAACAGTTTACTTTTCATCGTTGTTCTTAGGACAATGCAATTGCGCATTGCGATGTTGTTTTATTTGTTTATCCTTAGGTGTTGAAGTCACACGTTATTGTAGTGGTTACCATAGATATAGAGGTATATAGAATGCTTATGTGCCGTGTGCGCAGCTTTCTGAGTTGGGACCACATGGGGGCCGCCATTGTGACACCATTTAGTTACTTTTTTTAGTTTTATTTGATGTTTTCACTGTGTTAACGTGGTTCGTTGGTTAACTTGATGTATACATTTTTATTTGTTTATATGAGATTTGAGGTTATGTTGTTAAGTCTCATGTTAGATATTTTGGTTAATATTTTCTCTTACTTTTTATTTTGGACATACCTACACACACTGTTTTCATGATGTTTAATTTAGAAGCTTGTGTTACATATTTGTATTGAATATAATTAGCTTGAATGGATTAGACTTATTTCTCAGCTTGTGTTATCGTTATAAAAGAAGTGCTTTCTCAAATCGTGCAACAGTAAATGAGTACCTACATTCTGTAGCTTCTTTATAGGTGTTCTAAGATTTTTTTTTTCAAAATTAATTCTTACACAACATCAACATGAAACATACACTACGGAAGTTTAGAAATGGAGCAAAAGGAAGATCGGTATAGTGGCAGACAGTAAGCAAATAAAAAAAACAGTCAGAAAAGAAAGTAGAGAATAAACGAAAAGACATCTGAAAAAAGTCAAGGAGAGCAGATGCTTTACTGAAAGAACAATATGTCAAATATAGAGATAATGGCTGCTCTTCGATTCTCGTGTTCTCTGCCCTGTAGAAAGGTTATGGTACTTGACGTTTGGATCATCTTGTCGTGATCTTCTTCAGAAGTGAAAAGCAACCATTAACAGGGGCCGTGAAAGCCTGAAGACTACATATAGAGATAATATTGAAGAAAATTAACAAAAATAATAAAATATAAGTAGGTTTCAAGTATTGGTTACAGAGGGGAAAAGAAAAAGAAGCTTATTTGAACGCAAGAAGAAACGCAGGTGAAAATTACTGCTTTTAGCATAAATCTAGGAAAGTTAATTGTCTTTATTTATTTTAAACTTACAATTACATTACGAACACTGCAATAAGTATATGAAAAATAATAATTGCTACTGCGATTACACACTATTTATTTACCGTTTATTATGACGCTGTGAACTTCTATTTCATTTAGTATTTTATTGTGTCAACTTACAAGGCCACTGATAGAAGTCCTTCACCCCAAATAGGTATAATTGCATACTTTTTTTATGTATCCGAATAAATAAATTTTCAAAAACCCGCCGTAATCTCCACCATAATGGTGTACAATGGCGACAATGATCGCACTTTTTGTAACCTATTAGCATTCTATATCTATAGTTCAGACGCTTCGGTTTTAGAACTTCTGACACACTTTGCTTCGGTTCAGGAATTGCTGAGATCTTTGGTATCGGTTTTGCAACTTCTGGCATCATTTTTGTCTTAAGTGTAGAACTGCTGCCACAATTATCCAAAACCCCCAGAATTTTTTTGCTTGGAATTTTGAACTGCTTATTGCTCTAAATCCAGCCAGTTCATTTTCTATGAATATATCGTATACCACCGCCTCAGAAATCATACAGTGTTAAACTTTCTATCAAAAAATTGTTCTGAAACAGAGAAATTGGTGCAATCAACCCCTTTCAGTTGAAATGCTCGCATGATACTTGTTTCTATTGAAGTTGACAATTTCTGATTCTTTTGTGAATAGTCAAAACTAAAACGTCAGAGTGCGACATGAAAGTCAAACTAGAAGAGCTAAAAAAAGCAAAATCAAAACAATTCTAACCATTTTCTTCGATTCAAAGGGAATTATTCACAGCGAATTCATCCCAGAATGTGAAACGGTGAACGCAGAATATTATCTGCGAGTTCTACAACGATTGTAGGCTGGAATTAGACGAATCCGGCCGCAATATCGAGAGCCAGGCAGTTTTTGTTCCACGACAATGCACTATCGTTGTACATGAATTCTTAACCAGAAAAGGCATCATTGTTATCAATAATCTACCATATTCATCTGATTTGGCTCTGTGCGATTTCTGCCTAGTTCCCAAACTGAAATTGGCGATGAAAGGAAATTGTATCGGTCATTTAAAAGACTTCGGCTGCCATATTAAAGGCCATTTTAGCCTGATGAGTATAAAAATTGTTTCGACAAATTTGTTGAACGTTTCTTACGCTGTATTGACTCAGAAGAAGATTTTGATTTTTTTTTAACACCAGTCTTATTGAATCTGGGATAGACTAGTAACCAATATGTGCTAGAGATCCCAAAACATAAACTGTCTTTTTTGTGAAAAAAACTCCATACTTTCTATCTATCCAAACTTATAATAAATTACCAAATAATTCCAAAAATTAGAAACAAAATTTTAGAAAAAAATAAAATAATTTTTCTAATCTGATATAAAACAGATTTGGAAAAATCTGAACTCTGAATCCTTTGCCGTTTTATTATATTCTAATTCGTGGATTCTGAGAAGAACCAAGTAAATGCTACTTCCAATTAGGACAGGTTTGAACTGTGGTAGATCAGTTCCGAAACAAGTATAAATCCATTTGGAGACTAGAATAATATCTTCAAAATTTGGATGCCCAAAATAAACGTCTGAATGTTGACCAAAAGTGCTCGGTTTGAAAATGATGCAATATCTTAAGTCGTATTGATACCATGGATGAAACTCAGGTACATTTCTATGAGTCAGAAACGAAGCAATAATCGATGGAATGGACGCACTTTGGTTCGTCAAGGGTTAACAAGTTTTGCGTTCAAAAAGTTCTTGCTTCAATTTTCTGGGATTGCCATTAATTATTCAATAACTGAATTATTATTCGTTACTGACCACTCCACGAGAAAAAATTATAGAGAGAAAACGCGGAAAGTTGGCCAAAGGTATTTTGGTTTTGAAGAACAGTACCCCTGAATACAAATCGCATGTTGCCATGCAAACAATTGATTTAGGGTCGTAAATTTTCTTCCAATGAAGAGGCGATTGAAGCTGTTGAGGTCTGGTTGAGTGACCAAGATAAAAATTTATTTTTGAAAGGTCTAGAGGCGTTGCAGATTTGTTGTAATAAATGTATCCAATTAAGAGGAGAGTCTATTGAATAACAAAATATTTTATCAAAGGATAGCCAACACGATTAGTGTTTATGAATATTTTTTCAGTTTAACTTGTTTATTTTAATTGTAATGTAACACTTTAAAACACAACTATTTTCAATGCTTTTCTTGACGTTTAAAGACTTATTGCACTTCTCTAAAAATTACTCTTATCACTTAAGTACTTACATATGAATTATCGTTGAGTATTCCAGAAGATTTGGTTAGATAATTATATTTCTCATACACATTATCATCGGGAACATAAATATCACCAGAAGGATACGAAAATGGTCTCCTGTAAATAAAAAAAAAATTACCGCTAAAGCTATCAATTTTCCTGTTTTAATTTTTTGACACGATTACCTTAATAATATTTTTCTAGGCGTTTGAATTTGATTCAACGTTGACGCAGGCTTTGCAGATTTGTCCAGTTCACAATCCGTTGTGTCTGTATCGTTGAACATGCATTGATCTTGAAAAGTCCTGTAAATGATAAAAATGTGAAGAACTTACTTTTAATCTCATTTAAGAATGGTACTCACCCAAAACTAATCGTTGATGAATGCGAACTTTCCAATGGTTGCGATTCTTCTGATTCAAGGGACTGCCGCCTTTTTAATATCATCTTGTAACTTCTTAAGATATCTGTAAATTAATTTCGATTGTAGCCAATCAAGCAGATGACGTTGGTGGTTTACGTGATCGTTTACTAGAATGTATTATTATTATTTGGATTCATTACGTTTCACAATTCAAATTTGATTATAGTGCGTTATTAAGGAATGGAAGCGTATCATCAACAATATACTGGGTACCCGTAAATTGGAAATATTCACTCCACTAAGCGTACAAATTCGTATACAGTACACACCTTGTACATTCTAGTGCGTGATATTGTAATGCTGCAATTAATTTCCAGTTATTAACCGAGTGCATATTGGTATTACTTAGAACAGAGGGTCATATCTCACGACGTCTACACAAAAGATATTCATTTGATACTTTGTACATATGGGTTTTTTTTTCTTAGTCCTCCTATTAAGGAATGGTGAAGCAATAGGACATAGTATTGCATCAACTTATGTTTACACATGTGTCTGGATATCAATATTATATGTAAACTTTATTGGATGTAGTATACAATGATAGGATGATGTGTCTAGTAATATGCTAGTTAATCCGGAAAAAGCAGAAATATTATTATGGTCGGTAAAAAATCCTTCGTTTTTAATTAGAGCTTTTACAAAGATTAAATTAAGGGAAATTTAAAAATACTTAGGAGAGAAATAGGGGTAAAATTAAGAAAGTTTAGATAATACAGGGGCATGCTAAGGGAGCAAATCAACTAGACTTTTGTAGTTCGTTCTCTCTTTCCTAGTGTACCGATTCCAGACTTGTTACTTCAACATAATTTGAGTACAGGAATATATTCGCTTATATTGACATATATATTGACATTTGATGTAATTGTTCGAAAGAACAATTTTCCTCCATACGAACTTGAGGTATCAAGCCACAACCTTGGTCTTTTGGCTGTGGGACCGACTTGAGGGAGGGTCAATGAGTCGAGGTTGCACAAGAAAGCTGTCCAAAGAGATTTGTTTCGTTCGTTTCTTTAAGATTTATCTAAAATGGGGCAGTATACTATCGTTAAACAAATTGCAGACACGATCTACAATAGCTTTGTTTGGATAATTTTCCTCCACAAATCTTTGTACTTCACCCCACATGGAGAGAATCTCTCTAATCTTTGAAGAAGGCACATTCTTCCTTTTCCTTCCCTCATCATCTGAAGCACCTTTTTCCTCTGCCGACTGTTGCAGTTGTAGTCCACACACTCCACCAACTTTTCCACATCCTCATCACTTACGTCTAACTCCATGAACACACCCAAATCCACAATTGACTGCACTACATATGTAGGATCGTCACGAAAAGGTTCAAGCCTTTCAGAATTTCTCCCATGCACGCATTCTGGCCATAATTTTTTCCAAACAGAGTTCATCGTCCTGGATGTCACTTCCTACTAAGCCTTATTTATGAGGTTAATACGATTTACAAAGTTGAATTCATCCACTCAATAAAAATTGGCTTTGTAACCCATGCCTTCTTATTCGCTCTCCATCTCTCGCATTCGCTCTTAGTTTACAGTAGTCATTAGCTTAGCATTTCCACACAACAAATGAGTGAGCCTATCTTTCATGGGCTTATGTCCTGGCAGTGCCTTTTCCTCATGTGTAATGTACGTTCGTTTTGGCATTTTCTTCTAAAAGGGACGAGTTTCATCACAATTGAAAACTTGTTTGGGGAGGAATCCGTAAGCCTCTACTAAATCTTTGAATTGTGATACCAATTTTTCAGCTGCTGGCTTGAATGATGTTCGAACTTAGACTTTCGCCGTGTCGAATCACGCTGTGTATGCCAGTGCGCTTCTTGAATTGTTCGAACCAGCCTTAAAATCACTAAATACACTAGAATGCCAGGCATTTTTTAATGAGATCAGTATACAAAACTGTCTGGCCTTTTCACATATAATAGCCTCCGAAACGGAATCGCCATCCAATTGTTTCTAATTGATCCAAATTAGTAACAGTTGTTCAACATCTTCAATTTACAATCTCTGTTTCGTTTGTAGTGCTCTTAGGGCAACCTGGCTGTCAGAGAAGATCCATTAACCTTGCTGACGTTATTTCTAAGTTGTCTTCGTTCAGGATATCCGTCTTCGTCTAGTATCCATATCAAACAAACAATCGTGAAAGCGCATTGACACACAGTGAATTTTGCAATGCAACCACCACACTGTACTAAATGATGATGAAATTTCGCCGCCCCCTCAGAAGACGCAAATTTCAGAACAATACAGAACTAATCTCGGGCATCCTAAAAGAATTCTCGAAAGCTAGAGTCTGGAAACGAGGGACGGTCTTCTCAAATATTTCATGAACTGTAAAAAGTAGAAGGGTAAAACTTTGAAATACTGTTCGGTACAATTAGAGCAATCTTGGATAACTTTCAAAATTTCGAAATTTCTGCGAGGAGGGGAAGCGGGGGAGGGTTGAGGGATGGAGGCTGAGCCAAAAATGAGTTTGAATTATTCTAGTTGTGATTTCAGAATCTTGGAACAATATTTTAAAATAGAATAAGGCAGCACGATTTTAAAAACTGTTTGTTCGAACAGGCTTTAATATTTTTTGTAAAACTATGGAACAAATTAGAAGAAACATTGAGCAATCTTAAACAGTTTTAAAATTTTGAAAAAGTGAGGGGTGGGAGGAGGGGGAGACTAATTAAAAATGATTTTTTTCTATTTCTGTCAATAAGTTTGGAAAAATATAAAACAGTTAAAACATTTAAAAAAGAAAGTGATTTTTCAAATAATTTTATTGTACAAACTCTAAAACAATGTAGAATCAATCTAAAATAACCTGGCAGAGCTTTCAACATTTTTAATTTCAGAAATTGAAGAAAGGGGACTAAATTATAAACATGGTTTTCCTTTTTTTTTTACTAATTTTTAATATTAACATCTGGAAATGAACACTAAACACTTTAACCCGCTGAACACCAAACAAGTTTTAACTAAAACACCGACGCGTTTCAACAGCAATGCTGTCATTATCAAGGCGATAATAAAACTAAATTAAAATAAAATCTACAAAAACAGGTAACCTAAATGTTATGCACGGTCAATCCGATACGCATCATTAATTTCCGATTAACGAAAACAATGACGAATACGGTATAGGTCCATTGTCACAGTTCATTACACATGACTTATTTTTATATATTTCTAAACTTTCGAAAACATTTAGAAACTTACAATTGTTTATTTGTCTAATTAATTTAACATTCGTATGATCGATGTTGTGATCTGTTTCAAAAATGTGTTGGGCAACGCTCGATTTCTCAATTCTATTAAATCTAAGATGAGCCATACGCTCTTTGAATCTAGCTGAGACTGCTCTCCTGGTTTGCCCAATATATTTTTGATTACAATCTTTACAATTGATTTCGTAAATACCTGACTTTTCTAGAGGTTGTATTTTATCTTTAGGGTTACCGATGAGACTTCGTAAACTAGTCCCAGAACTGTAAACTATTCTGAGATCTAGCTCTATGAAGATTTTACTCAAACCTTTAGTGATAAAGGGAGCGTAAGGGAGGGTCACAACGGGTGAAGCTTTAACATCCTCTCGAAAAGTCGTAGATTCTTTCACAGTTTTCTTATAATTAAACTTCCTAATTAACTTATAGATATGCTGAGGCTGGAAACCATTACACTTGGCCGCATCTTTTAAAATTTTAAGCTCTTTCTCATACCTCGCCTTGTTCAAAGGAAAAGTGAGAAGTCTGTGGACCAAAAAATTCAGGCTTGCCATTTTGTGTTGAACACAATGATGGGAGTCCGAAGGAATGTAGCGAAGTGTACTGGTTTCCTTTCTATACACGTCAAACTCTAATCTATTGTTATTTCTAATTACTAAAGTATCTAGAAAGGGTAGCTGACCGTTTTCTTCTCTTTCACAAGTGAACTTTATGGTTTCGAACCGATTATTTAATCTATTGAGAAAATCGTCAATATTACATTTTTTTAGTGCCAAATATAGCGAAAATATCATCCACATACCTCAACCAAACCCTAGGAAAGTATTCGCTCTCAGATTCTAAGTCCTTTTCAAAACGGCTCATGAAAAGGTTAGCCAAAAAGGGCGAATCATTGCCGTTCCTTCCAGCTGTTCATAAAACCCCCCGTTGAATTGAAAAATGTTCTGTTTCATACAGATGTCAGTTAAGCGAATATATTCCTGGACACATTGTTGACTCAAACTATTTTGAAGCAACAAGTCCTCGAGGTATGTCAAGGTGTCTGGAATCGGTACACTAGGAAAGAGAGAACTAACATCAAATGAAATCAATATTTCACCCTCCAGCAACTGAATATTTTGAATTTCTTTAACAAATTCTAACGAATTTTTTACTGCAAAACTAGGTTGCTGTATTAGCAAATTATTAAATTCATTGGTCAGCCATTTGGAAACCTTATAAGTCGGTGCGTCAATTGCCGAAACAATTGACCTTACCGACTTGCCAGGTTTGTGGATTTTAGGTAAACAATATAATTTAGGGACAACAGGATTGGAAACATGTAGCTTACGTCTAACATCGGCAGTAACAAGGTTGTTACAAGTTTTAAACACATTGTTGACGTCTCTAATCATTTTCGGTAAAGGATTTTTTGAAATTGACTTATAAGGGCCACTACTCAACAGGTCATTAACCCGATCTGGAAATGATTTTTAATATTTCGAATATGTAGGGACTAGCTTCACACTGTCTAATTAACAACAATTAGTCATCTGAATTAATGGGATACATAATCGCTGGACTTGAATGACCTCAAATCTACATATTCAGCGAATAGCAAATTCGAATACCTGAGGTAAATTAGAATTTTGGCCCACCGACTGATTTTATCGATACTCACGATATTTTTAATAATGTTCAATAAAAATTTTTTATTCCTTTTTGAAGTCATTTTAAATGAGTAGATGGCTTTGAAAAAATGACGCCGTAACTTTTGTCACTTAGTGTCAAACGCATTTTATACATTTGGTGGCTATTTTCGATGTTTGTTTAATTTAAAATGGGCAGAGGAAAAGTTATCGATGAGAAAATTCGATCACTCATTGTTAAATTTTTTAATTCTGGAAAATATAATTCTGAAATTGGAAATTTATTGGAATTATCCCGATACAGTATCAGAAATATAGTTAAAAGATATAAGATTAAAATTCAGTAGCTTTAAATGCTAGAAATGTAGGAAAAAGTAAGATAATTGAAGGTGATAGATGAGCATTGAGAAGAATTATTGAAAAAGACCGTCATGGAAGTTATCTTGAGCCCATAAACAAGGATATGAAACTTACGAAGGAAGTTAAATGATAGATTCTTAGTCCACGTAATGCCACAAAGACTTTCAGCTGTTGTAACAAGAAAAGGTGATGTTACCTAGTGGTAATGTGTAATGTAGTTTTAGTCTCATTTTGTGTCATGTTTTGTTTGTTTTAGTTAATTAATTTAGTTGAATAGTTTTCTTTGTTAATCACGTTTTTTTTTATAGCTATAAGATACTAAAATTTTGTTGAATTGATAAATAAAAACAATTGCACCCATTATTTATATATTTGTACTTTATTTGATATCATGCAGCATAGAATGATTAATCCATGTGATGATTTGCCTGACTACTCAAGGTTATGATTTGGGCAAAAGATGCCATTACATTAAACAGTATTTTTCCATCGAACATAACCTTGTTTTCACATAACTTAAGGTAAAAGAATTTAGACCGCATGTTAGTTATATAGTTATGTCAAAAAATCTGTGAGAATTTTGATGAATTATTTTTCCTATTGAAAACAGAGAAACTTACCCATTTTATTCCAAGTAGATTTAGAACCAATTCGAAGTTTACTTTCAAATATAGTTATTTATTGTTGTTTAGATCTCCTCGAAAAATATGTTGGTAGATACAACCACATTCTTTTATCTATAGCAAAAATTGAAAACAATCCTCGATTTTTCAAAAGTAATATTAGATTACAATTCGAAATCACGTCACGTTTACAGTATTAATTATATAATTGGATCGAAACGATTGTTGATTATCAACGTATTTCTCACGATCTTTTATTTTAACCTCTGTATATCAACAACTGTTCTAATTACCGAGTTTGCTACAACTGACTTATCTTAGAATTATAGTTTAGTTCTTCTACCGAAGTAGAAGTCTACTAATATAGGAAAGATCTCATTAGTATTTATGTATTATGTTATTTGTTCATCTCTTTTTAATTTTTTGATAAGACCACGATATCTTCCCCAGAAAATGTTTAGTTGTAAATGGATATGTATATACAATAATAATCATCGAAAGATAGTAGCAGTAAACGTTATGGCTAATATCTCGTATTTATTGTCCGTTTTTATTTTTTTTTCCATATAATTGCTGCATTCAATGTCGAGACACTTGCTTCCGAGATGTGATAAGAAATTGCGAATCCATATTTTAACAAATTTGCGTCATTCGGTAGGATCATGACGAATTTTTTAAAGAAAAATAGTATTTTAATCTTTTGCTTTCCACAATGTGTTCTATAGCTAAATGTTTACACTCAGAATTAATAAGTTTAAATTAAAAATTAATACTTGGAATAATGTTAAACATTATATTATTCATATAATGTCATACTAATTAATAACAAACATATATTATAATACATAATCAATCAACAAAATAACCATCTAAAACGAATGCTAATTGCATAAACGGCAACGATTATCTCTTTTGGAACGTCAAGGTTCTATCAATAACAAATGCTATATTATAATAAGATGAAAAATTCAATTCAAACATGTGGACTGATGCATTAATTGTGTTTATTTTGTACGTAATGTATCTTTTGTTAAACTGTTAAATACTGTAAGAAGCCGTCACATCGTACTGTACTCAGAAGTTTCCGTTTTGTTTCTTTTACAGGCGTCAGAAGGACGATTCGTAGGACGAGCTCCACGGTACGATCTATAATAATAAATTCAATCATTTACACGGATATTTGCTAACGCGAACTTGTGTGCAGACGAAAATGGTGAGACAGATGTTATTTGGCTCGTTATTAGATAATAGTTCGGTGTCGAAATTAATATTGTAATTGATGTAAAGTTATGCTTCATCGTATTGATCTTATCCAAATTTGTCCGCTTGTAGAGTGTTGAAGAAGATAGAAAAAAAAAACACCTTTATTATTTATTCATACTCAGTAAATACAATGATATAATAAATATTTAATTGTAAAGCAATTTTTTTGACGCACCATCTATTCACAAAGAGTCGAGCCATATATGAGTTACATTCTTAATGAAAATATTAGGTACCATATCTATTTTTGAACAAATTGATATCTTGAAAACTCTAAACTAAACTACCAATTTTAGGCCATAACAAAAGTCCTTTTCTAAAATTAAAACTACCTATATCAATTGGTCCTAAATGCACATGCTAAAGATTAAATAACGGTAACTTGGCATTTATAATGTGAAATACTTAAAAGAACTATGACTGGAATTGAGCCTTCAAAGATACTAAAAATAGAAGTACCAAATTGTTACAACTAAGGATAGTGAATAAGGAAAAGGTCACGAGAGCTCTATGGACCTGTCGACGTCTCTTTGGCAGAACCTGGAGGCTAAAACCCCCCTGGCTATAGTCAAGTAGGTCCTCCGAACAAGCCCATGGTTACATACGCATCACTGGTATGGTAGCCAAAAATAATCGAACAACGAGGACAAGTCATATACTACAAAAGATACAGCGACTTGCTTGCGTAGACATTACAGGCGCAATTTGCACCAACTGCAGCGATGGCGGCCCTACTAAATCTGATTCCCCAGCATCTGCAGGTGAAGAGGGAAGCAATGATGGTCGCCATCACCTTGGAACGAAGCACAACTTTCAAGTCAGGACGAATATTTGAAGAATTAGGAGGATTGGCTAAACTAAGAGATCATACGACATTGAGGTTCGATTTCGACAAACACTTTGAAACATGGGAGTCTAGCGGACCTAAATTAGAAGAGCTGTCCGTACGTTGGTACACGGACGGATCTAAAACCGACTCCGGAGTGGGCATAGGTATCTACGAAGTCAAAGTGTAAGGTCTCGGTGGCACTGGGTACGAGCCCAATCATTTTTCAGGCAGAAGTATATGCCATCGAACAATGTGGGGCCTACACTTTTAAATCGAAGCTAACCTGGAACAGTCTGTTCACCCTCAATGCTCTGGCCCTAAATAATACAGTCACACTGATGTGGGTACCAGGTCATTGGATTTATTGGACTAGAGCTATTTTGTTGTCTAACAAAATGCAATATAAGAGCTCATCTCCAACAGTGGGAAAGCGAACAGAAAATCTCGTACTGGGCTAATATCCCTAAACTAAGACAATCAAAAAAGTTTATTACTTTTTCACCCATCAGGGCTAAATCTCTATTGGAGATCAACAGAAGCGACCTCAGCACCATCACGCCAGATGGACTGTAATAAATGCCGATTCTGTTCGGAACATATCACATTATGTGCAACTGCGAGGTGGTGGTCCGGCAGAGACTCCACTATTTCGAACCAGCTAGTATTAGAACTACAGCCCCCAAAAGAATCCTAGACTTCTTCAGAAGTCTGGAGATTAGCTGAGATTAAAAGATTAAGGGTACTCACAATAGATCTTAAAGGTCGCAGTGAAGAGAGGCAGCATTGCCTACACACCCCACATCTAATCTAATCTAATCTATTTAGTGGCCGACTACTACTAATAAACCTTCCGATTTGTTAGTCTTCATTCAAAAGAAACGTTAGTCCTAACTTTATTGAAGTGGAACGAGTTAATTTTAGGCAAAAACATTGAATGACCAACCAAATTTGACAAACACCTGACCAAAATAAAACTAAATCAAAAATTGAAATGCTTTAAAGAAATTGAAAATGTCTAATCTAGCTACCACTAACCAGTCCCTTGTTTTAGGATGCTGTTGCACACACTAGGGCTGGACGATACCTACATTTTCGGTATCGGTTCGATTCCGTGCATGGTATCGATTCCGAGTACTGGAATCGGTTAACTATCGACAGGTATCGATACTTTAGAACCGATACGTTGGCATCGATACCTTAGTATCGGTACTTTGGCTCTGTAGTTGTTGTCTTTATCCATTAGTGTTTGAGCCAATATACGAAAAATAATTCGATAAATACTTGTTTAAAAACGATTCGTTTCCGAGATGACTTAATGTCTTAAAAATGTGTTCGTTTATTGTTAGCTGAAAACCGTTTTGACAGACCTATAAAACATTGTATAAACTCTTATATATATAAAAAAAAAACTATTCAACATTATATACTTGTTTTAAATCATTTTTGAATTGGTATCTCCCTCTTCTTGCACAGGTCTTCTTAAACAGGTCTGCTGCATATAAGATTCCCTCAACAATCTGTTCCTCTTCACTTTCACTAAAAACAGTTTGACATCCAATTGATTTTTTACTTTTCTCCAGAGAGTGGATTTGCTAATACCTACCGTAAGTTTGAGCTGCCTCATCCAACGCGAGTGTCTTTGATTTGACGGCTTCTTTGGCATTTTCTAACTCTTCCTTTGAAAAGTCCTGATATTTTCTTTTGCCCAGTGTTCTTCGATATTTGTTAGGTATGTCGCGTTCTGTTTCAAGTCACCCAAAACCAGTTATAAAAAAATGGCGCATTGAAACATGTTTTAGGTTATGTACGCTCAAAACAATTATTGTTTGGGCTACTAATAAAAAAATGTGGCACATTAATTTCAATAATAATTTTTCTTATGTATCAAGAAGTAAACGAGGTGCAGAAAACTGGTATTTTCTTACCTGAGATTTATCAATTTTTTACTCATATGCACATTTATCAGCGTTTGGACGTCACAGGTTCATCTACTCGCTACTAGAGGGCAGCATATTTATTTCTTACAAAGAGCACCTTCGTTTCAATTCACCCTGCCGATTTCAAGTCACCCACTTCGACGGTATCGAGGAATCGATACTGGTAATGGTATCGAATACTGGATGATGTATCGATACTTCGCCCAGCCCTACTACACACATACATGAAGTAAAATATATAAGGATTCAAAGAGGTGAAAATTAACAAATTGTTCTCTTAGTGTCTTATCTAGTCTGCTTAATTTCATTCCTGTCACTTATTTCGTATTTAAGAAGAAAGTAGAAAACTATATTTTTGGTACCCCTTTTAAGAGGTCGTATCCTAACAAGAAAAAAGTGAATTGCCCCCTTAACTTTTTTTGCGCTTATTCATTTAGACCTTGTAACATCTAAATCTATTCTACAGAGTTATTCAAATGAATCGGAACAACTAAATATTATCGAAACTTTAAAACGTTTTCAAAGAAAAGATTAAGAAAGCTATCCTTGAAAAACTTTTCTAATAGTGATGTCGCTGGTGTTATTATGCAAATTATATTAAGCTTCCACCAATTGGATGTGCATACTTTTTCTTTTGATCCGATATTGAACTATTTATAGGAGCAAAGAATACAGATTGAATGATTATACAACTCATAATGTATTAATTCCCTATACCTCTACTGGACTAATAAGTGATAATCAAGCACCATGCTTTTTCATTAATAAGCGATAATCACCTTTGTTGATTTACCATAGCAACCGGTTTTAATCGTTGATTGTTCATTGCAAATTGCTTGTCAGTTACATTTCCTATCTGTCATAATTTGATTGAAAATGTCGGGAGACGGCGAAACTATGTTAGAAAATATTGATCAGACAGTTAAAAATAATAAACCTCTTAATGCAATGCAATCTGAAAACTACATATGATCACAATTTATGGAATGTTGTAAAGTTCGATCACATATTTATATGTATTATTAATTCCTGTTTTTTGCTTTATTATGCATTGTTATTAGGCAGCTCAGAATGCTTGTCAGTGATGACATTTCCTATATGTATTAGTACCCGTTAGAAATTAACCTCAAAATGTCGTACCTAATTTGAAGTTACTTTATTCGTTGTATAATCTAAAGAATACAACTCTTGGTTTTGTGATTATCTGCAATCGCCGGTTTGGCACTCGGTATGTTGCCAAATAATTCCACTCGTCCTTCGGACTCGTGGAATTAATGTTTGGCAACATATCTCGTGTCAAGCCGGCGATTATCGATAATCACAAAACCACTCGTTGTATTATATCATATTATATATAAGTAACTTGTGTGCAGAGCCACCCTACGGAAAAAAAATTGAACTAGGTGACAGTTCTTCCTGAATGGCTGTGTTTACTATTTTTGCGTTTTATTGTTTGGATGTTAGCGGCTGTTTCGAAGCTGGTGGAAACGACACGCAAGTTGAATGTTACACATGACAGTGAATGCCTACATCGTAAATCTATTTCCAAATGATATCATTATTTCAAACAAGATGGTACAGAATGTGGTACACAATCCGCCACCCAGACGAAACGAGGACGACCTCCAAATTCCGTTAATCCGAAATTGTTGGGTGAAGGATCCTAAAACATCACGGGCCCTACTTTCTGCTGAATTTCTTTGTCTTGAACACGAATCTGGAAAAGCTTCATGCAATTTTTTGAAAAATACATAATGTTCGGAAACTTCAAAACTTAAAATAATCATAATTGCTCTGATTGATCATATTTCTATAAATAAGTTAGAAATGCATTATGTCATCTAGCTGATAATTTTATTCATATTACAATTATCACTTCTGTTAATGTTATTTTTATTACGTTGTCAACTTAATAATTCTCTTCAAAATAAAATACCGTTTTCTTTATACTGGGTTATTCATCTTCCTTTGTTTGCCAAGATTTTACTTAGAAACGCAGTCTTTTACAATCTATCAAATATACATACGTATATTATACATACATATGTATATATCTGCCAAATTTATGAATTTATACAAATAGAGCGTGAATATACGTAAATAACGGCAAAAGTACAAACGAAATTAAACCTACAAAACAAAGAGAGTAGAATTGTATTCTATATTATACATATCATGTTCTGAACTAATTGGAACAAATTGCTGCTTTGTAAAGTACCTCTTTGATGTCTCTGCTTTTATTAATTGCTCTTGCCGCACAGATTTCACAAAACAAACACTTGAATAAATAAAATATAATACACATATGGTATGTATTTTGTTTAGGTGATAAATATCATTGAACTTTCTTAATAAATCGCAAATGTAATTACGGAAATATTTTAATTCTAACCCTTAATTTAGAGTAACAAAACATTGACAGGTAACCTTACCCTCTGCTATCCTCTACAATCTTTTTGTTTGGGAAGAAGTCAAAACCCCAGAACTAAGAAGACCCAAACACCGTTTGATATCCATAGTTTTCGAGGCATGCAAAAAAATAATAGATACTAGGTACATGCTTTTATCGATACTCAAATGAATTAACAGGATATTTTTAATAATGTTCAATGAACTTTTTTATTCCTTTTTGAAGTCTTTAGCAGTAAGATTACGTCTTTCAAATTTTGCCGTTTTCTCCCGCCCATCAAGTTGCTCTTATTTTGATGCTATCATCTTAAATAAGTAGATGGCTTTGAAAAAATGACTCCTAAACTACTGTCAGTTAGTATTAAACGCATTTTATACATTTGGTGACTATTTCTGATGTTTGTTTAATTTAAAATGGACAGAGGAAAAGTTATCGACAATAGCTCCAAAGGCTGGAAAGTACACCATCTACGAATGGTCACAAAACAAGTCCAAGGAATGGTGGGTAAGATCGCCAGGACAAAGACAGGCTAAGGAGTTCCTAAGGGAACAGAGGCCTAAGTTTACTGAAGACCTACTGAGTAAAGACAGGAAGGTCACTGCAGACTGAATAGGCATATGTTTAACATAGGCCTGGCAGAAAATGCTCTCTGCAAATTCTGTCAAGAGGAAGAAGAAACCCCAGTTCATGTTTTGTGCCACTGTGACGGCCTAGCGAGGACAAGGTTTTTAGCAATGGGGGTAGAGAACCCCACAGCCAACGGCTACACAAAAGAGCCGCTCTCAAAAATGATAAGTCTGATTAAGAAGGCGAAACTAGAGAGCGTTCTCTAAGGTAAAGGGGATCACAATAGACCTGTAAAGGTCGCGGTGAAACAGGCCCGCATGCCACCCCACTCTTAACCTAACCTAACCTAAAGGCTAGAAATGTAGGAAAAAGTAAGATAACTGAAGGTGATAGAGGAGCACTGAGAAGAATTATTGAAAAAAACCGTCGTGCAAGTTATCTTGAGTTGAGTGTTATGTGGAGTGAAGACGAGTGTTGGAAGACGAATTTCCAGGGCAACATGTCACAGAGAGACCCATAAACAGAGATATGGAACTTACAAATTAAGTTAAATGAATAAAAATGGGTGAACAAACTTTACCAAAATTTGAATTTTCATGTCAGGCGAAGGAAAAGCCACTTTTGACATTACAGTAAAAGAAAAATAGAATAAAATGGGAAAAAGAACATAAGAATTGGACTCTGCAGCAATGGGATGCAGTAGAATGTATTGATAAGTCTATGTTGGAGACAGCAGACGTCGTATTATCCGCAGAAAACACGAAACATTGATATGCTGGGATGATTCCCGATTGTCTCAAAAGAAAAGTAAAATTTTCTGCATCAGTCATGGTCTGGGGCAGTACATCATCTAAACGTGTAGGAAAACTTCACTTTACACAAGATCAATCACTGAATTTAAGCAAAAATTTCAAGAAATATGAGATTCTTTTACGCCAGAGTTTTGCCAAAGCTTAGTCCACACAATGCCACAAAGATTTTTAGATGTTGTAACAAGAAAATGTGATGGTACCCAGTGGTAATGTGTAATGTAATTTTAGTCTCATTTTGTGTCATGTTTTGTTTGTTTTAGTTAATTAGTTCAGTTGAATTGTTATTATCACGTTTTTGAATTGATAAATAAAATAAATGCACCCATTACTATATTTGTACTTTAGATTGAATTTTGACAAATCTAACGTTGGGCCAACTGACATGCTGCTTCGTATTAAATTGGTATGATTCTACGAACTCTAGGTGTATCCATATTTGTCGTTGTTACAATCAGTATTTCTGCAATAATATTTGTCCGACAAAAAATAAACGGATGCACGGAATATTCCAATTCCAAGTTTTTATCATGGTGTTTTGATTTCATAAATATTTTATAGTTGAAATTGTAAAATTACAGAATGCATATAAAAAGAATATAGCCTTATACTTACGTAAAGAAGTAAAAATTTGTACATACAGATAAAATTTCTTGACTGATCAATAAATTAAAATAATCTATTAACAACATCCTTTATTAGAAATGCAAAAGGAAAACGTATTAAGCAGCTAACCATTTATTTTCTATAATATATTGTAATTTACCTAATAATATCGCCCACCAACTTATAGCAGAATATGGGTGCATCCCGATTGGAACAACTTTTTTTCGAAGAGAATTTTGCAGGAAAACCTTGATATTCGTGAACATTTGTTTCAGTTAGTGACAGCTTCTTCGTTGTTACAGTTCAGGAAAACTAGTGCAAAGTAAGTTATTATTTGAATTTTTAATTTTTTATTTCTGTTATAATAAATTTAGATATTTATTTAAACCAAGGGCTGTAAGAATATTACTTTTATTTATCAAAAATAATAATTATTTATTTATGTCGGTGTATAAAAATATTTAAAATTATTTTAGATTATATTAATAATTTTCAAGCTCCTAATTTATTAATTATTCAGTTATTTAGAAATATTATTTAAATGAAAGCCAAGAAAATATATTAGAGGAAGATCGATACAAGTTTTTAGAATTTTTATTTTAAATATGTTCAAAATAATTGCCATTTACAATAACACCCTTAACCATTCTCCCCTTCCATAGTTTAAAACCGTTCAACCAGCTATCTTTAGGGATACTATCAAAAAAAAAACTTAAAGGCGAAGTCAATCTCTTCTTCTGATTGGAACCTTTTCCCTCTCAAATTTTTTTTTGGGCTCAAAAAAATAACCAGAAGTCACACATCGCCAAACCCGGTTAAGGAGGATGTTCTATAATTTTGATTTTATTTTCCGTTAAATACTGAACAATTGTCCCTGCTGTATGGGACGATGCATTATCATAATGTAACATGATTCCCTTTCTTGGCACTTTACTGAACACAGTAGGCAAACAATTTTCAACATACCATTTAGCGTAACTGTCTTCTGGTCTTCTAATTTAATTGCGGCCACCAAATCCGTACTTCTAAAAAATACTGCGTACATAACTTTTTTCATTACTCGTTCATTCAACATATCTAAAGTTTGTTGGCCAATTCTAACACCTTTGGCTTTTTGGTTACAAACCGAGTTACTACTTTTTTCAAATGTAAATGTTCGTGCAATATTGATCTCACTTGCGAGGATCCAATCTTCAGATTGGACTCTATCATTGCATAGGTAATGTCCTCTTCCACCATCCTCTTCACCGTAGCAATGTTTCCGGGATTAACAGGAGTTAAAGGAGGGCCAGCTCCTTTTCTGTGTACCACTGACTTGCAACCTCGTTCAAATTCTTTATACCATCTATAAACAGCAGCCAATGATGGTGCAAGATTTCCAAATGCCGATTTTAAACTTTCCTCGCACTCATACGCGCTCAAGCCTTTCTTGAAATCATGGTAAATCATTATCCGAAAGTTCTATGATAATTTCATTTTGTCGATAGCAGAAGTTTATTCTATGGACTATTTCTCAAACACTATTCAACCGAATTGCACAAACTAAACTGCAATTGACAGATAAAATAATGCACTATTTAATAAACAACAATTTTTTTCGTACGGGTCGTTTGGACAACTTTGCGCGTCTTCTCTCCATAATTTTTTCAACGTCGAATAATAATTCGTAATTATTATTCCACCCTTATCCAGAAAATCAATTATGATTACTCCATAGCAATTCCAAAAAACTAAAGTAAGAACTTTTCTAGCAGATTTTTGAACAGGAAACTTTTTAGGCTTTATCGAACCAGAATGCCTCCATTCCATCGATTATTGTTCTGTTTCTGGGTCGTAGAAATGTACCCAAGTTTCACCCATAGTAACAATACGGCTTAAGAAGTCTGCATCATTTTCAAACCGAGCACAGGTGGAACGTGATGCTTTGAACCTTGCACGCTTCCGGTCAACATTCAGACATTTAGGGATCCATTTTGCAGAAATTTTTCTCATGGCGAAATTGGCGCAAACTATTTTTGAAACTCGTAAATTACTCTTCAAGTCCGTACTGTACAGTCATATGCTGCTATCTAAAGAGTAATAAAGGTAACATTAGGCATCAAGTTTTACCCTTCACATATCGAAGGCTCTATTATTTCATAATTTATTTAATAAGGCCTCTAAGTTGCATAACTAATTGGATGTGGTTTTTATGTGTATTTTTTCTTCACTATATTAATGTAAAGTATATTTCATGGTTTTGTACAAATTACATTTCTAATTCTTTAAAATAAATTTGTAATAAATTTAGTTTGTCTGAATGACGTCTATCAAGATACTTTTACGCATAAACTATAACTTCCTCAACAGTTTTTATTTATTTATCGCTAAATATAAATATGCCAAGAATTATTGTGAACACATGGTATTACTGTTCTACAAGAGTTCAATGAGAATGGAAATTAACAACTTACATTCTAAAATGCAAATTTTATGAACTTCCGTTTCGCTTTTCCAAATGATTTTTTTGAAATATTTTTCTCATAATTATACAGCGCGAAATAACGCCATAAATCAAACATAAACAACACAGAACAAAACAGTAGCGCGACGTTGAGAAACATTTCTTAAATTACGCTTTGGATAAAAGACATTGTTGGTGTTGTATACAGATCGTTGCATCGCAAGTGCCGTCAAACGCTCGCTCCGATTGACGTGTTACTTCGTTGAGCAGGTCTTAGCGTTGTAGTATGTATGTATGTACGTGCATAGCTGCGCCGGTGGTATGAATTATACGTAATGTAGGTAGACTCATATGATAAAATTTTCTTTAACGTGCACAATGTGCCCGCTGTTTTTATCCTCATAAAAACTAAATATGTAGTTATAACAAGAATAGGAAACTTGTGCACAGAATATGTATTGTAAGAAGATGTTTATGACGAATGAAAAATGTAAAATATTAAAGCAATATGGAGAATAGTAATACTATGTATTATCACAACAATTCACAGTAAAATAATGAAATTTCAATTCTGTAATTAGTAGCTAAATAAAAAATGAATATTCTCATATTTGCAGGAATAAACGTTAAAAAATATGCATATGTTACAACAGAAGGAATCTATTATTAGTCATAAATTATTATTTTATAAGTTAACATAAAAGCGACCACTTTTCTAATGTATTAAATGCTCGAAACGTCTTCCGGTCGCCTCAAAGCAATATGCTAAACGATCGTAGAAGCCTCGTTGCGCATTCTGTAAAATTGCTGGAGGAATGTCATCAAAAGTGTTTTAAATTTTTTGTTGCAATTCTGCCAAATTGTTTGGTCTATCGTTTTCAAATGTATAGATATTAGTTTTCATGTATCCCCATAAGAAAAAGTCATTACGGGAGAGATCTGGTGATCCAGATGGCCAGCGTATAGTTCCCCAGGTACTTAGAACACGGTTTGGAAATACATTATGAAGATATTCCCGTACAACTCTACTATTATAAGCGGGACACCCATCCTGTTGAAACCATATGTTATCGAAGTTGAGCGCCAATTCGTGGAGGCGTGGGATAATTCGATTCTGGAGCAAGTTAAGATAGTTCTCGCCTGTTAAATTGCCATCTATAAAAAATGGTCCAATTTTATACTCTCCAAGTAATCCCGCCCAAACGTTTAATTTTTGGGGATACTGAGTTCTAGCATTGTATGTTAAGTAGGTGCGGGTTTTCTCTTGCCCAGTGTCGAGGTACAGCGGGATTATGTCTTCCGTGCAACGGGAAAGTACTTTCATCCGTAAATAATATATTTGCAATAAAATTTGCGTTTTGATTGCAAATATGCATTATATTTTCGCAAAATTCCATTCTCTGTTCTTCATCTTCGGGAAATATTTCATTTGTTTTCGGTAATCTGTAGGCATGGTGTTTATTTTTCTTTAAAACACCGCATACTGTGCTTTTAGAAATATCCAGCTGCTCACTAATACCAAATGAAGATATTTTCGGGTTCTGTTCGACACTGGCACAAATTAAAAGATTTTTTTCGTCTTGGCGAACAAATGGCTACCTATTACGTTTGTGCTTGTTCGGCATAATACAGCCCAATCTTTCAAAATTATTTATTATTCGCTGAATTGTTTTTAGAGCGGGTCGTGATTGATAATTCTCATAAAAGCGCTCTATTATTTGCCTTAAGGGTATTTCCTGATGATACCACTTAATAATTTGTTTTCTTTGAACTAAATTATAAACATCCATTATTTTTATAACATATAAATACCAAACTAACAAACTAAATAAATACTTATGTATGTATCTTACACTAAACTCTGCAACCTAATAGAAACGACGACAAAACACTAACTAAACGAATATGTTTAGCAAAAATGCTTGAAGAATGAGAAAATTAACAGATTAGGAAATAATAAGAAAATGCAAATGAAAAGAATATTGTTTCAACAAGAATAATAAAAAAATGAAAATGTAATAAAATATCGCAAAGCGCTAGAACATAAATATGAGACAACTACCTTCTACAATGTCTAACTGGAGACTGCAAATATCCAAATATTCATACGTATTCTCTGCAACATGTATCGGTGCCGGCGCGGCATATGGACTTAACTAAGACATACCGTTCAACTATCGATATAATATTTTGACGGCACTTGCGATGCAACGATCTGTATATATATGTATCTTTAAATCTAAATGAAGCTTCTTATTCCCAATAAAAACACTTAGACGATACAGTTTCCCATAATAAATATTACTTACATAGAGACATAACAATAATAGTACATCTGATAATACACAGCATATCAATTACAAATGATAAGTTAACATCTCTTTCAACTCCTGACGTATTTCCACTTGTAAGTCAATGAAACAGCAAATTAATTAAATTCAATTTATTCCACAACATATAAAATTATCTTTTATATAGTATTTTGACACATATTAAAAGTCAATTTCTTCCACTGAAGAAGTCTTATTAACGAAAACATAATTTTATATGTTCTGGAATAAATTGGTATTTAACTAATTTGCTATTTCACTGACCTACAAGTCGAAATACTTCAGAAATTTAAAGATAAGTACATAAAGCTCATAACATAGACAT
Organism: Holotrichia oblita; assembly: GCA_023690525.1. Classification (NCBI taxonomy): domain Eukaryota; kingdom Metazoa; phylum Arthropoda; class Insecta; order Coleoptera; family Scarabaeidae; genus Holotrichia; species Holotrichia oblita. The sequence continues at coordinate 39,402,466 of CM043023.1, forward strand.
CTTAATTTCTGCTACAGTGTAGTAACCCTTTTGAATCAATAATTCCTTCGTTTTATTTTTGAATTGATTTTTTTTTTGTCATCGATTTGAACTGATTCGATAACTTATTAAATAATTTTATAGCCAAATACTATGAATTCCTTTTGCTAAAACTAACTCTTATGTTTCGGAATCTCTAAGGTGTATGTGCTTCGAATGTAGTAGCCATCATAATTTAATTTAAATCAATTATTGGAATTTATTAATCAATCAAAATCAACCTCAGATCTCAGTTGGCTTAAATCAATAAATGGAACTATGGTAAGTCTGTTACACAAAATCTTCTTGCAATTACATCAATTGTTTTTGGTTAAAATTATGAGTTCATACCCATGTTGGTTCTTTGAGTGGTGAGTTGACAAGTGGTAGAAGACCAAGTCTCAGGGGCAGCAAAATTTGTGTTAGAGAGTAAGTCACAGTCAAAATGATTATGAACAATCTTACATGTTGTTAAAAGATCAACAATTAATCATTTATACTTTAATGATAATAAATTGTACGCAACCAAGAATTTTTTATTTTTGTAAAATTCATTTAGTTCCAATTAACCGTAAACTGTCATTAATACCATCAATATTGCAATCTTCAAGTCATCTGCATGCAACAAATATCTGCAGGAACTGAAGAGACGATCAATCTAATTTATGTATAAGTTAAAAAGGAGAAGACCTAAGATAGGAATCTTGGGGCAGCTTGAGAATACTTTTTTAAAGTCTTTCAAAATAACATCAATCTGGTCAGCTTGATCTAAGACAGATTCAGTAGAAATAGATTTGTAATGGTAGATCTACCTCTACAAAATCCATGTTGCTTCAGTGGTAGAATAAAATGCTTTACGAAGTGATATGGATCGGTAGTTGTGATTTTTTATTCCTCCCTATAAGATGTGACTTATTTTTGATGTCAAGATTGGGCTTGAACTCAATAAATAATGTTCTACTACAGTTCATTACAAACTTATTCTCCATTAGGTTCATCTAAATTAAACTAATTCCCGAAACAAATCACTGAAGTCCTTAGTAGATGCTCAAAACGAAACATCATCAGCAAACACATCATCTCATTTACATTATGAAATGTATAAAAGTGGTCTCAGAAGCTACCTTGGAGCACCTCAATTTTTAAGATATATACTTATGCAAAGTATCGCCATTTATTTGCACATATTGGTTCCAATCCTTTAAATAGCTCTTGAACCAGTTCCAAGGTGTAGAACACTAAACACTTCAACCCACTAAACACCAAAAACTTTTAACTAAACGCTATGACAGCATTGCTAGTATAATTAAAGGCTTTACTTAGGTTAAAAAATAATTCCACTTTTGCTTTATAATTATTGATGTTTATATACAGTTGCTCAATTAATACTTTAGAACCTTTTTTTATGCAATGGTTCTCTACCTAAAAGGTATATTAATTTTCTGGCATTTTCGTCATTTTCACTACTCGTTATTTGTTTTGCTATGAGTTCTTAATTTTACTACAATTATCTTTAAGAAAATAGAGCTACATCAATTGAACGGCATGATCCGCAATTCCATTATTAATTATCATGCTTTTGAGACAAGTGATCAGCACAGATATTTGCAAATTATAAATTAGACTAAAAGATAAAGATAAAGTTATTAACATCACAACTAAGTACTCAAAAGTTTTAACATTTATATTTAAATGCGTTTTTTCAGCAGATTTTGCTATTTTTACTTCATTCGTGAACTTGAAAGAGGAGTCCAAAAATAGACAGAGATGTTTAACCTTTAATAGTTACGAAACGAATAGTAATGAGGTTGTAGACAAATTATATGCAAATTAGTATGTTTATAAATATTGTTAGACGATACGCACGAGTTGTATGCTATAATAAATAAAACGAAAACGATTTGGTAAGCACAATATTTTTAGATGGTGTTAGAATGTAGAAAGTCTAAAAATGCAATTTTGATTGATAACCTCAGGCGAACTCAGATAGGTATCCATCAAATTATAAATCGAATGACTTTAAAAACTACATTAGCATTATTACATTCCTGCATTGTAAATTTTTTACTTTATAAGTAATCATGTCGTCATCTATGATCAATGATTCTCGGTCAAGATTAAATTTGGCTGCTATTAAAATGTCACTTTTTTAATTTAATTTTATAATAAATTACATGTTTTTTCCTCGAAATAATTTGATTTGACATTATTGAAGACGAACCTATCACAGCAATAACCTAGAAAACTCTTTAAAAATCTAAAATTCCATAAATGGATGAATTCCACCTTTGAACTCGATTTCCTTCAGAATTATATATTTAAGGATTAAGAAAAAACGTTAATTATACATTTTTTGCAAGAAACCAATCAACTTTAATCTAATCTATAATAATAATAAAATAGTGAAAGGAAATTGTATCCTTTCACTTATAATTTTTTGTTTACATTTTGGCGTTGACTTTTTTTATTGCTAGCATTCCTGAAGACAATCTACCTGAAATCTAAATGTGACTTGATACACTCATTTTAGAATAACTTGGCTGCAAGAATAGAATAATAGTGTTTTTTTCTACCACGTCTAGCTTTACAGATATAATGACATGCATATGTTGCAAAATCCCAATGTTCGATTAAAAATTTCTCAAATTTCAAACAGAAAAACAAACGCGTCATTTTTACGTCAACAGTCTAAAACCATGCGAATATTTTATTATTAAATTGTTTTGACAGATTCTGTAAAGGTTAGGTATACTGCTTCAGCTACCGTAATGGCTATAAATGTGGAACCGTAAACGACAAAATTTGGCAAACCTGAAAAAGTTTTAATGACAGAATTAAATGACAGAATCAAATTAATATTTATTCAAATTTTAGACAACTTTAGAATGTAAAAATCAAGCATGAACATAAAGGTGATTTTTTTGCATGATTGACGACACTTAAGAATGCATTGTACCCAAATTGTGATAGCTGTCAATGATAAACCTAAATTATGATTTAGTTAAAATCCAATGTTGGACTGCATCGTTGAATTATGTCGTTTCATAAATTTGAATCAACTTTTTCAGAATTTCAAAATCAGAAAAATAAATGTCAATTGTCAAAACCATTGTCAATATTTTATTTTAACAGTTGGAGACAATAACTGATAAAGATTAGCTAGGTACATAGCTACCGAAATTGCAAAATGTTTGCATGTTCCTGTTCCCGTTGCAACCCAAAAAATGTTTAGGTTACAAATGACTTAATGAATCAATATTAATGACTTTGTACACAAAGTCAAATTTTTGACACGCTGATTGGTTTATTTTGTTGACCCCAATGGTTTTGCAATAATATTCCTTCTTGTTAGCCCCAAATTTTACTTTTTATTTCTGCAATATCTTGACGAATGTTCCCATAAATTAGCTAAAATCAACTTGGTATTTTCCCTCTTTTAGATCCCAAAAACGTTTGGGCCAACATTTTCAACTCCAGCAATCGATGAGGCCAAGACTAAATCATTCATGGTCGTTCAAAATATTCATCTTTGAATTTAAAATTTGTGGACCAACAAATTTTATTTTTTGCAAGATTGGCTTACACTTGAGTTTTAAATTTTGTAAGATTGTGCCAGCTAAAAAAATGTGACAACTAAATTATTATTGATTATTTATTCAACATGTTGGAGTTGCATTAATGTCAAAGTGTTTGTAATTGAAAGCATTACAGAAATGGTCGAAAATTTGAAATAATGTCATGATTGTCATGACATAGATTGTCACTTCAGATATATTTTCATTGTAGCCAGTAACTGTCAAAATCCGAATTATACATAAAAATTGATGTATGTAATAAGTTCCCATGTTCCCCATTGCAAGTTTGGCAAAAATCATGTCATAACAAATATACTATTAGAAACCGGTAATCGATTAATTTTTGCACAAAAAAAAAACAAGAAAGAGTCATAAATATTATTAAATGTTATTTCTTCCCATTATGTTGGTTTCATTTTCCCAATGAGAAACCAGCAATAATCTTCTTGTTCATTATGAGCAACCAATGATGATGTCACTTTTCTATTTCTGCAATTCTTGATAGAATCGTTTGTTGCAAATTAGCTAAGATATCTTGGTAGTTTTCACCCTTTTGACATCCCAATAAAACGTTTGCAAACATTTTCAAAAGAAAACCAGAAGTCGATGCGTAATAACTCTAAATCATTCATTTTACAAGTTCAAAATATTCATCTTTGAAAATTAAAAATTTGTGGACCAACAAATCTTTATTTTTGAAAACTTTTATTCATTGAGATTAAATGTTTCCCAATTTTTAACAGATGGAAATGTACCAACTCTCGAAAAAAAGTGACAACTAAACTATTAATACTATGAAGTAGACGGTCGTCTGATTAATTGCATTAATGTCAAAGTGCTTGTCAGAGATTGAAAGCATCAGAAAACATCCTTAATCTAATCGATGATGACATTCATGTATAACCTTTGAAATCTATTTTCGACAATTCTGAATATGCTGTCCAAAGTTACAGATCCGTTTACACAAATAAAAACTTGGGATTTATGCTCATCTAACCGTTGTCTAATTTTTTGTCGCACATCCAATTTTGGTACAATTCAAAACTGTGGGCATGACCACAAAACCGGTAGCTCAATTAATTTTTGAACGAGAACAAAAAAACAAGAAAGAGTCAATAGAACATGGTACTTGGAAACAAAAATGTAATTACTCACTCAAGCGCAAATGGTTTTTTCAATTATAACTTTTTCGCTCAAGAAGTATCCTAATTATTTTCTCTATTCTTCTTCATTTCTGAGACAAGCAATATGATTTTGACATTAATTTATCAGATTTAACAGATTCTTTATGATATCGTTTTCTTATAAACCAACCAAGATGATGGAAAAACATTAAAGACTTGTATGAAATAAATATGTAGGAAACGTTTTAAAATCATTTGCTAGAAATCAAAATAAAACCATATGATGAATAATAATGGGGAACAGTGAAATTTTTCAAAAACTAATATTCCATACTTTTTCTCCACGATGAATTAAAAAAATTTTAAATGGTTTTTCTTACCACCTGCGAATTTGTTGTAGCTTTTATTTATTGAGATATAAATGTTTCAAGTTTAAGCAGTTTTTCATTGTGTTTATGGAAATGCTACCAACTCTCGAAATAAAAGACTTATTTTTGACGTCACTCAATACCATAGGGTATTTTTTTGAACTTCTTGGGCATATATTGAATTTCCAGACGTAACTTCCATTTTCATCAAATCATCGAAAACATAGGTTCTAACATGACAATTATTTGATGAAATCAATGACATTATTTATCTAATTTTCGACCAATTCATTAAGTAAAATACAAAACAAAGTTTTTAACCCGCGTTGTATGTTGGATAAATAACCAAATCTAACCGCTCTAATTTAGTTTCATCCCCACTGACAGCTGTCACAAATTCAAGTTAATTCTAAACTGTAGCAGTGTCGTCAATCTTGCTAAAGAAAATACTTTAAAACTTTATGTTGACATGCCTGATCTTTAAATTCAAATGTATTAAAAATTTGACAGGGTAAAAGTCATTAATATTGATTCAATTAAGTAATTCTAACCTAAAAATGTTTCAGGGCTGTCAAACTAGCATCTAACACACTCTCCCCAACTGTTAATAATAAAATATTCCCATGGTTTTAAACTAGTGACGCAAAAACGGCGCGTTTATTTTTCCGTTTGAAATTGCGAAAAACTTTAATCGAACAGTTTTGTGAAACGACATAAACTATAAATAAAATTTACTTTGTAACGTATGTCCTGTTCCCTGCCCTATTCTAGAATATTATATATTTATAAATATGTCAAATTTCATTCAATTTAAACATTTTTCAACGATAGGAAACTAATTTTTTTTCTTTAACATTATTCCAGATGTCCAAAATCGTTCTCCTGTTATGCTCTTTAGCATATTGCATTGGAATCTCTTCGGGAGTGTATTATTATTCTCCCTTCTACGAATATAAATTTAGAAGAAATTTGATAAGGCAACCCATCACTAGAGAAGAAATGGTTTACTTGACAGATCGGAATGGTTTAACATCTGCTGTTCCACGCTCATCTTATTTGCTCAGAGGTTTTATACATTTTTTTTGTATTATAATAATTTTTTGTTTAAATCATCTCGCCGAAACTATTTAGCATGGTTGATAATATTTAATTTTAATAAATGTTTTCTTCGTTAAAAATAGGAATTCTAAATCTAGATCGGTTTGAAAACAAACACGAACGTCCTTGGCCATATTTTTTTTTCAAGGTTGAATTTATGTAACTGATCTGCCCACATTAAACTACGATTAAATTACGAAGATAAAGCACGTGTAAAAAAGTTGAAGTGTGGGTGTTATAGTCGTTGTAACGATCTTCAAGATGATTAAGATGTTTTTTTTTGTGAAAGGTTAAAAACAGCAATGTTATAAATTGTAAAGTATATGAAGGTGTATTGTGTGAGTCATTTTTGGATTCATTCATGAAAAAATCGTTATTACCGAAAAAATTTGTTTTCTGGTCTTTAGAATAGTTACCCTGAATAATTTATTATTGTCGCTGTATCTAAATTATTTCCGATGGTATAGTGGTTCCGGTTGTACCGGTCGTTGTCATAAATATTCTTATTTTTAATAGAACATTATAGGAAACAGAAATCCTAACCACCCTGTCCTCAAACATAGAGATAAATCTTTAGCCATCATGCATTGGTTTGGGGCTCTATCAAGTTGGTGCCAGCAATTGCTTTAACGTTTAAAGTTAAATTGTTCAAAAAGCTTTCTAAAACAATACTTGGCTTCTTAGAAGAAGCATTTGACATAAAATTGCATTACTTACCCAAGTAATAGGATAGTCACTATGACGTCAAAAAAAATGCTCAAACCAATTCTATTCTTCTCTCTCACTACGGTTAATCAAATATAATTGTTATGTCACCTTCTTCGGATCACCATTCGTTTGATAGTTTATTCTCGCTTAAACCAGTTGAAGAATAAACGATTTACTTTATATTAATTAAATTTGCATAGTTTTTAAAATGTTGGAAAGTATTATGCATCAGCAAGTGATTGCGTTTCTGAAGCAATGTTGTTAATAATAAAGAAACTATTACTTCATGGCCGAAGTGGTCCAAAGTCATGTCATGACCACATGTTGGTGTCTTTATGACGCCAGTTTAGCGATGGCTTGATGACATCATTTTAAGACATTTTATTGACGTCTTCAAGTAAATGAGTCGTATTTTGACTTTTACACCATTAAAGTTACTGATTACCATTAATGAAAGTCTCAATAACTGGTGCTCATCTCTAATTGGGTACTAGATGAAACTACTTTGAGACCACCTTTAGTGTTAATGCAGGATTGAGCTCTTTTTAGAGCATTTTTCATTACGTTCTCCAACATCTCATATCTTTTAATACTTCCAGAATTTCAGAATGAGTTACAAAAACCCGATAAATAACCCTATAACCAAAAGTTGGGCACAGTTAAATCAGGGGATATTGGCGGATATGCCATATCGGCCCCCTAGAAACATTCTCCTCAAAATAGCCATTGTTTTACGAGCTGTGTGGGTCGTGCCACCATCCCGTTGATACCACATATTCTCCAGCTCAAGTTCTGCCATTTTTGGAGCCAAAAAATGTTGCAGCATCGTTCTGTAGCGATGGCCATTTATAGGAGTTGTTATTCCTTGATCGTCATCAAAAAAAAGCTCCAATTATGTTTCTAACACCAACGCAACACTATATTGTAACTTTTGGATCATGTAACGGTTGTGAATAATTTGTGGATTACTACCACAAAATCGGTGGTGGTTTTGCTCATTCACAGCTCCATTCAAGCAGAAATGGACTTCGTCGCTCATTATGATTTTGTTTCCAAAAATTAAGAATTTGGTCCTCAAGGTTCACCAAAACATGATAATCAGAGCAATCCAGAAATGCCACAATCCTTATATTTTTCAATATTCATTTATGTCTGTGAGAATACCTCACAAGAAATGATTCCAACAAGTTAGTTATACACCATATTTATATCTAGATAACCAACACAGTTCATGCAGTGCCTGTGCATATTATGCAAAATGTGCCATAGTCAGTGGCATTGCTACATGCGCTTGCCAAAAGGGATACGAAGGAGATCCCCTAACTTATTGTAAAAGACTGGAATGCGTGGACAATTCCGAATGCAGCAGTCATTTGGTATGCAAGCAAGGAAGATGCATCGATCCCTGCGATGGCATGTGCGGTGTCAACGCCCAGTGCCAAGTGCATTTACACATACCAGTTTGCAGTTGCCCAGCTGGTTACACAGGAAGACCCACAGAATATTGCAGGAGATTCGACCCATGTACGTTAGATTCACTTTTTTTTTGTACTGACATGTCTGAAAACTATTTTTCAGCTGAGATATGTCATCCAAATCCTTGCGGACCAAACACCAATTGCCAAGTTTATAATTATACAGCCGTCTGCGAGTGTTTACCTGGATTTATGGGTTCACCCTTAGCAGGTTGTCGCCACGAATGCGATTATGATGGAGATTGTGGATTGAGTTTGGCTTGTATCGATAATAAATGTCAAAATCCGTGTTATACGAAATGTGGACAGAACGCGGAATGTATCGGGGTTAAAGATCATGCAGCTATCTGCAAATGTCCACAGGTAATTTTTAAGATCTCGTTTTTAAATAAATGTTATATTGTTGTAATATTTTTAGGGCTATTATGGTAGAGCCGATATTTCTTGTAGACCTGAATGTACTTCTAACAGTGAGTGTCCCTCGTACAAACCACTTTGCTCGTTATATACGTGCAAGGACCCTTGCGAAAGTGCTTGTGGTGTGAACGCGAAGTGTGACTTAAGGGGTATAACTCCAATTTGTAGCTGTCCCCCTGACACAGTTGGCAGCCCTTACGAGTATTGTAGACCTTATACGAAAGGTAAGTCCTTTGTTAGATACGATCTAATTGAGCAATTCCATTTTTTTTACGACCGACATCCTCGGCTGCCTATTTTCACCCCTTTTATAGATATAATGTTAAAAGCACTCAGATAAAACTCGATAAAAATAGTAAGAGCAATAGCTTCGAGAAACTATGCAATAATTTCTGAAATTTTCGATTGTATTTATAGAGGATATCTGCAGTCCAAACCCGTGTGGAGTTAACACCAAGTGCGAATCAGGATCTGACGATGCTGGCAATGAAAGACCGGTTTGTACTTGTTTACCGGGATATTTTGGAAATGCCCTAACAGGTTGTATTCGGGGTGAATGTTCCGGGGATGAAGATTGTTTAAATTCAGAAGCTTGTATTAACTATAGGTAATTATGAGGCTGCAAAGACAATTAATCTAATTAATCTTATTTTTATTTATTTTAGATGTGTTAATGCCTGTATGAACATGCAGTGTGGAACAAATGCAGAATGCTCGCCTAGAAATCATATAGCCGGTTGTTCTTGCCCACCTGGGCATAATGGAGATGCCTTGGAGTATTGCCATCCAGTTTATTCAGAACCATACATTCAACAATACTAATTTATTTGTATATAATAACCGATAAAAACATTCTCACTAGATTTATAAGTACTAAATGCGAATAATTGAAGTCTTGAAGTCATATTTACAAAGTTGAGATTTTATAACCACAAAAAAATATAAAAGAAATAAATGATTTCAAAACTATTAATTGGTTTTATTTGACAGGATGCACATAGAGACAACAAAACTTTCACATATTGTCATTATTCTCGAGAATGCATCATCCATATCAAACCTTATATCATTGTAAACAGCAAAAAATAAGCTTTTTAATGATGTCAACACCAAACGAGTTGATGGCCGCAGTGGTTAGGCGGCTGACTATCATTGTGAGAAGACAATAGGTGCCGGGGTTCAATTCTCTGGAGGGACGGTGACATTTTTTCAAAGTTTAATCCATCGACTTACCATTCGCTGTTGGGAGTTTAACAGCGTGGCATTTATAATGCTGCCAAAAGCCATTTAAACAAAACTTACACACACCAAACTACACCGCAAGAGTTGCAGTGATAGCCAGACAAGTAATACAGCTTACGGAATCAATGCAACTAAGCACCCACCACACATAAAAAAATATATGGTTTTCATTAAAAAAAAACCCAAGTTTGTGTCATAACTCGATAATGGTGAACGAAAGAAAATATTAGCTACATAGTTTTATTTGGCGTAAAATGATTTAAAACTTTTGTCTGAACACTCTTTCTCTAAAATTACTGTTAACGGTGCTAAGCATGTTTAAAGAAAATTGTAAAATTTAGTTTTCTTTGAATATCTAATAAGCCATGGAAGTTATCCGAGAAACAAAAGCAGTTTTAAATCAAACTCGTAAAACTGCGCATCTTTCCCCATTTAAGCGTTTATTTCTATCTCCAGTAGTTTCTGAGATCCCAATGCTAAACATTCAAAAAAACTCATCCTGTATAAATGAAATTAATTGTGCCAACTTTTATCAGTATATTCCCAATAGATTACAAGAGTTTTAAATAAATATGGCTCTATTATTAAATATTAATATTTATTTTAATTTTAATAATGTTTTATAGTTACTATTCTTGTTAATATTAAGGCTGTGCTTGCAACCACCTATTCATAAAAGGGACTAAACATATCTTCATTAGGAAAACACTTCTCAGATGGCGCAGGGTGTTATATATTGGAATTATGTCAAAGAAACTACACTAACACAATAGTTATCGTATTCTGTCGTATTATCTCTGCTAGTGACATCTAACGGAATATAGCTGAGATAACATTTCACTAGTAAATTAAATCGCACAATTATAGATGGCACTCTGTCAATTCATACTTATTTTTGTAAATTTAGCATGAAATGTATATTTTGGCAACTTTATTTACATTTAAAATTTCATTCAAAAAAGTCTGAAATTTTTTTTGATATTTTCTGACGTTCAGCCTATGTCTGCAAAAAAAGGGCAAATTAGGGTTATTTTTGCCATATATTCCCTTTTTTTGAGAATCCAGCGTTGACCGTACAAGATTTCATAAAAACTTGTAAGATCCTTTTTGTAAAGCATGAAATTTTCTACAAAACGTCAAGGAGAGCACTATTCTAATTGTTATGGTTATCAAGTTGTCGAGCTAAGTTTGTTCGTGATTAATTCGAACACCTACCATAGGTGCAAGATTTTTACGATATATAATACAACAGTACAACAAGGTCCAACGATTAACCCTAGTAAAGATAGGAAACTTGGAACGGCGGCATAACATAAACAGCATCATCTACTTTTGCCGCATCAAACTAGAATTAAATCCTCTGTCAAGGCGGGAAATTCAAGTGTGGGATAATTAGGTTTGAATAACTTTTTTAAGTAAAAATCTTTTTTTATAAAATCTTGTATTAATTATAAATTCAAACTAAACTTTATACATATTCTAAAATATACCTACGTATTAACCTAAAAGATAATGTTACTAAATAAGTCATTTTACTACAAATTGTCAAATATAATGTTAAAAAATTATTATTATCTTTTGCGTGTTTTTAAATGCAACTCGTGCGCGGATTTTACAATCGAATCGAAATATATATTTCTTGTGTCCCGACCTTTCAATGTGCTATTAATCTTTTTTAAATAACTAAAAACCACAATATTTATTATAATTCTGAGCAAAACATGAATGTGCTCTCTATAATTTTACCTTTTAAACCATATATAGATATTATTGGTGGCAACATTTACCTCGGAGCAGATTTATCATCACATTTTGGAACACAACAACGTCTCATTTTTTAAAATGAAAAATAGTGTACAAAATAAGCTTAAAACAACTACCTATATAATCACTGCTTATAAGTAATGCACAAAAGTGTCCAATATCAAAATTATATACATACACGAAATTTCACCTAAAACAAAATTATATATAAATATTTACACGGAAATTAAATCGTACAAATTCTTACCAAAACACAAAATAAACAGAGAAATATTAAAGAAATTTGATCAAATAAAAAAACTATTCAGAAAAGGCGTCCATCGTAGAGGTTATCTATCAAATTACAAAAAGAAAGTAGAAAGGACATGTTTCCACATCAGTTGAAAATGTAGAAATCTACTCTGAAACTTACGGCTTATTTGTATGCGTCAACTATAGGTTGCGCCCACAGTCAAGTATCTACCCCCTGACAAGGTCCTTCACGATAAGGTGAGTTAAAGTGTCGCAGGCTTTTTTAATTACCATGTCACGGTCCCTGTACATCACTAATCATCATTACTAAATCCTAAACAGGACATAATAAAGACTTTTACATCACTATCTATTCGGTACTTTTTAAGCAGAAATACGCAACTATTTTGGGAAATGGTGGGTGTAATGCAATCGTTTATGGGTTTTATAATGACGCACGCCAAATGTCATATAAATGCATTCTTAATAAGAAAAAAAATTGTTAACGCAGTTGTAAATTTAAGGAATTACGGGCAGTGGCATAGCCAGGGGTGGGCCCGGGCCCCCTCCGAAATTGTACTGTATCCATAATTCGAATTTTATTGAGAAATATTAAAATAATTTTTTTTCGGTAGAAACGATAAATCTAAATATATCTAACGAAAATAAGTATCTATTGCAACAGTGCATACACACACAGAGTTGCCAGGTTGGGCGATTTATCGCAATTTGAGCGACTTCTGACACAAAATTGCGACAACTTTTTTGTAGAAATCGCAAATTGAGCGATTTCAAATTGTTCAGGTTGCGCTTAATTTGATTAATTTTATTATTTACTGTACAAATATACATCGCAAAACATTATATGTTATAGGAAATTTTAGTACCTTTTATTGTAGCGGTTAGGTAAACATTTTATATTACAAAGTTTGTTCGTTAACGTGTGTTTACCACACAGTACCCGTAAGAATTTATAATGAATTACATGATTTTTAGTCGGGAGTGTCTTCAACTGTGACAACTGTCAGAATTTGGATGATTTAAAAATGTTAAATATATGTACTTTTTCAAAACTTTCGTTCCTTTTTTAGTTCTTCAACCCTTTTGGGCACCTCCCAAACCAAAATTCTGCCTACGCCACTGATTACGGGTAATTTAGGAGTAAATTCAAAAGTCTGATATAGTCGCATTGAAACTTGATAAGTATTCTATTAGATATAATATAAAGTATTTTTTTAATGTGTGATGGGTGCTTAGTTGCAATGATAATAATGCCGTGTTGTTAATCGCTTTGCTTCCAACAGCGAATGGTAAATCGATTCGGATTTCAATTCTCCATCGCAAGCTGGACATATATTTGAGACGCATATTCCAATTTACTTAGAACGAAAGACTAAAGAAAATACTCTTAAAAATACGAGCGTTATTAATTCACAGGAGCGCAGAACAAAGCTTAGACTATGAGAAGCAGTACAAGAGACAAGTTCAGAATATAATAAGATTTACTTTCCTACTGTAACTAGCATGGCAACATTTGCTAATATTTAGATTTAAACTAAATTTGAAACACCAAGCATTTATAGCGTCTAGATTGTCTTGTAGATGAAGTACATCATTTAATGAATGATACCTAGCATAAATGTTTAAATCATTAAATCATAAAAAGGAAGGGCCCCATCCCAGATTGGAACCCTGGGGTACACCAGAAGTTGGAATAAAATTGGCGGACATAAAACCATTATTACAATTTGGAAGCTTTGACATTAAATTCGATCAAGTCGTCTTCAGTAATATAAGGTAAGAAAAAGGGAACACAATCATTTTGAGAAAGTTCTGCAGGAAATGCTGAGCCAACATTGTAAATAGATTAAAAAAAAAACGATTGATAGTAGTAGCGTAATCTGTAATTTCAATATTCCAAAAAGCTACTAAATAAAAATTTTGCAATAAAACTTAGCGAAGATAAAATCCGGGGCAACGAATTCGTTGTAATATAGGATATTAGGCAAAAATGTATAGTTCGGGAATTGCTGCGAAGATGTCGATACTGGCGTCCATCTTGCGTATTTGGTTGCATGAACAAATATTGGTACATTTTTAAATAGAAGCTATAAAACATCATTTCCTTGCACAAAAGAGTGATAGGGTATAGTTAGAGAAAAGAGTATTGTCAGTGCGCGAAAGAAGGAGCTCCTTATTCAAACCCTACGGAAACTTTATTGTTCTAGTATGCATACAAAGCTAAACAAAGAAAGTGTATTTTGAGTACAGAGTGTCCTACTTACTAGATTCGGCAAAGAGGGGCAAGTTTCAGTGCAGTGCGAGAGTTCAGCAACATTTACGTATTCGCATCATTTATGTTCGTGACTTTCATGAGTGAGCATGAATATTTACTTTACACCTAGCTTTTTTTTTCGACGCACGCATGTAGGTGTTAACATATCATGATACCGAAGATCGAAGTAAATTAGCGTAGCGTTCAGTATTCATTTAGCTCTTATAGGACGTTGTACGTTCTGTCTGAATTACACTACTATGCAATCTACCAGGACCCCTATTCTCCAAATCGAGAGAATGGTCATATCATGAGAATAGTGGGCGTGTTTCTTCTAACAAGCTCCTGACATTAGAATTTGCTATTCTTGAAAGTCTCACTTCTCTTACGAATCGTGAGAACTTTACTCTCTCGGAAATTTGTAGGAGAATCTTGAAATGTTAGGAGAAGCATGCGCACATAGTATAAGTTTTGTTGGCTTTTAGGCCGCAACGCGCATGCTGACAAATTGAATATGATAAACATAACCAATAATTGACGGAATTTATCGGAAGATGTTACTTTGAGTTTTGTATTTGATTAAATTGTTTACACGTAGGTTGTTGGTTTAACTGCAGGCGATAAATTTGATAATCAGTGCCTGTAATAAATTGATGAAGTATTACAGCATAGATGTTGAGACAATTTTATCGTGTCCTGATATTTCTTAATCATCGATAGAATTTGAAAACGCGATTTCGCTCAAAAAGTTGCCTGCTTTATACGTTCGTTAGCTCGCACGTGTTGCTACGAATCGATTAAGTTTAACATGATTTTCGCTCCGCTAATTACCGACTGTTTTATTGGGTATTGATTGTAATTGCTTAATCGTCGATTTTATTCTAATTGAATGCGAATCATGCTTGACTGAGACTTGCCTTTTTACGAATAAGTTAGAAAGAGATAAAACGTTGTGATATTAAATCCTCATTGATAAATGTACTTGCCACTTACTTCACACTATTTACGGTATTACTTATGAAATCTGGCAACGTTTACGTTTCGACCGATCTACTACTACAAATTCGAGAATAGGGATTTAAGCAGTCAAGAGAACGTTTTGAGAGAAGTGATCTATCCTTTCTCTCAATAGAGCGATCACTTCTCTTACGCTGGAGAATAGGGGTCCAGAGGAGAATGTTTTCAATGATAGTGGGGACGCGACTTGCGCACTTCGACCGTTTCGTCACCAGAGATTATTCCTGTATACGTACAGTGGTAGAAAAAAATATCCTGTCAGAGGGTGACAGAAGGAGGCTTTTTACTCAAACCCTACGAGAACTTTATTGTCCTAGTATGCATAAAATGAATGTCTGTGCCTACCACATACAGTACATGTAAAGTACACGAAGACAAGAAAGTACCCGTGCATTTTGAGTAAAGGATGTCCTTTTTGCATACAGTGGCAAAGAACTATTTTCTCCCACTGTACATATCTATTTATCAACAGAATTTGGTCAGTTCTATCAAATTCAGACGGCTGTAAAGTTTGTTGTTAGCAAGAGAAAATCATAAAAATTTTAATTGAATTGGAAGTTTAAAACTGTACTACTAATTTTGTTAATTTTTATGGACAGCCTGTGTAACATCTCTGATGGATTTGCTTTAAATCTGTAAATACATCACGTAGATCAAAGAAAACTGGAAGCCAGAATTTCGAGGATTAGAAAATACAAAAATATATAGGATGTTGTATTTATAATAAGGATTTTAATATCAACTTTCGATATTACTTACTTCATTTTAAAATAAAACACAATGTAGTTTTTAAAGTAACATTATTTATTGTCAAATATAATTAATTAAAATGAAAACAAATATACATCGGTTGGGTTTACAATCTCTAAAATATAAAATAAATATATATATTAGAAAAGAAAAAAAGATGAAAAAAAAAACTTAAAATAACGTTTAAAGTTAGTTAGTAGTATTCGAAATAATCGAAAAGTGCATTACGAAGCAAAAAAAAGGGTACATCGAATTCTATTGCACAGAGACATGAATAATATTAACATCTAGCTATCGGAAAGAAACTGTATGATTTTTAAAATCTATACGTTAAGACATCAATTAATTTAAAAACATAGAAAAGAATAACATAAAAACAATTCGCACAAAAAATCAAAGAATTCAAATACTTAATTGTGTAAGTAAATAAATATATCTTTCGAGATAATTATTAACATTTCATGTAAAACACATGCGTATAATAATAAAACGACTCTTCTATTTTGTTGTATTGTCGATAAAATTTCAGTCTTTTAGACTCTTTGATTCATTTCATTAACTATCACACATCTTTGAGTAGTACCATCCTGTTCTACAAAAATAAAACGTTTTCATTGTTTCAGGCTTTGTAATTAATTAAAAAAAGGAAAAACATGGGCAAAAATAAGGATAATATATAAATATAAAGGTAAAAATAAGATATTCACGTTTTATAATAATATACGGATATAAATAAATAAAATAAATATTAATTCAAAACCTATGAGGATAAGTGATGTAGTGTTCGAAACAAAACGTAAATAAACAGAAGAAATATTCGTAAAGCACCATAACCTGTTCGCAAAGAGAAATATGGTCACTTTAAAGTAATCTGAGATGGGAGCATTAATAATCATAATAATAATAATAAAGGATAATGAAAAATATCAACCAAAAACTGGAAGGAAACAAAATATTAAAAATTATATATCGGAAATTCAATTTCTCCGATATATGAATTAAGAAATATTAAAAATCTCTTCGTTTTCCCAGTATCATCGAAGAAGAAAACGAAAAGATAGAAAACAAGTTAAACGAACAAAAATAAAAGAAACCGTATTTTAAAAACAGGTTATTAAGTGCATCTTTACAAAGAGAGGGGATATTACTTCGATCATTTCATTGTATCATCAGCTTCATTATCGAAGACACCTTTTTCTTTTCATAAAAAATCATCAATACTAATAAAGTACATTGTGGTAGACTCGAAAATAAACAAACAAAAAAAAAAAACGTTTGATAAAGTGGGGAGCAGAAAAAATTAACGAAAAAAAATTCAACGATAAAACGGCTCCAGTATGAAGAGGGCCTTGACTTGAATTGTCTTTTATATTTAGGGTGTCGACCTTCTCTCATAAACGCTTCTTTTGTGTAATAAAAAAACCCTTTTCTTCCGGAGGAGGGGGCAGAAAGCTATTGGGGGTACATTACACGACTTCGGCGCCCCCTACATCTCTGTTTGGGGATTACCAAAACATCGAGCTTAGGAAATGGCTGTCCCCTGCGCCCAAAAATCTGCTGTTTATGAAATTTGGGTTTCTGGGGGTGAATGTAGTCGGTCTGGGAAATGGACTTCTTAGGCCGGGAAATCCTGGAAATTGTAAAAAAGGAAAATGTTTGCGTCGTGTTGCCAAATGAGCCGACTGTAACGATCTAAGTAAAATTCGACGTACCTCTACTGAGAAAATACGATTGGTGTTCCAAGAATTGCGCTTTCTGTTTACTGTGATCATCAGCGACGCGAACGCTTAGGGGAAATGTCGATTTTTCCAGTTGTTTCCCATCTAAGTTGGCTATGGCAGCTTGTGCTTCTTCGCGTTTCGAGAATCTGGAACAAGAAAATTTCATTGTAGATACCGAGCGTATTGGTCATGACAGTGTTTACAAAATAATAAATTAAGATTAATCATTTTATCTAATATAGATGATTCTGCCGTGTAATTGTTGAATAATACTTTAGAATAGATTACCTATTTGAAAAATGTCATGTATATTACAGACAGTTTAAAATGGGAAGATCTTTAGAAGAAAGAAAAAAAAATGTACAACCTCAGTTTAAAATATACAGGATGGTGCAACCAAGATGGGGTGGACGATTGTAACTAAACGATGAGGAATTTCGAAAAACCTTTCTGGAATTTGATTGATGGCTACATGGGCTACGTTTTAAAAATATTTATTTTATACGGGGTGATCGCACCAATCGGTGACGAACTAAACTTATATTTTTTTAAATGGAATACTCGGTATTAGAATACTCAAATCGATTCTGCTAATTGATACAAACAATTTGATATAACATTAGTTGGGTCTAAAACCCATAATTACGGAGAGAAAAGCGATTAAAGTTGAAATAAACGCTACAATGTCCGTCCATTTTATACCATAACCGGATAAAAATATTAAAAAATTAACTGTGTTATTGAATGTGCCATAGTCTTCGGTAAAATAATGGCCTACACTCAACTTGAAATTATTCACCATTATACAGGGTGATCGAGTTTTGTAAATCCAATTCGAACTTACTTTTTTCAAACGGAACACCCTGTATATTATTTTTCTGTGTTAAAGAGCACTTTATCAGCTTTCCGAAAATGCCATACATGTTACCCTTTTGATTGACGGTTTTTAAGCAAATTGACTGCAAATGTAATGTTTTGAGATTTGTTACGTTTAAACATTTAAAGTCATCAAAAAACTCATCAAGTTAGTATTTTAATAAAGATGCTGCAAATCGTAACAAGTGAATCAGTTACTGTCATCCCTGTCAAAACATTAAATTCTCTATTTGTGATTTATTCTTGATTTATTATTAATTATTCAATAGAAATGACTCTAGCTACAGAAGAATTGGTAAATATGGTGTTTATATTGGGCAAATGCCAAAAATGCCCAGTGTTGGCTAGTAGAATATATGCATCCCGATATCCGGAAGACGAAAGAAAGCCAAGACCGGATGCATTTCAACAAACAGAAAACGTTGCATTTACAAAACGTAAAGTAATTAACAAACTTGTCACAAATGAAGCAAACCAGTTGTCGGTGTTATTAGCAGTTGAAGAAAATCCTCAAGAAAGTACCTCTGCAATTGAAAGAGTGTCTGGCATTGAACGTACCAGCATTAAAAGGATTAAAAAAAATATAAATATCATTCATATCATATGGAATTGCACCAGCAACTTTACGATCACGACTATGCTAATAGAGAATTATTCTCAATTTTACTTTTAAATAAGATTTGGGATGATCCAAATTTCATCGATAATGTAATGTTTACTGATGAGACTATTTTTAAAAGCAATGGAATGGTTAACCGGCATAACATGCATTACTATTCTGTAGAAAATCCACACTGGATTCGTCAAATTGACAATCAAAGTAAATGGTCGATAAACGTGTCTGGGGTGGAATAATTAGCTCGCGTGTAATAGGACCTTTCTTTTTTGAAGAACGGTTAACTGGCGAAGCATATCTAAATTTTCTTAGAAATGAGTTGCTACTACTTCTAGAAACTCTAATTTTGAGAACAACAGAGCAATTTTGGTTTCAACACGATGGAGCTCCCCCTCATTACCACAGAAACGTAAGAGCTTATCTCGATAACTGGTAAACAAATCGCTGGATCGGACGCGGTGGACCAATTGCGTGGCCACCGAGATCACCCGATCTGTCACCAATAGATTTTTTTTCGTGGGGGCATGTTAAATATGATGTTTATAAAGACGTTCCTACAACAGTAGAGGATATGAAGGCCAGAATAAGGTGGAGTTTTTACAATATTTCGGAACGCATTTTACAAAAAGTTATCATTTATCAGTCGGCTCGAAATGTGTCTGCATTTAAACGGCGAATTGTTTGAACATCTATTGTAGTATTGTTTAATAGTTACCAATATTGTTATTTTTGTTACCAATGTTTTTCATTATCATTAAATCTACATAACATTTTTATATTTTGTGCATACTGAGTTTTTTTTGTTTGTTTATTATGGATTATATGCATGCGTCATCGCCTGATAACTTTAAATCTTTAAACGTAACAAATCTCAAAAAATTACATTTGCGGTCAATTTGCTTAAAAACAGTCAGTCAAACGGGTAACATGTATGGCATTTTTGGAAAGTTTATAAAGTGCTCTTTAACACAGAAAAATAATATACAGGGTGAAAAAAGTAAGTTCGAATTGGATTTACAAAACTCGATCACCCTGTATAATGGTGAATAATTTCAAGTTGAGTGTCGACCATTATTTTACCGAAGAGTATAGCACATTCAATGATACACTTAATTTTTTAATATTCATATCTGGTATTGATATAAAATGGACGAACATTGTAGCGTTTTTTCAACCTTAATCGCTTTTCTCTTCGTAACTCTGAGTTTCAGACCCAACTAATGTTATATCAAATTGTTTGTATTGATTAGCAAAATAGATTAGAATATTCTAATAATAATAATAATAATATATAATAATAATATATATTAATCCTTTAGACTACAATTGAGCATAGGATACGTCATTTGTATAATATGCAAAGTTATTAATTGTAAAATATTATAAATTATTACCTATAATGTAAACTATTCATAGTTCATAGTACAAACATCAACATAAAAACACAAATTCAAAAAAATAACTAAATTTCAGGGTCATTCAAATATTCTGCGAAAGAGTAATACCCCCTATTGAGCAGCATATTCTTAATTTGACTAAACACTTTAACCCACTGAACACCAAACAAGTTTTAACTAAAACACCGACGCGTTTCAACAGCAATGCTGTCATTATCAAGGCGATAATAAAACTAAATTAAAATAAAATCTACAAAAACAGGTTACCTAAATGTTATGCATGGTCAATCCGATACGCATCATTAATTTCCGATTAACGAAAACAAGGACGAATACGATATAGGTCCATTGTCACAGTTCATTACACATGACTTATTTTTATATATTTCTAAACTTTCGAAAACATTTAGAAACTTACAATTGTTTATTTGTCTAATTAATTTAACATTCGTATGATCGATGTTGTGATCTGTTTCAAAAATGTGGTGGGCAACGCTCGATTTCTCAATTCTATTAAATCTAAGATTAGCCATATGCTCTTTGAATCTAGCTGAGACTGCTCTCCTGGTTTGCCCAATATATTTTTGATTACAATCTTTACAATTGATTTCGTAAATACCTGACTTTTCTAGAGGTTGTATTTTATCTTTGGGGTTACCGATGAGACTTCGTAAACTAGTCCCAGAACTGTAAATTATTCTGAGATATATAGCTCTTTGAAGATTTTACTCAAACCTTTAGTGATAAAGGGAGCGTAAGGGAGGGTCACAACGGGTGAAGCTTTAACATCCTCTCGAAAAGTCGTAGATTCTTTCACAGTTTTCTTATAATTAAACTTCCTAATTAACTTATAGATATGCTGAGGCTGGAAACCATTACACTTGGCCGCATCTTTTATAATTTTAAGCTCTTTCTCATACCTGGCCTTGTTCAAGGGAAAAGTGAGAAGTCTGTGGACCAAAAAATTCAGGCTTGCCATTTTGTGTTGAACACAATGATGGGAGTCTGAAGGAATGTAGCGAAGTGTACTGGTTTCCTTTCTATACACGTCAAACTCTAATCTATTGTTATTTCTAATTACTAAAGTATCTAGAAAGGATAGCTGACCGTTTTCTTCTCTTTCACAAGTGAACTTTATGGTTTCGAACCGATTATTTAATCTATTGAGAAAATCGTCAATATTACATTTTTTAGTGTCAAATATAGCGAAAATATCATCCACATACCTCAACCAAACCCTAGGAAAGTATTCGCTCTCAGATTCTAAGTCCTTTTCAAAACGGCTCATGAAAAGGTTAGCCAAAAAAGGGCGACAAGGAGTTACCCATTGCCGTTCCTTCCAGCTGTTCATAAAAACGAACGAACTACGAACGAACGAAATACGAAATCAACTGTAAAGATTGTAACCAAAATATATTGGGCAAACCAGGAGAGCAGTCTCAACAAGATTCAAAGAGCATATGGCTCATCTTATGTAGATTTAATAGAATTGAGAAATCGAGCGTTGCCCAACACATTTTTGAAACAGATCACACCATCGATCATACGAATGTTAAATTAATTAGACAAATAAACAATTGTAAGTTTCTAAATGTTTTCGAAAGTTTAGAAATATATAAAAATAAGTCATGTGTAATGAACTGTGACAATGGACCTATATCGTATTCGTCATTGTTTTCGTTAATCGGAAATTAATGATGCGTATCGGATTGACCAGGCATAACATTTAGGTTACCTGTTTTTGTAGATTTTATTTTAATTTAGTTTTATTATCGCCTTGATAATGACAGCATTGCTGTTGAAACGCGTCGGTGTTTTAGTTAAAACTTGTTTGGTGTTCAGTGGATTAAAGTGTTTAGTGTTCTACTTCTGCACCAAGAGATCCAGTGAAGAACTTAATTTGACTTCTAAACAATTGAAGTGGTAATTCCCTATAGCAGCGTGGCAGCCTATTGAAACTCTTTATAGCAAGATAACGCGGATTCTTTTCGCTAAATGCCAACTTATGCAGGGGAACTTCAAGCATGCTTCCATTTCTAGTATTATAACTATGGTACCGAGTGTTCCATTAAAAAAAACATAAGTCTGGTTCGTCACCGACTGGTTCGATCACCCAGTATAAAATAAATATTTTTAAAACGTAGCCCATGTAGCCATCAATCAAATTCCAGAAAGGTTTTTCGAAATACCTCATCGTTTAGTTACAATCGTCCACCCCATCTTGGTTGCACCACCCTGTATATACAAGAAAAAGTGCTTGTAATGGGCGCTCATGATGTAATTGCAAGTCACCCTACTAACAAGCTATAAAAATATATCAAACATTAGAAGCGGACTCCGTAGTTTCGGCCTCTCCAACCCCATCAGCATCTTGGTGGATGCTTTTTTTAAATACAAACATATATTTTTTATAATTTATTTTGAATATACATGAAAAATAAAAGGTACTTTATGCATGGTATTCATATGAAAAAACTGACGGTCTTTGAAATATTTGGCTTACTATGTTTCTCTAGTAATTTTTTGTCAATTACAATATCGCAAATTTTACGGTTACGCTAATTAACAGAAAAGCTATTTTTAGAACAAATGTTAGGCAATAATGATTCTTTAAAACACCATGTCAGAAACTGACCTTCAGTATAAGGGGTTGTCAAATTTGATGAAGCAAAATATGAAAAATCTGTGTTAATTCAAACGGAACACCCTGTATATTATTGATCTGTAAAACGCAGTATTATTACGCGTATTATTAGGACACCCTGTATATAGAGGAAACATAAACATATTATAGAATAAGAACAAAACAATTCATAGACTAATAAATCCAATTTAGAAAAATGTGGTTACTTGAAAAAGAAATAATTGAAACACACTTAATTTAAAATTATGATAGGTATAAAATGTATATAAATGGACGTAATTGATGATGAAACAGTCTATAGGGTTAAGGTCTGGTGACTTAAAAAAAATACTTCATTTCTCTGTATAAACTCCCACACAATAGACATACCTATTTTCTTCAGCGGATAGTAACATTATTAAAATTAAAATGTTGACATAATCAATGGCATACATCTTGCCTTCTATCAAAAAAATTGTACCGACACTGCATGCAGAAAAGCAGGCACATACCATAACAATATCGACTCACCACCATGTTTAATTGTCTTTTTAGTCTACATATTTAGTTTATGCTGCAGTCTTTGGACGTCTTAAAACGTTTTGGTTGTGATTAGTAGATTTTCAACATAGTGATGTTTCGAAATGTGTGGACGTTGAGGCTGGCATTCTGAGTAGCTACATTAAAGTTACGTCAATTTCTTGTGAAAAGAATTGAATCCTCTATGATATTTTACAATACTTGTTGGTAAGTATTTAAATGAGCAATTTGGGGAAAAATGGGTAGGAAGTGGTAGATCTACTCCTGAATTTTTTTTGCTGCAGAAGCATCGCTTCATAAAAAAATATCTTAGTAAATATAGTAGTCTTTCCAACAAAATTTTGGAATAATTCTTTTAATTTGACCTATCATACCTTATACATTTTCGACTAAGCTTTAGGCCACTATCCATACTGAACACCTTGTATAAAAAAAAAGTTAAATTAAATGTTTGGCTGGAGCCTAGACTAAACACTAATTCCCTCTTAAAAAATTCCCGAAGATGTTGACATAATAAAAAGTTCAACAATTATACAGGAAGTTCAAAATAGCATTTCCTATAACGATAGCACAAATTGCTGAATCGTCAGAAAAGTTTATTGTTCCAATTTCAATATTGTCATCGTACGGGCAGATCAAATTGTTACCGAAGAAATTCTTGATGAGAAGAACAAATACATATAAAAATGCCATCATAAAAACTTACCTAACAAAAGCAACACCTCTCGGCAAGCCAGTAATCTTATCTTTTAACACATTTCGCTGAATAATTTCCCCATATTCTCCAAATATTCTGTCGAGATCCTTTTCCGTTATATCTTTCGGTAAGTTCGATATATAAAGATTGGATTCTTTCATCGTTTGCCCTGGCGGCCTTGAATACGACACCTTTAACCGTTTATTTCTGCAAGTTTAATTTAAAAAAAAACATAACCAAAAAATAGCTTTTTTCTCAAATTAAACAACGTTTAAGTTTTATATCGTTACATTGATAATTTCTTTTTTAATATATAATAAAAACCGGAAAATATCAGGGAAAAAAAAACAAATACCTGTAATTTAACCCGCTCAATGCTTCTATCGCTTTAGCAGCATCTTCAGGTTTCAAATATTTGACAAAACCATATCCATAACTATAACCAGTTCTTAAATTCTTCATAATACGTATATTCTCAATGGGACCGATTTGTGAAAATATTATAGCTAAATCCTCCTCGGTCGTGTACTGTGGTATATAATTGACAATCAATTTCGTCTTGTCGAAGTTGTCATTATCGCCAGATCCATCGATTTGTGCTCCAGGGCTGTTGCAGGTGTTAGTCGATGCTTCCTGATGTTGCTATAAAATTATGATTGCATTAATTTTATATAATGATGCATTTAAATTGAATTGCGTTGATATTAAACTATTTTTAGGTTAGGAATATCGATATTATTATGTATTTTATGATTATATTACCATAAATGGTCCCAATCGTTTATTGGCGAACATCGTCTTCACCTTTAGTGCCTACCTCTTCTACGTTAGATTACTGGAAATGTATCGACGTACACTGGGGCCACGAAATAAGCACAAAAAGCGCTCGTTAACCAAATAAAGTCAAACAGACAGGCTATAAACCTATAGATTGACATTAAATATAGTTAAAATTAGCGAAACTGAAAGAATGTTACTTTTGAAAGGTGTCCGATGATGTGAACTGTCAAAATCCAGATAGAAACTACTACTCCGTCTCGGGTACTGGACACGCTTTTAGGTTATGGCTTCTCGAATGTTATGTTCGTACGAGTTTCCGAATACTATAAATGGGGCTCTATAGATGGATGGAAATCGTTTTAAAATGATGGAAAAGATTGATGGTGGGATTACCTTTTTGTTTACTGGCACACGGAACAAATGAAGTGCAAAGAAATTTGGTAAAAAATCAAACGGCCCGCTAAAAAAACCTAAACACGTGTGCTGTGAGGCGCTGTTTTTAAAAATGGCGCTTGCGTGTTCTACGAAAGATATGATTGGATGGAAAGTCGTTTGCGGCGATTTAAAAAAATTCCGTCTTAATTTAAATTAATTGTTGTAGTGAAAAATGTGTAATTACGAATAATTTATATTATATCAATGTATTCATCTATTGCGTTGCAAAAAATAAATTAAAATTTAAGAATTATTTGTTTAAATAACACTAGCCGACGATTTTAAACTTTTTTTTGAATAACTGTTGTAAAAATGAGTGTACAGTTGTTACAGTCTTTAACTGAAAGCATAACCAAAAACCAAATTTGTTTACCACGTCTAGTTTTAGAGTTATAATCATGCTAAATTAGATAAATACGAAGTTTTTGACATAACAAATATTAGAATGTTTAATTTAATCTCCCAGAAAATATTTGGAAACATTTTTAACAGAAGTCCAAGCTGCCAGCTCTAAATCATTCATGGCACGTTCAAAATTTTCATCTTTGAAAAAGCTTAATAATTCGTGGACTTATCCTTCTTTTTCTAGTGCTTTTACAAACTCTAATGTTTCAATACTACCTACTAATCAATCCTAATGTTTACAATACTTTTTTAATATTAAATTTTACGTTAATCTGCGATACCAAAAGGTGGCAGATCATTTAAATTCGATGTTCAAATGTTCGAAAACCATGGTATTTGAAACCTTTCAACGTTTAAAGCAACGTTTAACACAACATAAAACAGACTTTTTCATTCTGCGTCTTTTTAAACTGCATCCTGAATTCAGTGCTGGTGATATTAAACATGAAATTTTTGGTGAATTTCCTGTAGGAGAAAGAAGACGCCCCTTGTAAATAAAAAAAATCGTCAAGACTTGCATTTGTGCGTGATTAAATCCACTGGACAATTGTAGAATGGAGAGGATTATATTTTCAGCCGAAACGAAAGTAACTAGAATGGATTTTTTGATGGCAAATTGACACCCTCCCTGTCAAGAATTGTACTAAAATGTCTGCTTTTAGATATTTTTTTGATAAGCATGGCTATATATATGTCTATATGTGTCTATTTTGTCCTGTTTATCACAAATTCTAGAAAAGGTACTATCAAAACAGCTCAAACTACATTTGAGAGACAATGCCCCAAATAGCATCCGATGTCCTATGGATATCCGTCTTATGTCCAAAAGTCATCCGAACGTCCATGGATGTAAAACGGACATCCACTGGACGTTCGTTACTGAATATCCATCGGACGTCCGTTAATGGACGTCCTATATACTCTGAAATATCCATATAAAAGGCATGTTTGTAACAAATGTCCATATAAAACGCCCATAAGCTGTCCGAACGGATGTCCTATGCATGTCCATAGGATGTCCGTTTTAAAGCCATGTTTGTTACAAATGGACGTCCTATGGATATCCGGCATATCCGTAGCAGAAATCCATCGGATGTCCACTGGACGTCCATGTGCTATCTGGCTGATACCTTGCCGGAGAACCAATCGGCGCTTCGAGAGGGGTATAGTTGTATCACGACGTTATTGCAAGTGTCTGATAATATTATATTATCGGGTCGATGGCCGCAGTGGTTAGGCGGCTGACTATTGTTGTGAGAGGACGATAGGCGCCGGGGTTCAATTCTCTGGAGGGACGGTGACATTTTTTTCAGAGAGTTTAATCCTGGATCGACTTGCCATTCGCTGTTGGGAGCAAAGTGATTAACAGCGCGGCATCATAAAAGGCGATATGATGTCACAAAGCCAATTGAACACAACATACACACATAAAAACTACACCGCGAGAGTTGCAGTGATAGCCAGACAAGCGATGCAGTTTACGGAGTCACTGCAACTAAGCACCCACCACATTATAGGAAAAAAATCTCTGGATGATGAGAAGGATGTTGTTATGGTAAAAATTAATTTCACAAAAGCTTTTGACACGATAGACCATGGTATAATATGCTGCTGTGTGTTCTACAATATATTGGTTTATCTTAAGACGCGATTAAATTATTTGAAAATTATCTTAAGGGTAGGCGCCAGATAGTTTCGATTGGTGGTATTTGGTCAGAAGAAAGAGAGATTAATTGTGGCGTACCTCAAGGATTGGTGTTGAGGCCTTCGTTTGGGAGGTGTCATTGCTATGCTGATGATCACAGTAGACTCCACAGATGCTCGTGCAGTTAATAACCTTATTAATACTGATATTGATGGGTTTGTTGAGATCGCAGAAAAACAACGGTTAAAAATAAATCCTATCCAATCATCAGTTATTTGTTTTTTTAGAAAGACGCACAGTGGCTTATCTGATTTAATTATTGTATCATTAAAGTAAAAGGGGTGACGAGTTACCAAAGCAAGTTAGAAAAATTTTCGGACTGACAGTTGATCGCTTATTACGATTTAGAGAGCATGTTTCGGATGCTCCTCTTTGTTACTTCTTTTATATGATACGATTTTGGTTTATACATATGTTATCTATTGTTAGTTTTAATTATTTTTCTGTTTATTTCTAGTATGTGCTCTCTGATGAAGAGACTTTGATTATAATAAAATAAATATGAGGCCCGAAATTGAAAAACCAGTAGTGGTGTGCAACAGTATCTGCGTAGAAGACTATGGCTACAATTTTTTGAGATGCCGAAGGAATTATCCTTATAGACTTTTTACCTACCACGTGATCATACTATAACTGGGCAATATTATACTGCTTTAATTTCAAACCCGCATGATTCCATCAAAGAAAAAAGGTGGGAAAAACTCAGACGTGGTGTGCTGTTTCATCAGAACAACGCTCCTGCCTATCTATAGGAGCTCTGTTTCAATGACTGCAATTCATAATGCAGTCTTCGAAATTTTCCACCAAATTTGGCCTCTAGTGACTTCCATGTATTCCCCAAACTCAAAGAGCACCTTGGTGGGATTTACTTTTGGGATGATGAGATACCTATAGAGGTGAACGAGTGATTTGCAGCCTAAGACAATAGATTTTTTTCTGAGAGCGTTAAAGCTCTTTACCATCATTCTACTAAGTGTGTCAACCTTTCTAAATCATTTCATTCTATGTCAGGGACAATAATATCTTAACTACCCTCGTATCTAATATCCTATTTTAATCTATCCACTCGTTTTTATTTCTTCTTTAGCCTGATTTTTAATTATCTTTTGTACAGGGTTCGATATCTACACGTAAATTTTTTTATTATCGCCACCGAATCGAATTCACCCATAATATAGTTACTACATGATATAGATGGCCGTTAAGAGCACAAATTAAAATTGTAACGTGCTACGCAGGGTGTTCTGTACGCTAGTAACTAATCAAAGATGCGTTTTCTTTAATTGAACATCTTTTATTTTGTTAACTGTTTAAATTGCTTTCGTAATTTAAAAAAAAGTATAACCAATTAGTAGTCTAGAATTAAATACAATAACTTTCGACATATATCTACTTTTTTTTTCATTTTAAATTGTTGCAGTTTTGTTTTAATAACAGACGTCTAATAATAACACTTTTACATAAAGTTTACATAAACTACATATATTACGTATCTAAAAAAAATAGACTGCTGCACGTTTTTTTTTCTTCTTAAAAGAAACGATTCGCTACATTTTGAGGAACGCTGGTAGGCGTCGAGGCGCCCGGATCTACAAAAGTGGGGGATTTGTCGACGCCCTACTCACATATCAGTCTCAGTCTAAAGCTCGGACTGGGTTTTCCTTAAAATCGACGTTCCGGTGCTTGAAGTTTCATTCAACTGTTATTTCTCGTTGAAATGCAGTTTTCGTTGTGTGCTTTTTAAAAAGATTCCTGTCGTTATTATGGATAAAATTGAATTAAATGACAAGGGCACTACAGTCATTCCCAGGTAAATTACAATCAGATTAATATTGCTATCGTTTCGTTTTGTATATTGAAGATATTGTTAATGATTTAAATCTGTTTAAGTGACTAATTAATTAACTATTTTAGTATAATAAACTTGTAAATATTTTACAGGAATATATCCACAGATTCGAACTGTGAGTTGATAGTTTTTAAATGCTGTATGAAAAAAAAATATTGTTTATGTTACTTGTTATTTGACGAGGTTATAACTGATAATATTTAATTTTTTATTTATATTGAAAAATTACCAACTTCTTAAAATTTTCACTTCCTATTTCAATGAAACTGGAAATTTATATTCCATTTATATAAGAATCAGATTTAAACTTTTTTGCAACAAAATTCATATACTTTACAATGTGTACATAACTTGGTATATATGAATTGGAAAATCCTCAGAAAGAAATGTTTTGTCTTGGGCTGCAAACCACTCGTTCACTTCTATCATCAGTATCTCATCATCGTCCCGAAACTGAATCCCACGAAGGTGTTTTCTTGAATTTGGGGAATACATGGCAGTTAATAGAGGCCAAATCTGAGGAATAAAACAGCTGTTGGAAAATTTCGAAGCCTGCACTATGAATTACGTCCATCGAAACACAGCTCCTGTGGGCAGGAGCGTTGTCCTGATGACACAGTACCTACACCATGTCCGAGTTTTTCCCCTCATTTTTTCTTCGATGAAATCACACAGTTTTGAAATTAAAGCAGCATAAGATTGCCCAATTTTAGTCTGATCATGTGATAGGTCAAAAGTCTATAACGATAATTCCTTCAATGCATTCCATGCTTTGCCTATTTGATTCAGGATCATAATGGTGAACCCAGGTTTCATCCACAGTATTCAGGATCCAGTTTAATAATGGCCAAATTTGTCTCTGAAGTGACCTATCGAGCAACCAATCTTTCTAAGATCAAACTCTTTATGTATAAAATGATTTTTACACCATCTATTAAAAAGGTACAAGTTTGAATTGCGAATTTCACAGTGATTCGTCTTGTGATCTTTCAGAACCATGTCATGGACAAAATAAATGTTTTCTTTGCAAAGTTTTAAATCCCTAGCCCAGTTCTTCACTATCCAAACATTAAGAAAGTAGCTGAATATTGAAGAATTTTCAACTGTAAAGAAGATGTCAAAAAATTTGCTAAACGTCTAGACTATGGCTTTTACAAATAAAAAACTTTTTAATTAAGAAGTGAACAGATTAGATTTGGTCTTGATCTTCCCTGCAGATGCTGTTGCACGAAACTTCAGAGGGGGTGGTGAACCTGTGGGTGTGCTGCCTCCATTCCATGCTCTGCTTTTTTGATTCAAGATTATACTGGTGAACTCAGGTTTCATCCACAGTAACGAATCTTGCTAGAAAGTGTTCAGGATGCAGTGAGTGTTGAAAAGTTGCTTTTCAATTGATGTAGTGAATTTGATTTCCACACCATTACACCAATAAGGTTTACTCGTTTGACAATTTTCTTATGCGTAACTAATCAGAATTGTTTCCTTATTTGTACAAATATCTACTGGGTGAATAATTACAAACGAAAGAGTTTGGATTGACAGAAAAAAATTTCAGTTAATAACACTGAGTAGTTGGTAGTAAATCCCTGTAGCTGATTGCATTAAAATTCCTACAGCGGCACAATTTTTTGATCGAAAATTTAAGGCTTACTATATAGTCACTATGTTTAATTATTTAATAACAAGGTTTGCTTATTATTCAATCAAATTAATCAAAATTGATTGTGCCAACGTCTTCTTCTTCTTATTCAATCGCTTTTGCCCAAAGATCATGAACAATGCACTAGTTTGGTACTGTTTAATTATAGCATTCGATATTGCCGGATTTTTTTTTGCTTTTCTATCCGCCATTTCGCCTGTAATATTCTTGTGGCTTGAGATCCATACAAAGCTAATGTCAAAATCTACTTGTGTACTATAGAAATCCAAAATTTTTGAGCCTTTTCTGATTCATAATGTGCAAGAATTCTAAGCTAGTTATTAGGATTAATGTTTCTGGATTTTCCATTAATATTTTATGACAATTTAATCATTACACTATCTTATTGAAAGCTTACTTAATTATGGGCATATTTGGAAGATTTTGAGTCGTTACCTATTTGAGGAATACCTCCTTCATTAGAAATTGTCCACCCAGTAGTTAGTTCCTTACTGTGAAATAATTAAACATAGTAATCATACAATAGCCTGAATTTTCTATAAAAAAATTGTCCTAAAACAGTGGAACCAGGATAGATATAATGTTCGTCATCAGATTTAGTGTAATCTGTGCAGATTCCGTTCATCTATGGATTAAACCTTAAATATGTTTTCACATCCTTAACTTCTTTGGTATTAGAGGCATTGGAAGCAGTACTAATTCTTTAAGGACATTTGCTTAGTTGTCCTTTAAACTTTCGGGTTCTTAATTGTATAGTTTCGTAATTTAAACCATTGCGCTGCTAAGTTCTTCACTGGATCTCTTGATCGAGAAGTAGAACACTGAACATTTCAACCCACTAAACACCAAAAACTTTTAACTAAAAACCGACGCGTTTCGACAGCAAAGCTGTTATTATCAAGGCGATAATAAAACTTGCAATGTTCAATGCTTTTGTGTTTGTTTATCGTTGGATGTTGATTAGAGTTTTGGAAGTCACACGTTATTGTAGTGATTATTGTCATCATCCTTATCAACTAGCTGACTATTTGATGCTATTTGAGACGCTTCGATTTTAGGACTTCTGGCACACTTTGCTTCGGTTCGGGAACTGCTGAGATCTTTGGTATCGGTTTTTGCCTCAAGTCTAGAGCTGTTGGCACAATTTTCCAAAACCAATAGCATTGTTTGCTTGGAATTTTGAATTATCCAGCCATTTCATTTTCTATGAATATATTCTATACCACCCTCTTAGGATTAAAGCTTTTGGAAGCGTCCTTAAATGCTGTGTGACAATTTGGCCATTTGACTTGCACCATATTATTGAAAGCTTGATTCATTATGAGCGTAGAGATATTTGTAAGATTTTGAATCGTTGCCTCTTTGAAAATAAATGAAATTGTAAATAATTAAACATAGTAACAATACAGTGTCTTAACATTTCTATCAAAAAATTGTCCCAAAACGAGGAGGTTGGTGCTCTACAGTTGAGGCTCGACGAGCCTAAAATAAAACATGAGATTGTGGCATGCAAGTCACCGAAATAGCCAAAATAGAATAGCAAAATCAAGACAATTCTGACCATTTTCTTCGATTCAAAGGGAATTGTTCACGGTGAATTCATCCCAGAAGGTGAGACGGTGAACGCAGAATATTATCTGGAAGTTCTACAAAGATTGTGGGCCAGAATTCGAGAAGTTCGACCGGAATATCGAGACCCAGGCAGTTGGTTTTTGTTGCACGACAATGCACCTTCGTACAAAATCATCATGGTACGTGAATTCTTGACCAAAAAAAGGCATCATTGTTATCGATCATCCATCATATTCACCTGATTTGACTTCGTGCTTCCCAAACTGAAATTGGCGATGAAAGTAAATCATTTCGATACCACCCCGGTCATCCAAAAGATGGCTATAAAAAATGTTTCGAAAAATATGTTGAATATTTCCTGCGCTGTATTGAGTCACAAGGAGAATAAACAAAAATAAAAAATTAAAATAATAAACCAGTCTAATTGGATCTGTGACAGACTGTATATACTTCCTTTTACTTGGTTTTCAGTGTTAGAAAATTATTAAATCAAATTTTTAGAAAAAATAAAATATAAAGATTCTCATCCTGTCCAACTTTGTAACATTATAAAAACTTCCCTGATATAATGGTTGAAGTATGCGTACTAAATCCTTATTTCGATTACACTAAAAATTCTGCGAAATTCGCTCACATAAAACGCCAATTTGACTTCACGAAGATGTTCGTTTACAAAGCGAATACTGGAAAAGTTTATGTGAAACGAAAACGAAGTTAAAATTAGAACCATGAATAATCGATGTCGAAGGAGGAAGCCTTATTATTCTTAGGGGTAGGCTCAAGAAATACGTAAATAAATCTTAATTAACTGTTTACCAATTCATCCTTTTAAATTGGTTGACGCTGTTAGGGAAGATTGCTTTAAGAATTTATTTGTGTATGGAAATATATTCAATAATGTTTTAATCGTATTGGTGGCAATATATTGCTATGCAAAAAAACACAGCGTCGCGCCAATATTTTATTTAATTGATTTTAAATTTTTAAAAAAGTTATCCTATATTTTCAGTAATTTGTTGTACTCGTATGTGCTTCGAATGCATTGTACTGGGTGTTCTTTACTTGATCGTAGACTCCATCAACTTCCTTGTCTAAAATTGTATCATTTCTATCATCAGTGTCTCATCGTTCCGAAAGTGAATCCTAAAAAGCTGTTCTTGTTTAGTTTGGGGAAAACACAGAAGTCAGTAGGGGCCAAATCTGGATAATAATAATCTGGATCGTTATTGGAAAATATCGAAGCCTGCATTATCAATTGCGGCCATTGAACACAGCTCCTCTGGGCAGGAGCATTGTCCTGATGAAACACCACACCATGTCTTTTTCATTGATAGAATCACGCAGATTTCAAATTAAAGCAGCATAATCCTACATAATTATAGTCTGACCATGCGGTTAAAAGTCTATAAGGATAATTTCTTTGGCATTCCAGAAAACTATGGTCATGATGCAGATGCTGTTGTACGAAACCTTCGAGGGGGTGGTAAACCCTTCTGCCTCCATTCCATGCTCTACTTTTTTGGCTGAAAATGATAAGGGTGAACTCAGTTTCATCCACACTAACGAATCTTGCTAGGAAGTGTTCAAAATCTCATTCAAAACATTTTCGGTACCAATCGTGCAGTGACCTTTTTGAGACCTAATTCTTTGTATAAAATAGTTTCTAGGCTACCCACTGAAAAGCCATAAGTCTGAACTATGAATTTGACAGTGATAACACGAACTGGAAGCACCATACAGCATATATTGTAAATAGAAAAGATCCCAATATGAACGGTTGGGGAATTCCCAGCAAAAAACAGATTTAAATTACAAAGGCAAGGTTGCCCACAGTTAGACATTATAAAAAATATAATATAGGATTTAGTTGGTATGGCCAATACGTTTTATCTACTAGTATCTAGTGTCAACAGAATGTATTGATACTAAGGAGATTAATTTAATACGCACATTGCTACTTATCACTCATATAGGATCGAAATAATTCAACTGAAGAGTGTGATAATCCGTTGGAGCGCAAAATCAATATTAGATAATATGTGTTATGAAGGGCCGTCAAGCGTAGGTAACAGAAAAATGAACCGTGATCAAACGACTTGAAGTTTCTAGATGTCATATAAGCAGCATGGTGAGATACAGTTCGCAACCTATCAAAAACAGCAAATAGAGGCGACGATTTTCCTACTGGTTTGTGGATGCTTCTAAACCTCTGAACGGCACGGAAACTGGCATTTACAGAGATAGACAACTCGATGGCCAAGCCATCGGCTTGAAGGTGAGGTATTTTAAACTGCCCACAGGTAAACGGTTCGGCAGAAATTTTATCTGATAACCAGGCTGCCCTTACAGCACTAGAGGGTGTCAGGATTGATTCCGAGGTGGTACTTGACATGCCACTTTGGAATCAGAGGCAACGAAAACAAG
This sequence comes from Holotrichia oblita, assembly GCA_023690525.1. Taxonomy (NCBI): domain Eukaryota; kingdom Metazoa; phylum Arthropoda; class Insecta; order Coleoptera; family Scarabaeidae; genus Holotrichia; species Holotrichia oblita. The sequence goes on from CM043023.1 coordinate 39,437,828, forward strand.
TTAGCAAGACGTGCTAGCGAACGACGATTTACAGGTCCAGAACCGACGTCTGGGAGTTCCTATGACAGCATCAAAGCTTTTGTCAGATTTGAACTCGCTGGTTGATATTGCTAATATTCGAATGAATTTGCTGGCGTGAGACACTCTGAAACTCTCGAGATTCATCCAAATGAGGAAAGACTTCGCAAGGTAGTCTTGATGAGCAGAGACAGGCTAAGGTTACATCGCATGGTCCTAGTAGATAAACTCCAGTCCATCTCCTTGTTGACTGCCCAACAGAGGATAGAAAGGCGAGGACAAACTTTGGGGTCGATCATCTAGTCAATTAAATCTTGACTAGATTACTAGATTTTTTTCTTGAGAGAACTGAAACGGCATAGAGTCACAATAGGTCTTTCTTTTGGCGAGTTTGCCTTTCATCCTGCCCATGCAATCGCGAAAAGAAACTACAATCTGAGCAAGTCTCGTATAAACAGATTGAAAAGGCCCAGCGTTGTAAAGTACTTGCCAAATTGCAGAGAAGACCAAATTATGTATCTTTTCTGCAACCATACTGTACAGTCATATAATTAACATATTCAAATTGTTTTATCGAACCAGCAATTTCTCCTACACATGTTCATTTTCGAAAGCGGTAGAATGAAATATAAGTTCACAAATAATAGTCCCACAATCTCTACCTATACAATATAAAAAAAGATGGCTGGATTAATGAGAAGACCTCTTCACTGAATAGATAGAGCATTTTGCTAAACATACCAAACGTTCAAGCAAGGAGAGAGCAGTATTGTTTATGGATAATCATAGCAGCAGTCATCATCAACGAGAAAGAACGATGTCCAAGGATTGGTAAAACAATTGACCACCACGAAGAGCTATCCGAAAAGATATAACAAATTATGCAAGTTCAGTAATAACACTTAAGCATAATGCGAGAAGGATACTGCAACCAGCCGACGTATCAGTATTCAAACAAAAGAAGTCCAAGCTGCCAGCTCTTAAATCATTCATGGCACGTTCAAAATTTTCATCTTTTGAAAAAACTTAATAATTCGTGGACTTATCCTTCTTTTTCTAGTGCTTTTACGAACTCTAATGTTTCAATACTACCTACTAATCAATCCTAATGTTTACAATACTTTTTTATTAAATTTTACGTTAATCTGCGATACCAAAAGGTGGCAGATCATTTAAATTCAATGTTCAAATGTTCGAAAACCATGGTATTTGAAACCTTTCAAACGTTTGGTAAAGCAATCGTCAATAACATAAAACAGACTTTTTCATTCTGCGTCTTTTTAAACTACATCCTGAATTCAGTGCTGCTGATATTAAACGAAATTTTAAGAATTTCCCTTTAGGAGGAAGAAGACGCCCTTAAAATAAAAAATCGTCAAGACGCATTTGTGCGTGAGTAAATCCACTGGACAATTAGAATGGAGAGGATTATATTTTCAGCCAAAACGAAAGTGAACTGAATGGATTTTTTATGGCAAAATATTCGACACCCTCCCTGTCAAGAATTGTACTAAAATGTCTGCTTTTAGATATTTCTTTTACGTTATGGCTATATATGTGTCTATATATGTGTCTATTTTGTCCCGGTTTATCACAAATTCTAGAAAAGGCAATAGCACCCGATGTCCTATGGATCCATCTTATGTCCAAAGGATCCGAACGTCCATGGATTAAACGGACATCCACTTTGGACGTTCGTTACTGAATATCCATCGATTCAGTTAATGGACATCCCATATACTCTGGCATATCCATATAAAAGGCATGTTTGTAACAAATGTCCATAAAACGCCTATAAGCTGTCCGAACGGACGTCCTATGCATGTCCATAGGATGTCCGTTTTAAAGCCATGTTTGTTACAAATGGACGTCCTATGGATATCCGGCATATCCGTAGCAGACAGCCATCGGATGTCCACTCGACGTCGATTGCTATCTGGCTGATAATTCTCGCCGGAGAACCAATCGAGGCTTCGGGAGGGGTATAGTTGTATGACGAGGTTATAGCAAGTGTCTGATAATATTATATTATCTCTGGATGATGAGAAGGATGTTGTTGTGGTAAAGATTGATTTCACAAAAGCTTTTGACACGATAGACCATGGTATAATATGTTGCTGTGTGTTCTGCTAACATACTGGCTTATCTTAAGACGCGATTAAATTATTTGAAAATTATGTTAAGGGTAGGCGCCAGATAGTTTCGATTGGTGGTATTTGGTAAGAAGAAAGAGAGATTGACTGTGGCGTACCTCAAGGATTGCTGTTGAGGCCTTCCTTTAGGAGGTGTCATTGCTATGCTGATGATATATACATTGTTATATTTCACAGTTGACTCCACAGATGCTCGTGCAGTTAATAACCTTATTAATACTGATATTGATGGGTTTGTTGAGATCGCAGAAAAACAACGTTCTGTTTATTTCTAGTATGCGCTCTCTGATGAAGAGACTTTGATTATAATAAAACAAATATGAGGCCCGAAATTGAAAAACCAGTAGTGGTGTGCAACAGCATCTGCGTAGAAGACTAAGGGCTACAATTTTTTGAGATGCCGAAGGAATTATCCTTATAGACTTTACCTACCACGTGATCATACTATAATCAAGCAATATTATACTGCTTTAATTTCAAACCCGCTGATTCCATCAAAGAAAAAAGGTGGGAAAACTCAGACGTGGTGTGCTGTTTCATCAGAACAACGCTTCGCCTATCTAGGAGCTGTGTTTCAATGACTGCAATTCATAATGCAGTCTTCGAAATTTTCCATCAGCCTTTATCCACCAATTTGGCCTCTAGTGACTTCCATGTATCTCCCAACTCAAAGAGCACCTTGGTGGGATTTACTTTTGGGATGATGAGATACCTGTAGAGGTGAACGAGTGATTTGCAGCCCAAGACAATAGATTTTTTTTTCTGAGAGCGTTAAAGCTCTTTACCATCATTCTACTATGTGTCAACCTTTCTAAATCGTTTCATTCATGTCAGGACAACAATATCTTAACTACCCCTCGCACTAATATCCTATTTTAATCATCTACCGTTTTTATTTTCAGCCTGATTTTTAATTATCTTTTGTACAGGGTTCGATATTCACACGTACATTTTTTTATTATCGCCACCGAATCGAATTCACCCATAATAGTTACTATACGATATAGATGGCCGTTAAGAGTACACATTAAAATTCAGAACAAAGCTACGCAGAGTGTTCTGTGCGCTAGTAACTAATCAAATATGCGTTTTCTTTAATTGAACATCTTTTATTTTGTAAAAAAAGTAAAAAAAAGCATAACCAATTAGTAGTCTAGAATTAAATACAATAACTTTCGAAATACATGTACTTTTTTTTTCATTTTAAATTGTTGCAGTTTTGTTTTAATAACAGACGTCTAATAATAACACTTTTACATAAAGCTTTCATATAAACTACATATATTACGTATCGAAAAAAATAGACTGCTGCACGTTTTTTTTCTTCTTAAAGAAACGATTCGCTACATTTTGATAGAACGCTGGGGTAGGCGTCGAGGCGCCCGGATCTACAAAAAGTGGGGATTTGTCGACGCCCTATTCACATATCAGTCTCAGTCTAAAGCCGGACTGGGTTTTCCTTAAAATCGACGTTCCGGTGCTTGAAGCTTCATTCAACTGTTATTTCTCGTTGAAATGCAGTTTACGTTGTGTGCTTTTTAAAAAGATTCCTGGTCGCTTATTATGGATAAAATTGAATTAAATGACAAGGGCACTACAGTCATTCCTGGTGCAAATTAGCAATCAGATTAATATTGCTATCGTTTCGTTTTGTATATTGAAGATATTGTTAATGATTTAAATCTGTTTAAGTGACTAATTAATTAACTATTTTAGTATAATAAACTTGTAAATATTTTACAGGAATATATCCACAGATTCGAACTGTGAGTTAATAGTTTTTAAATGCTGTATGAAAAAAATATTGTTTATGTTACTTGTTATTTGACGAGGTTATAACTGATAATATTTAATTTTTTATTTATATTGAAAATTACCAACTTCTCAAAATTTTCACTTCCTATTTCAATGAAACGGAAATTTATATTCCATTTATATAAGAATCAGATTTAAACTTTTTTTGCAACAAAATCTTACATACTTTACAATGTGTACATAACTGGTATATATGAATTGGAAAATCCTCAGAAAGAAATGTTTTGTTCAAGCTGCAAACCACTCGTTCACTTCTATCATCAGTATCTCATCATCGTCCTGAAACTGAATCCCACGAAGGTGTTATCTTGAATTTGAGGAATACATGGAAGTCGATAGAGGCCAAATCTGGAGAATAAAACAGCTGTTGGAAAATTTCGAAGCCTGCACTATGAATTACGTACATCGAAACACAGCTCCTGTGGGCAAGAGCGTTGTCCTGATGACACAATACCTACACCATGTCCGAGTTTTTTCCCTCATTTTTTCTTCGATGGAATCACACAGTTTTGAAATGAAAGCAGCATAATATTGCCCAATTTTAGTCTGATCATGTGACAGGTCAAAAGTCTATAAGGATAATTCCTTCGGTATCCCAAAAAGCTGTGGTCATGATCTTCCTCGCAGATGTTGTTGCATTCCATGCGTTGCCTATTTTATTGAGGATCATAATGGTGAACCTAGGTTTCATCCAGAGTATTCAGGATCCAGTTTAGCAATGGCCAAATTTGTCTCTGAAGTGACCTATCGAGGAGCTATCTTTCTAAGACCAAATTTTTTATGTAAAATGATTTCTACACCATCTATTGAAAAGCTACAAGTTTGAGCTGCGAATTTCGCAGTGATTCGGTTCAGATCTTTCAGAACCATGTCATGGACCAAATAAGTATGTTTTCTCTGTGAAGTAGCTCAATTCTTCACTATCCAAACATTAAGAAAGTATCTTAATATTGAAGAATTTTCAACTGAAAAGAAGACGTCAAAAAATTTGCTAAACGTCTAGACTATGGCTTTTACAAATAAAAACTTTTTAATTAAGAGGTGAACAGATTAGATTTGGTCTTGATCTTCCCTGCAGATGCTGTTGCACGAAAACTTGAGAGGGGTGGTGAACCTGTGGGATGCTGCCTCCATTCCATTCTCTGCTTTTTTGATTCAAGATTATATCGGTGTACCAGGTTTCATCCACAGTAACGAATCTTGCGAGAAAGTTCAGGTTGCAGTCAATGTTGAAAAGTTTGACGTGGTAGTGCCCAGTGCTTTTCAATTGATGTAGTGAATTTGATTTCCACACCATTACACCACAATAAGGTTTACTCGTTTGATAATTTTTACATATGTAACTAATCAGAATTGTTTCCTTATTTTCGTGCCAAATATCTACTGGGTGAACAATTATTAACGATGGAGTTTGGATTGACAGAAAAAAATTTCGTTACAACACGAGTAGTTGGTAGTAAATCCCTGTGGCTGATTGCATTAAAATTCCTACAGCGGCACCATTTTTTGATCGAAAATTTAAGGCTTACTATATAGTCACTATGTTTAATTATTTAATAACAAGGTTTGCTTATTATTCAATCAAATTAATCAAACTTGATTGTGCCAACCTCTTCTTCTTCTTATTCAATCGCTTTTGGCCAAAGATCATGAACAATACACTAGTTTGGTACTCTTTAATTATAGCATTCGATATTGCAGCATTTTTTTGCTGTTCTATCCACCATTTCGCCTGTAATATTCTGCATTGAGATCCATACAGTTAATGTCAAAATCTACTTCGTCTAATCTGAAATATATTTCCTTAATGTCAGTGTACTATAGAAATCCAAAAAATTTTTTGGAGTCTTTTCTGATCCATAATGTGCAAGAATTCTAAGCTAGTTATTAGGATTAATGTTTCATTAATATTTTATAACAATTACACTATCTTATTGAAAGCTTACTTAATTATAGGCATATTTGGAAGATTTTGAATCGTTACCTATTTAAGGAATACCTCCTTCGTTAGAAATCGTCAACCCAGTAGTTAGTTCCTTGCTATCAAATAATTAAACATAGTAATCATACAATAGCCTGAATTTTCTATCAAAAAATTGTCCTAAAACAGTGGAACCAGGATAGATATAATGTTCGTCATCAGATTTAGTGTAATCTGTGCAGATTCCGTTCATCTATGGATTAAACCTTAAATATGTTTTCACATCCGTAACTTCTTTGGTATTAGAGGCACTGGAAGCAGTATCAATTCTTTAAGGACATTTGCTTAGTTGTCCTTTAAACTTTCGGGTTCTTAATTGTATAGTTTCGTAATTTAAACCATTGCGCCGCTAAGTTCTTCACTGGACTTTCTTGATCGAGAAGTAGAACACTGAACATTTCACCCACTAAACACCAAAAACTTTTAACTAAAAACCGACGCGTTTCGACAGCAAAGCTGTTATCATCAAGCATAATAAACTTGCAATGTTCAATGCTTTTGTGTTTGTTTATCGTTGGATGTTGATTAGAGTTTTGGAAGTCACACTTTATTGTAGTGATTATTGTCATCATCCTTATCAACTAGCTGACTATTTGATGCTATTTGTACGTTGAGACGCTTCGATTTTAGGATTTCTGGCACACTTGCTTCGGTTCGGAATCGCTGAGATCTTTGCATCGGTTTTTGCCTCAAGTCTAGAGCTGTTGGCACAATTTTCCAAAAACCAATAGCATTGTTTGCTTGGAATTTTGAAGTACTTACTAAACCACTCTGTTGCTCTAAATCCAGCCATTTCATTTTCGTTAGAATATATTGTATACCACCCTTAGGATTAAAGCTTTTGGAAGCGTCTCAAATGCTGTGTGACAATTGACCATTTGATCGCACCATATTATTGAAAGCTTGATTCATTATGAGCGTAGAGATATTTGTAAGATTTTGAATCGTTGCCTCTTTGAAAATAAATGAAATTGTAAATAATTAAACATAGTAACAATACAGTGTCTTAACATTTCTATCAAAAAATTGTCCCAAAACGAGGAGGTTGGTGTCGAGAAGTTGAGGCTCGACGAGCCTAAAATAAAACATGAGATTGTGGCATGGAAGTCACCGAAACAGCCGTAAAATAGAATAGCAAAATCAAGACAATGCTGACCATTTTCTTCGATTCAAAGGGAATTGTTCACGGTGAATTCATCCCAGAAGGTGAGACGGTGAACGCAGAATATTATCTGGAAGTTCTACAAAGATTGTGGGCCAGAATTCGAGAAGTTCGACCGGAATATCACATCTGCAGTTGGTTTTGTTGTACGACAATGCAATCTTCGTACAAAATCATCATGGTACGTGGAATTCTTGACCAAAAAGGCATCATTGTTATCGATCATCCATCATATTCACCTGATTTGGCTTCGTGCTTCCCAAACTGAAATTGGCGATGAAAGTAAAATCATTTCGATACCACCCCGGTCATCCAAAAGATGGCTATAAAAAATGTTTCCTGAAAAATATGTTGAATATTTCCTGCGCTGTATTGAGGTCACAAGGAGAATAAACAAAATAAAAATTAAAATAATAAACGCTTTTTTTAAACCAGTCTAATTGGATCTGTGACAGACTGTATATACTTCCTTTTACTTGGTTTTCTGTAGTGTTAGAAAATTATTAAATCAAATTTTTTAGAAAAAATAAAATATAAAGATTCTCATCCTGTCCAACTTTAACATTATAAAAAACTTCCCCTGATATAATGGTTACATGCGTACTAAACTTTATTTCGATTACACTAAAAATTCTGCGAAATTCGCTCACATAAAACGCCAATTTGACTTCACGAAGATGTTCTTCGTTTACAAAGCGAATATCGAAAAGTTATGAAACGAAAACGAAGTTAAAATTAGAACCTCATGAATAATCGATGTCGAAGGAGGAAGCCTTATTATTCTTAGGTAGGCTCAAGAAATACGTAACAAATCTTAATTAACTGTTTACCAATTCATCCTTTTAAATTCGTTGAAGCTGTTAGGGAAGATTGCTTTAAGAATTTATTTGTTTATGGAAATATATATTCAATAATGTTTTAATCGTATTGGTGGCATTATATTGCTATGTAAAAACACAGCGTCGTCAATATTTTATTTAATTGATTTTAAATTTTTAAAAAAGTTATCCTATATTTTCTGTGCAATTTGTTGTACTCGTATGTGCTTCGAATGCATTGTACTGGATGTTCTTTTACTTGATCGTAGACTCCATCAACTTCCCTTGTCTAAAATTGTATCATCTCTATCATCAGTGTCTCATCGTTCCGAAAGTGAATCCTAAAAAGCTGTTCTTGTTTATTTCAGGGAAAACACAGAAGTCAGTAGGGGCCAAATCTGGATAATAATAATCTGGATCGTTATTGAAAAATATCGAAGCCTGCATTATCAATTGCGGCCATTGAAACACAGCTCCTCTGGGCAGGAGCATTGTCCTGATGAAACACCACACACCATGTCTTTTTCATTGATAGAATCACGCAGATTTCAAATTAAAGCAGCATAATCCTACATAATTATAGTCTGACCACGCGGTTAAAAGTCTATATGATAATTTCTTTGGCATTCCAGAAAACTATGGTCATGATGCAGATGCTGTTGTACGAAACTTTCGGGGTGGTAAACCCTTCTGCCTCCTTTCCATGCTTACTTTTTGGCTGAAATGATAAGGGTGAACTCAGTTTCATCCACACTAACGAATCTGCTAGGAAGTGTTCAAAATCTCATTCAAAACATTTTCGGTACCAATCGTGCAGTGACCTTTTTTGAGACCTAATTCTTTGTATAAAATAGTTTCTAGGCTACCCACTGAAAAGCCATAAGTCTGAACTATGAATTTGACAGTGATAACACGAACTGGAAGCACCATACAGCATATATTGTAAATAGAAAAGATCCCAATATGAACGGTTGGGGAATTCCCAGCAAAACAGATTTAAATTACAAAGGCAAGGTTGCCCACAGTTAGACATTATAAAAATATAATATAGATTTAGTTGGTATGGCCAATACGTTTTATCTACTAGTATCTAGTGTCAACAGAATGTATTGATACTAAGAGATTAATTTAATACACACATTGCCACTTATCACTCATATAGATCGAAATAATTCAACTGAAGAGTGTGATAATCCGTTGGAGCGCAAAATCAATATTAGATAATATGTGTTATGAAGGGCCGTCAAGCGTAGGTAACAGAAAAATGAACCGTGATCAAACGACTTGAAGTTTCTAGATGTCATATAAGCAGCATGGTGAGATACAGTTCGCAACCTATCAAAAACAGCAAATAGAGGCGACGATTTTCCTACTGGTTTGTGGATGCTTCTAAACCCCTGAACGGCACGGAAACTGGCATTTACAGAGATAGACACCGACGGCCAAGCCATCGGCTTGAAGGTGAGGTATTTTAAACTGCTCCACAGGTAAAACGGTTCGGCAGAAATTTTATCTGATAACCAGGCTGCCCTTACAGCACTAGAGGGTGTCAGGATTGATTCCGAGGTGGTACTTGACATGCCACTTGGAATCAGAGGCATCGAAAACAAGTTAGCAAGACGTGCTAGCGAACGACGATTTACAGGTCCAGAACTGACGTCTGGGAGTTCCTATGACAGCATCAAAGCTTTTTGTCAGATTTGAACTCGCTGGTTGATATTGCTAATATTCGAATGAATTTGCTGGCGTGAGACACTCTGGAACTCGAGATTCATCCAAATGAGGAAAGACTTCGCAAGGTAGTCTTGATGAGCAAAGACAGGCTAAGGTTACATCGCATGGTCCTAGTAGATAAACTCCAGTCCATCTCCTTGTTGACTGCCCAACAGAGGATAGAAAGGCGAGGACATATTTTGGGGTCGATCATCTAGTCAATTAAATCTTGACTAGATTACTAGATTTTTTTCTTGAGAGAACTGAAACGGCATAGAGTCACAATAGGTCTTTCTTTGGCGAGTTTGCCTTTCATCCTGCCCATGCAATCGCGAAAAGAAAGTACAATCTAAGCAAGTCTCGTATAAACAGATTGAAAAGGCCCAGCGTTGTAGTACTTGCCAAATTGCAGAGAAGACCAAATTATGTATCTTTTCTGCAACCATACTGTACAGTCATATAATTAACATATTCAAATTGTTTTATCGAACCAGCAATTTCTCCTACACATGTTCATTTTCGAAAGCGGTAGAATGAAATATAAGTTCACAAATAATAGTCCCACAATCTCTACCTATACAATATAAAAAAAGATGGCTGGATTAATGAGAAGACCTCTTCACTGAATAGATAGAGCATTTTGCTAAACATACCAAACGTTCAAGCAAGAGAGCAGTATTGTTTATGGATAATCATAGCAGCAGTCATCATCAACGAGAAAGAACGATGTCCAAGGATTGGTAAAACAATTGACCACCACGAAGAGCTATCCGAAAAGATATAACAAATTATGCAAGTTCAGTAATAACACTTAAGCATAATGCGAGAAGGATACTGCAACCAGCCGACGTATCAGTATTCAAACATATGAAGGGAGAGCAACCTGAAGAAACTATGATAAGGTCTCTAGAAGAGCAACCAAATAATATAGAAAATATTAACTTCGAAGTAGAAGCCATGAATTAAACTATTTTTGACGATCTGGTAAGTTCTAATTTAATGAGCAATGTGATTAATATTCTTCATGAACGAAAATATCTAATGTTTCTATTACGATTCTTAACTTATTTGTTCATAATCAACACTATACAGGGTGTCTCAGCTTTTGCATTACAGGCATTATCTACTTTTCCTGTATAGTTATTAAAAAATCTTTTATGTCGAAAATGACAAACAGAGGATTTTATTTGCTCATGATGTTGCTTTTTATTTATCAAAAACTATATAGTAAATAACTTTTATTTGACACATTTTTTATTTTGCCTTGTCAGTTTTGACACAATTCAGATAAACTTGTGAAAAGAAATTTTTATTAACTTAAAGGAATACGGTAATATTATAATTTAATTAATGTTCAAATTGGGCTCCATGGCTCCATCAGCGTGGACACAAACTTCCAAAGTTATGACCCTGTATCCCATTCGAATTCGATTTTTCAGATCATCAAGATCTGCCGACCGACCCACATGAAAAAACTAATAGGCGACGAATTCCGGAAACAAGCAGGCCAAGGGATAGATCCTCTTATTTCCAATCCACCCATTGGGGTACAGTGTATTTAAATAATTCGTCACAATTTGCGCATTATGGGACGGGGCACCATCTTGTTGCCAAATTATGTCTCGTCCTTCATTAAGAGGAATATCTTCAATTAAATCTGGAAGCACATTTTGTAAAAAAAGTAAATAACGTTGTCCTGTCACGGTTCCTTCGTAAAAGTGGTACATTGGTTCCCCACACTGTTTGTGTGCTTCCTCCATCCATCGCGGATTTTGGCCGGACCAATAGTGCGCATTACGTTTGTTCACAACACCATTATTGTGAAAGCGACTTTCGTCACTCCACAAAATACAATTAAGATAATTTGGATTTTCGTATTCTAAAACTTGCAATCGTGCAATGAAATTCAGGCGTCTTTGTAAATCGTTTAGTCTTAATTCTTGTGATAAATGAACCTTAAATGGACGGTATTGATGCCCTTTTAAAATTCTATCTACTATAGCTTTATTAACCCTAATTTCTTCTTGCCAAACGTCTTTTCAGTTTTGACAAGTTTATCTGAATTGTGTCAAAACTGACAAGGCAAAATAAAAATGTGTCAAATAAAAGTTATTTACTCGTTTTTGATGATGCAACATTAAAAATCACATGTATCCATTAAAAAAAACAAAGTTGATCTTGGAATGTCCTTCAAGGTCACGGGCAAATAAAATCCTCTGTTTGTCATTTTCAACATATCATAATCAAGTAACTTTTATTTGAAAAGATTTTTTAAAACTATACAGAGAAAGTAGATAATGCCTGTAACGCAAAAGCTGAGACACTCCTGTATATCACAACAAGAGAACATCCCAAATTTGTTGTACATCTACAGATCAAGGACAGGAAATGGTTTGGAAGAACAACCAAAAACTACAAGAGGTGACAAGAGGTGACAAGAGGTCTTTTGAAATTGTGCTTGAATACAAAAGAAATGTGGGAAGACAGTTCTTACGATTACTAAAGAAGGAAGTTCAATCAAAGGCATCTCAAAGGAAGCCCTGCACCAAAAAGAACTAACATAATTAGTAGTTCATTAAATGGACTTGTCCCACTTTTTGTGCAACTGTCAATATAAGTAATAATAATAATAAGAGTTGTCCTACCAAGTGTAATAAATTGGCAAATTCAATTTTAATTTGACGTATTCGAAACGACAATTTGACAGCTGCTACAACAAAAATACTAGATTATAGTTATGCAACGATGGACGATGGTGATGCTTTATTGTTCGTGCTGTGCTGTGTTAAGTTTGGACACCGAAGCTAATAACCAAAACAAACTTTTATTCTCGTATGTACAGAGAAACAGAAACGATGGCGATGATATTCTAGGGCCCAAAAGGCGATGTTGATGATGTCTACGATGATTTTGGCTTGGGGTATGGTAAAGTACATAAAGAACCACGCAGACACGTTATATACATACAGAGGATCATAGCAAATGGGCGTGCTTACACAGGAACGATCATAAATTATTTTACAGCTGTATCAGACGTAAAGACGAAATCTAACGGAACGACAATGGTTTGTCATATTGATCACAAGGATCACTGCAAGAAAGCTAATAAAATAGAGATTATTGATGACCTGGCCTATATCAAATCGGCAGAGTACGTTCCGTTACCCCGATTCTCAAATACAACATCCGGAGAGTGCCGGGCTATGGGAGTTGATCACGCAATTGTAAAGATTACGTTCCAGAGTGGTATAGTGCACTGCCAGCAATGTAGAGATTTCGATGCGGTCATCTGTCGATATGGATTAGTTGGTATATTGCGCGGAAAAGACAAATATAATCTCGTAAGCATTAAAAAATTACGCAATAATCTAGGTATCGGTACATCGTTTAATATAAGTCAGGATTTTACCTCTAAACATCCCAATTCTACAATGGACGAAAAAGACCTAGATCACGAAGAAGATTGGTTGAGTGTGAGTAGATCTACTGAAAACAAAAGTTGGAATACTTATGTACATTTGTCGCTGATTTCGATCGTTCTAATTAAAAGGTATAGGGCTGGATATGATTAGATTATTATGCTTTGTTGCTTTTGTTAAGGATGACGTCTCATTATTATAATATTGTTAAATAAATCAAAACTAAAATACTCCATCAATTTGCTTTCAAGCTTTATTGGAAAGCCGCAGGCTCCAACAATTAGCCTAATTGAACCACCTTTTCGTTAAGACTCTCGGTGCTGTCGTTCTGGACTTATCTTAAAGGATGTTCGGGCTGTTTTTCTTTAGCTGTTTAGGAGTTCTTTATGTGGTTCTTATTTTTCTTAGTTGTTTTCCGTTTCGATCACTGTTCCAATTCTGTTTGCTATTAAATTGATCATATAACTTTTTTTGTCGTTGACAGACTGACAGCTAAACGACATACAGTGTGTTTCACTTTTCATGGGGACACCTAAATAACTTTTTTATTTTGAAAGCAATCAATATAAAATTTTTATCAGTTATGTAGGCCACGACAATGCATCTTTTCATATGAATAGAGTTTTTATAAAGTCAAAATCTAGCCAATTACGATTAAAATAAAAAGTAGCGTTTCAAGTCGGGTCATAGTAGCGATTAAGATAGAGCAAAAAAGTATTAAGAAAAGTTATTACAAATCACTCAAGAACTCCAAATACCAAATTTCTCTGAAAAATTTGTAATTTTACATTTTTCTCCATTTTTATGCCATCAGCAGATGATAATTTGTTATTGCAATAATAAGAGTGCCATGAAACAAGAAAACGATTCATCAGTTCAAACGTCAAACATCAAACGTCAATTCACTAAACAGTTTACTTCAGTTGCAACTATCGAACTTTGCTAAGCAATGGCCGATAGACATTTAAGTATTGCTGAGAAAGTAGAAATTATTCGAATTGTTGGTGACAATGTACGTTCTACCCGAGAGGCGGCTAGAGAGTTTAACGCGAGGCACCCTGAACGTCCACCCATCCGTCATCGAACTGTTGCATACTTGAATAATATTTTCAACACTACTGGAAATGTTACTAAACCACGTCCACGAGGATTGAACAATCGAGAACACCATTTAGATGCAGTAATATTAGCAGCGTATCGTAATAATCCTCACACGAGTTTACGAGATATGGCTAGAAATTTAAATATCTCTTACTCTAAAATTTGGAGATGTCTCCGTCGTCACAAATTGAAACCGTATAAGCCAAAATATTTACACACTCTGAAGATGGAGATCTCCATAGAAGAATGGAGTATTGTCTATGGGCTCAAGGTAATTATCTAAATGACAGAGAATTTTTGAAAAAATTATGTTTAGTGATGAAGCTACATTTACTACTAACGGTGTAGTTTCGTCCCAGAACTGTAGATACTGGGCAACAGAAAACCCAAACTGGGTCATCAACTGTAAAAGACAATATTGACAGAAAATTAATGTGTGGTGCGGAATTTTAAATGCACGAATCATTGGCCGGTTTTTCTTTTTTTGACACGCTAAATGCAGAAAGGTTTTTACATTTTTTAAATACTGAATTAATGGATGTGCTTGATGATTTACCACTGGATGAGAGGCGAGATTTGTACTTCCAGCTAGATGGATCCCCGGTTCATAACGCAAGAATAGTGCGAGCATGGTTAGACGAGAACTTTCCGTTAAGATGGATAGGTCGTAATAGCCCGTTAATAGAGTGGGCTCCTAGATCGCCTGACATTACACCACTTGACTTTTTCCTTTGGGGAACTATTAAAAATGTTGTGTATGCATCAAGACCTCAAAACATACAGGAACTGTGTCAGAGAATCCGACAAGCCTGCCGAGAAATTTCCCCAGAAATACTAATACGACGAGTTGTACTGAATCACAAAAGACGATTGGAAAAATGTATCCGTCTTCAAGGTGATCTAGTTGAAAAAGATCCTATTTAAAATATTGTTCGTTAAATTGTTGCTATATTTTGTTCTTTAATACTGAATAAAGTTGCGAATCGTTTTCTTGTTTCATGGCACTCTTATTATTGCAATAACAAATTATCATCTGCTGATGGCATAAAAATGGAGAAAAATGTAAAATTACAAATTTTTCAGAGAAATTTGGTATTTGGAGTTCTTGAGTGATTTGTAATAACTTTTCTTAATACTTTTTGCTCTATCTTAATCGCTACTATGACCCGACTTGAAACGCTACTTTTTATTTTAATCGTAGTTGGCTAGATTTTGACTTTATAAAAACTCTATTCATATGAAAAGATGCATTGTCGTGGCCTACATAACTGATAAAAATTTTATATTGATTGCTTTCAAAATAAAAAAGTTATTTAGGTGTCCCCATGAAAAGTGAAACACACCAAAAAAAAAAACATTCATTTTAATGCCTGTTTTTGGTAAGTACCGAAGACGTGCAGTAGAGAGCATTTAAAATATTGTAGTAAAATCGAGCAATATACATATTTATCAGTTTTGCATCCAGTATTAGATACTGACATAACTATAGAAGAACTATTGCATTGCTTAAATAAACTGAACTTAAATAAACTACCATGTTCGGACCTAATACCTAATGAGTATTACAAAGTATTACCACCTTCTTGGACACACTATTTACTAGATATGATAAATAAAATATTTACAACTGAAATGCTTCCTGAGACCTTGTACGACAATCCATACATGGCAGTGAAAACTGGAGCTGAAATCTCACCAAAAATAGCCATGACAGAAGGATTAATGGAGGGGGACTGTCTCTCTCCTCTGCTTTTTTTTTGTATACAGTGTGTCCGTAAAGTATGGAATAAATTAATTTTTTCTGAAACGAACAATTTTAACGAAATTTCCCGAAACAGGTCGATTTTTGATTTTAATTTGCTTTAATTTAGCGTTATAATTAAATATATAGAGTGAACCATATGTGAGAAATGACGTCATCGACATTTTTTTTTAAATGGAACACCCTATATATTGTTCGAGGTTTAGAATATACGGACCACCCTGAATTCAAAAAGGTATCATACATGTCGTTTAGCTTTATAATAGCGCTATTGAAATCAGAGAAACATCTATTTACAGTTTCAATAAACTGTTTCTTTGTTGTCACATTTTTCGACATTCCTTTTGCACTTAACCGTTTAATGTTGTGTGAATTTATTTATAAAACAAGTAGGCGATTAGTTTTTGTGAAATGTCACTATTTTTACTAATGTCAAATAACCGTTAAATAGTACAAGAATTGTAGTAATTCGTGAATGTTGTATTATTGCTTGGAATTAATTTGAAGTGAAAATGAAATTAAGTGTACAGCAAAAAATTGAAATACTGATGATGATTGGGCATGGAAACAGATCGCGAACTCAGATGGAAGTGCGTGATTTAAGTAAGGTTGAAAAGAAATTTCGGGAAACTGGTACGGTTGAAAGTACACGCAAATCAGGTCGCCCCTCTGTAAATTTTGATAGAAAATTAGTTGTTCTACTTGCCGTTGGAGAAGATCCGCATACTTCTGTTCGTAAGATTAGTCGTGATCTTGATGTTAACAAAACAATGGTACACAAATTATTAAAACTGGAAAAATGGCATCCCTTTAAAATAAAAGTTGTACAGGAATTAAACGATGATGATCCAGATAGAATACAGAGAGATAGAATAGAATTTTGTGAAGCAATGATGGATAACTACCACCCAGACCCTTTCTTGGTATCAAACATTATTTTCTCTGATGAAGCCATTTTCACATTAAATGGCGAAATCAATCGTCAGAATTGTAGGTACTGGGCAAAAGAAAATCCCAAATGGATGCGTGAGCATCATACTCAATACCCGCAAAAGATAAATGTATGGGTTGGTATTGTAAGAAATAGAATCATTGGACCCTACTTTTTCGAAGGTAATTTAGACGGGCCAACATATCTTGGGTTTTTAAGGGGCTTTCTTGTACCTACTTTAATTAATTTATTCCCCAATAGAATTAATCCTGGAAGTTTTGATGAAACTTTATGGTTTCAACAGGATGGTGCGCCTCCGCATTATGCTGTAGATGTTCGAAGGTACCTAGACGAAATTTTTCTGAACAGGTGGATTGGCAGACGTGGACATATTGAATGGCCAGCGAGGTCGCCAGACCTTAATCCTTTGGATTTTCTTATGTGGGGTCGTCTGAAGAATGTTGTTTATCAAACGAAACCAGCGCATATTGAAGAATTACAAGAGCGAATTGGAACAGAAATAAATAATATTTCTCAGGAAACCATAAACAAGGTTCAAGAAAAATTTATTCATCGTTTAGGTTACTGTCAAATACAGCAAGGGCTACAGATCGAACATTTAACATAAAGTCATGTATCGGTTATCATTAGCTATCATTATTAGTTATTTAACGAAAACATTTTATT
This sequence comes from Holotrichia oblita, assembly GCA_023690525.1. NCBI lineage: Eukaryota > Metazoa > Arthropoda > Insecta > Coleoptera > Scarabaeidae > Holotrichia > Holotrichia oblita. Next base: position 39,455,388 of record CM043023.1, read on the forward strand.
ATAATTATATGTTATGGAATAAATTGGTATTTAATGACGTCATTTCTCACATATGGTTCACTCTATATATTTAATTATAACGTTAAATTAAAGCAAATTAAAATCAAAAATCGACCTGTTTAGGGAAATTTCGTTAAAATTGTTCGTTTCGGAAAAAATTAATTTATTCCATACTTTACGGACACACTGTATACATATTTCCGATATATTGAACGACTTTAAAAATCAAGAGCTGCAGGGAATTAAAATAACTAGTAATAGATCCTTATTACTATTTACTAATGTATGCCGATGATTTGGATTTATTTGCAAATTCATCGGTAGATAGGAATAGGAAGCTTAAGGCATTGAAACATTACTGTGACACCAACCAGCTAATACTTAATACTGAAAGAAACAAAGATTGTAGTTTGCCACAGCGACAGGAAAAAAGATATTGGCATTGCATCCGCTAAAATAAGAAATATATTATACAAATCTAAATCTGACAGTTTTGATACCAAGATAAAATTATTTGATAGCATGGCTTGTTCAACGCTTTTGTATGCCTGTGAAATATGGACCTTACAGCATTTGGATTCCATAGAAAAAGTACAAACTGCTTTCTTCAAAAGATTATACCATTGGCATTCACATCAAGGAACTTAAAATAATATGTAATTGGTGGCAAAAAGTCCTCGAGATGCACGATGACCGACTCCCCAAACAATGTTTTCAGGCCTGAATACAACTTGATCAATCCTCTAACAATAAAAGTCGTATAAACTGGGTGTCCCAATTAAAGGAGATTTGTGCGGAGGTGGGTGAAATAAATATTGGATATATGGAACGCAACGTCAAACAAATTTACTAATAAAAAGAAAAAAGGATGACATACTGCAAAAATTTATTAACCATCTGATAAGTAAAGATATTGAAGCAGTAATTAAATCAAAATTTGCATTTTTATATCGACACATAAACAATTTAAGTGTACATAGGTGAAGATTACATAAAATATAGAAAAGCCATAAAGAAAATTAGGTTAATTAGCCCAACTCGAATTGCTAATAAAAGAGAGACACTGCAACACTTTCTACTAGAGTGCCCTATTTACAGCCACCTACGTGAACATTATTTATCGCTTGGACGGGGATCACCAAGTGTGGATTCACTTCTGGCAATAGCTGATGAACAGAAGATGAACCGCCTCTACTACCACATTGATGGTGCTCTCCGAATACGGTCATTAATGAATAATTCATAAATGCCTAGGTTTGATCGTTTTGAGATACGTAATGTTAATATGTTTATTTAAGCCACAAACCCTTCTGTAAAACATGTTCAATGTCTAAACAGAATAAACTCTATTCTATTCTATTCTAGTCAGATCGGTTCAATTTTTTATTAAATTATCGTTATGAATGTTTAGCAACGTACGTCTTTACATCTTATACATCACACTGGTAGAAAATGGCCGTTTCATGCGGTATGTAGTCCTAGGAGTACAGTCATCAACTGTAAGTAGAGCAGTAGCACGATTTAGGGAAACTGGGTACTCTAGAAGAAGGCCTGGGCAAGGTCGCAAAACGTCTTCGAGAAGATGAGATAACAGCTAATGTTCCTGCTCACGATCCACTTCTCACGAGAGAGCACCGGGTAGCCCGATACAGTTTGCACGCGAACACGCCGATTGGGACATAAACCACTGGCCCAATGTCATCTTTTCGGATGAGTCTAGAGCTAGAGCTTTATGGTCTTCTGACAGACGTGTGCCGGTGTAGAGATGACCTGGCCAACGTTATACTGCCTGTAACTTCCGTCCACATGTCCCTTTTGGTGGAGGATCCGTGATGTTATGGGGAGGCATCAGCTAGCACTCCGTATTCTTGAAGAACTCAAAGATGTACTTTACAAGAATGAGAAAATCTTTCACAAGACTATGTTGCAGACCTCATACGCGGCATGCCAAGGAGGATGGAAGCTGTAATTCAAGCTAGGGGTGTATTTATTACTTCTATTTTGCAATTTTGAATAAGGTGTTCTTTTGTTATTTTCTGCATTATATGAGTTGGCCAGAGCTGTTAATTATCTTTTATGGTTTTTCATGACCTAGCATTTATAACTAGAATACTAGAATAGATTAGATGTTCAAAAATGAGATTTTATGTAAAAAAATTGGTGTTGTTATAAAGTTATCCAACTCTCTTTGCCATTGCGCATATCTTACATTTTACGCATTTTGTAATCTTGATCCACAGCAATTCCCATTGAGAAGATGTTAACTTTTAATTCTGGGACGTAAAGAACGGTATTTATTTCATTTTGCAACCAGATTCTTCCATCGAACGCTTTCAACAGAATTTTTCCATTTCTTCAGCTCTAATTTCTGATCCATTGCTTATTTTTATGTATTTGGACCTTTTCCAATTCCTTCAACTCAGAGTACAAGTTTCTGTTGTAGCACATGTTCTGACTTGCCCCACTATCCAATATCCAATCATCCACACTTGTATCTTCGTGAGGTTTATGCTTATTGTTACTGACAAAAGCAATGAGGTCTTCATTTACAGCTGTTTCTTTTGCTATCTTCTTCATCTTCTTTCCACTTTCTGTTATTCTTTCTTGGTCTGTTCTTTAGCTAAATGTACTTTTTAATGTGGCCTTTAATCTTGAAGTAAATTCACAAAAACTTTGTTTCCCCACAGATACAGATTCGCACACAAATATAAAATGCTTATAGGGGTGGCCAAGCTCCTGGATACTCCGAGCCATTTTTCAAAATTTGAAATTTTTCGCCAGCGTATTTAAAAGGTATGAAAAAAAGGTATAAAAAAAATTGTTGCAGAAATTATATTTATTGAAAACATATAAACAAATGTACAAAATATGTGTATTGAATTTAAATATTAAAAATTAAACACATTTATTTTACTTCTCCGAATATTGAATTAATTCGACAAGCAGCCTTTTTTTAATTCAGGATACTTCGATTCTGGTACAAATTTCGACTTATATTTTAATTGTAGAGCTTGATCTTCTTGCATTTCTATTAATTCTAATTCTCCAGATGCTTTTTGGGCCATAATTATATTGGAAATGCAAAACTCACCTTGAATTATATTAATTTCAAATGGATTCAGGAAAAAAATCAAGAGACGATTTAAAATATTTCAAGTCTTGAAATCTATTTTAGAATTCCTTCTAGCTTTTTATACAGGGTTTCCACGGCCAAGTGGGACATAGGGAGAATACATATGAATACTTCATTCAAAATTAAGGGCCGCATATTATATCTGGGTTAACAATGAACATCTCCACAATCATAGTACAAAGAAAGTCATTTTAATAAAGCCAAAAAATTATTAATTTTAAATATATTGTTCGAGAATTCCAAATAAGGCTTTTAATACGTGAGTTAGTGCAAGCGTCCATGGCGCAATGGTTCGCGCGACGGCTTAATAACGCAAATGCACGGATTGTTTAGGGTTCGAATCCCGGCAGATTAGTTTTATTTTTTCAATAATAATGCTACAAATTCAATAACACTACAAAAATCAGAGATTTTGAAGACTATAAAATCGATTTTTTGAGGTAAATAATGAATAATTTTTACAATAACAAAAATGATCACGTGCTATTATATTATTCAATTTTTAATTGTTACTAACGACGAATAATTTGTCAAAATAAACAACAAAACTGAATCGAGATTAAAAAAAATAAAAAATAAAATTCATTTCTCGAATTCGAACCCCAAACAATCTGTGCCTTAAGTTATTAAGGCGTCGCGTGAACGTGTGTGCCACGGCCACTTGCACTAACTTACGTGTTTTTTTTTTTTTTAATGTGTGGTGGGTGCTTAGTTGCAGTGACTCCGTAAGCTGTATTACTTGTCTGGCTATCACTGCAACTCTTGCGGTTAAAAGCCTTATTAGGAATTCACGTACAATAGGTTTAAAAATAATAATTTTTTTGGCGTCATTAAAATGACTTTCTTTGTACTATGATTATGGAAATGTTCATTGTTAACCCAATTATAATATTCGGCACTTAAATTTGGATGAAGTAGTATTAGGGAGATAATATTCACCGAAATCCGATTTTACAAGTATTTTCCCTATGTACCACTCAGCCGTGGAAACCCTGTATAGGTACTCGTTGAGTTTTTCTTGATTAACATTTTTTTTATTCGAGGAAAATGACAAAATGTTTTATTTTTAATGTTCTTTTGAAAAAGTTGTAATTTAGTTTGAAAACTAAATATACCTATACCGTGAGAGATCAGATATTATTTTATCTTTTCCCTGCAATTGTAAATTCAGTGCAAATGCTCCATGACATCAGTCAAAAACATTAAGCCTTGTAACCACTCGTCATCGTCTAATTCTGAATAGGTTATTTCCTTTTCTTTTAGAAATACAGTTATCGGATCAAACAAATCTACAAAACGATTTAATACGTTGTAGCTAGATAACCATTTAACAATGCAAAAGAAATCAATGTCATTTGACAGTTCTTCGTCCTTTAATTCTTCAAGGAAATTTTTGAATTGTCGGTCAACGTTGCACTTAGTCTTTCACATTTTTTGTCAGTAATTTAAAATACATTTTGAAACACATACCGGAGGATAGTTTTTTAAAATATAATAGCACAAAAATGAAGAGGGAACTTGGGTAGATTTATCGAGAGCCACAAATAATCCTTCAAAGAGCCGCATGTGGCTCACGAGACGCAGGTTGCCCATCCCCTGGATAGTAATCTGGTAATGACATTATTACTTCATTACTTCCATTTGATTTGTTATCCTGTAGAAACTAACTACGATAGTCTGATTTTTACGACTGCTATTTTTTTGACAGGTATTTGACAGTTCAGATTTCGACATATATGTCTGTGAGTTGCGACTAGAAAATGAATTTCATAGTCAACTTACTGATGACTATCTCTTACATAATTCTACCGTGGTGTGACGCTTCGAACGTGCGCAACATCAGAAAAGCTCACGTGCCCATGTCTCCGGATCGCCAGAAGAATGATACATCCGTGCCAAGTTATAGAACGGACTCCGACCAAGTTATAGAACGAGATGGAGATGGGTGGAAATTCGATTTTATCGCTTACATTTTCATCCGGAACGACACTTATTATTCAGGCGTCGTTTTGAACGAAGATATAGTGGCAACCTATCAAGACACAAACATACGAATCAGCCAGATCTGTTTCAATCGAGATTGCGTTACCGACTTTGAAAGAACATGGAACAACGGTAACTATCAGTTCTGGAAATTAAAGGCGAAACGAACGAATCCTGCGATATATCCTGATAAAGTGGACGAATCCGAATGTTATATACCACCTGAAATTGGTACGAATGGTTACATCGATTTTAGTATTTTAGATGACGGCGTACTAAAATGCCATGGTAGTTGCATGAGCGGTGACGCCATCATCTGCGATCAAGAGCTCTATGGAATTTTGACTACGGAGATCGATGAAGCTATGTACAAGTTTAATTATATATCGATGGCAGAATTGGAGAGCAAAGCTGATCTTAATAGATTGTTGGATCAAGACGATGATGTAGATGAAGGAACCCTCAAAGCTGTTCCACCTGAGCAAATTTTCAATCCAGTACAAATAGAGAACAAACCAAGACAATTTAATGTTTCAACGCGACAAACTGACGGTGGAGAATCTATTCAAGTGAATCCATATCGATTATTTAGTATGTTTATTGTTAAGGTGCTTATTGTTGCTATGTATTTCTAATTATATAAAAAAATTATTCAACCTTATAATAGCGTTAAAGGTGCAACTAGCATGATAAAATTTTCCTGGTATTTTCGAAAGCTTATTATCGTCAGTTCAACAGCATCAGTTAAGTCATAATCGCATGTTATTATGACTTTTCTGCATATGTTAGAATAGTTTTATTTTAATATGCTTAGTTATTTTTGTGTAATAATCGAAAATTAAGTTGGCCAGAAATATAAACGCTGCACGAAAGCTTAACACTGAACTCTAGTCAGTGGCCGGTAACGCATTTCTAACAATTTATTATTATTGAATAAGATAAGTCAATTTGAATCTCTAAAAACGTCAGTTTGCAGGTTATTATCTCTTTTTTGTTCGTAACTCGATTCTTCCACAACAATCACATAGGTCACCATATTTAGTACAGTTTTCGTGTGACCATCTTGAACACTTTTGGCATTTAACCCAATCATCTTTGCTTTTATAGTTACGTTGTAATCTTCGTGACAACCTACACATTTGTCTTCACCCCAGTCAGTTTTTCCTTCACTACTATCATTGTAAACAATACCATCTTGATTCTTTTTTTTTGTTCTTAGGAGCACTCTTGAACATCTTCAAGTCTTCTGTGATTTCTCTTTTTCTTTTTCTCTCATTCTTCAATTTCAAATTTATTTGCTTTTCTTCCTTGGCCTTGATTATATTTTGTATGTTTCGGGGGTTTGTATTTTCTTCAGCGAATCGGCGAAATTTCGATCAGAAGTTTTGTTGGACTAAGTTCTGAAGATGTTCCAGGAACCGGTGAACTTCGTGTATTGCTTAAATCTCTTGTAGAAGCTCCTTTATTTAACGAAAAAGCATTTTCCGATTTAGTGTGGAAAGTTAAGGTCCTTTTACCACTTGCATCTTGACAAGATTTTTGATGGTATGCCTATCTTTCTTAGGCTTTGGCACAGATTTATGCATCACATCTCCTTCATGTGTAGACAATGGTGGCTCTTCAACATTATTAGATTCTTAGTCATTTGTTGTCAAGTAGCAGTATTCTGGAACTGCTGACATATCAAATGGAACAATTCCACATCGCTTGAATCCCGAAATTGCATTCTGAACTGTAGCTGATTTCGCCCACGCCTCTCCCAGTAGCTTTCCAAACTGTAATCTTGTGATTTGCCTTGTAGGATTGTTTTTAATGAATGTATTGCAAACTGTATTGTAGTTGCTTTTCAGCGATTTAAACAAACTGCGATCAAGTGGTTGAAGATAGTGTGAAGTATAACTAGGAAGACTCAGCAAAATAATGTCATTAGCCTCTGCAAATTCAAGCATCTGAACTGAGCTGCAGTGGGACGCATATCCATCAGTTATAGAGTTGACACTTTTCGAACCTCTTACAGCAATGACCTCTCCGGGCTTGTTATTCACCTGCAGACCAGTTTCATCCATGTTAAAAACATTGGTAGGTTTGTCCAGCTGTTCATTGTCTATCATTGGTTTCTCCAGCAATTTAAAATAATTCCCAACCACTGCTTTATTCATCCCTATAGCTCTATTTTTAGAGACCCCTTCTGATTTTCTCACAGCCCTGCAACTGCCTTAACTTTAGAAGACGAAAAAAAAATTTGTATAATAGATTGGATAGTGTACCTTGGTGAACTTGGGTGTCCAGTAACCAAGACACAATTAATAGAAACAATTTCAAAACTTTACTAATCTTAAAAGACCAAATCCGTTTCAAGATGGAATACCTGAAAGAAACTTGTATGCTGGCTTTCTAAAATGACATCCTGATATATCTACAAGAGTACCTCAGTCACTAACTACAACGAGAGCTGCCATTGTGGTTTGCGAAAGTAGACAATTATCTCTTAGAGCATAATTACAAAGAAATATTCCAAAATTCTTGTAGAATATTTAATATGGACGAAACGGGGTTCTATCTGTCGCCGAAAGAGAAACAGGTCCTAGTAAGGAGTGGTTCTAAAAAAGTATATAATCGTGCCATCACTGATGAAAAAGAAATGCTGACAGTGAGTGCAGATGGAAAATTCCAGATTCCTCCTGGAGAATTGGACATACCGAAAATAGTTGGATGACGTCCGAAACTGTTTATGAATATATTGCCAATGTTTTCATTCCATGGGTTAGGAGTAATTCTATATCATTCCCAATAATTCTATTTTTATACGGACACAAATCCCTTTTCAATCTTCCATTGATAGAATTGTGTATAGGAATAGATATAATTGTAATAGCATTATTGCCAAATAATACTCTCACAGCTTGCAACCGCTAGACGTGGGTGTCTTTAATCAAGTTAAGACTGTATGGCAAGATACTGTACGTCACTGGATATTAGAACACGAAGGTGAAAATCTACAGCGTGAAAATTTTGCACCTTTTGTGAAGATAACGTTAGACAAGTCTGTTGTGCTAACAACTGTGCAAAATGCGTTTAAAGCGTGTGGACTTCATTCATTCAATGCAGACAATACTGACTACCTACTCCAAACTGGTAAAACAGGTTAAGACTTTTAGCAATGACGAAAATACTCGTTAAATAGAAAAGAATGGAACTGAAGTTATGAAAAACACATGAACATATTGAAAATAGACAGAAAAGAAACTTAGAAAAGTGGGAAGCGTTATAGAAGCAAATAATTCTCTCTCTAGCGTTACCAGTAGGTACTTTAGCTACTAGAAAAGGCCTTGAATTAACTATCTCAGACCAGAACAAAGAATTTAGCACACCTTCAAGACTTCAACTCTCAAGACAACTATGTGAAGTAGAAGTATCCTACACTATTCAAGAATGCCCTATTTTGGCCAGAAACTAAGGAAAAGTCAGTAAAGAAAATAAAATAGAATATACAACCAATTGTCGCTATAGCCAAAGAATATGTTGAATATCAACGACGATTAAGTAGATCAAGAAAAAAACTTAAAGAAACAGAGAAACGCGCAAAAGAAGAGAAAAAGCAAAAAATACAAGAAGAAATTTAAAATTAAAGAAAAAACAAAGAAGCCTCAAAACGAATAATTGGAGAGTCATATTGATTTCGTAAACGAAGACAAAGATATTTTCCCAGAGAAAACATATGTTGTTGTAGATTATGAAGGAGAATTAAGACAAAGAACATATTACAATTAAAACTATGACTATGAGTGGTCAAAATTGGAAATGGCCTAACAAAGACCACATTCTAAATTATGGTAAGAATACTCCACTACTAATTAATCAGCGGGGAATTTATAACGCCCCAGGAATTGAGAAACTGCGACCAAACTTGCTGTTGCTATTGCATATCTATGGTCAATCACACTCCTGCTAAGGCCGAGCAAGGTTCTTGAGCCTTTTATTCTTCATGAACTCCCTTCAAGGGCTGGGTGAATAGTTAACTAGGTCTTCACTGCTTCAAATCAGGGAGATGATAGATGGTGGTGTTCTTGCGTCGGTTATTGTTGTTACGCTATGCTGCGACGTCTTCAGCCAGTACCATGGCTCTCCTGACGTGGATCATGGGAGATGGTCTGTCCGGATCCAAGGTTGATAGTCTGTTGATCAATGGATTTTCGGATCTATCAATCCTTTCCAACGTCTTCTCGGCCAGTCCAAGCATGAATTGCTTGAGGGAAGGAACACCCAGGTCGTCACGAATCTGTTGATTGCGGATGAACCACGGGGCCCTTGCAATCATTCGCAGCATCCTATTCTGTAGTACTTCCAGCCTCTTGAAGTTCGTCCTCGCCAAGCTAGAGATCGGCAGCGCTCCATATGTAATGATCGGTCTCAAGAACGTTAAATACAGGAGGATTTTGATCTTCAATGACAACGCACTCCTCGCGCACAGCAGGGGAAGGAGGAAACTCCTAGCGCCATAGAACCTCTCAATAGATCTGATGCTCACGTATTGCCCGCAAGGTTAGTCGTGAGTCCAACCTCATCCCCAAATACAATACCGAGGGACTCCAGGAGAGCCGAAATCCATCCACGATAATATTATTTGGCGGCGGTCTAAGCCTCTTCGTGAAACGAATAGCGACGCATTTGGATTTATTGATGTGTAGACGCCACCTGGAGGCCCAGCGGAGGATTACATCAAGTGAGAGCTGGAACCTGTTGCGGAACAGTTCTTCGCTCGTAGATGCCGTGTATATGGCGGTGTCATCGGCATAGATAGCATTTTCCACTCCTTCGAATCTCGGGAGATCGGACATGAAGATTATAAACAGGCTCAGGGCGAGAATGGTCCCCTGCGGGACACCGGCAGCGACAGGCCTTCCAGAGGAAAGAGCGACTCCCTGTTTAGCGGCAATGTTCGACCTTGTAGGTACGACTTGGCTAAGCGGACCAGATTGGGGTTAATTCCCCCACGAACCATCTTGTACATCAGACCATCATGCCAGACCGTGTCGAAGGCCCTGGCTAAATCTAGGAAAACAGCGCCCAGGGTCTCGCGGCGTTCAAGAGCGTTTCGAATCGCCTCTGTCAGGCGGAACAATTGAAATTCCGTCGAATGACCTTCTCTGAATCTGAACTGTTCATCCTGTATGATTTCCGTGATGAAGAGTTCTTCCCTGAGTCTCGCGAGAATTACGGATTCGACAATCTTCCCCAAACAGGAGATCAAAGAGATAGGCCTATAGCTCTCCGGGAATAGTTGGTCTTTCCCAGGTTTCAAAATGGAGACTACTATTGTGTGTTTCCACACAGATGGGAAGTGACAGAGGCGAAGAGATGAGTTTACGACACGGACCAACTGGAGGATGGCGTCAAGGGGCAGCTTTTTGAGGGCTGTGTTGGAAATCTGGTCGCTACCAGGAGCTTTGCCGGGTTTGAGGCGTTGAATGATGGACTCTACCTCATCTTGGGAAGTGAGGGCAAGATCTTCTCCCTCTAAATCAGGGAGGCCGCGAAGACACTCCTCCACGATGTCAGCCGTCTCGTCGCCGGAACCCACGTCAGCATTGGACTCGTGAACAGATTACAGATGGTTCGCGAGAATTTCTGCTTTTCCAGAAGGCGAGTAGGTAATGCAATCAGGGCCCTGCATGGGTCGAATGCCCTCAGACTTGCTTTTGTTCAGCTTTAGGGCTTTTGCCATTTTCCACAAGGAACCGCCGCCAGTCGCGACGGAAGACACCTTATTCCACCAATTATCCTCTCGGAATTCTCTTAGAGAGGTCCTTAGTTCCCTAGAGAGCGCGTTTGCATGTGCTATATCGACAGGGTGGCCAGTTCTTTAGGCCCTTTTCTTCGCTCTTCTACGATTCTGCAACAGCTCTCGGAGGGAGTGTGGTAGCCATTTATTTGGTTCAGGCCTAGCATATGAGGTGGCAGTCACTATACTGTTCGAAATGTTGCTGATCAGCCCAGAGGCGGCAGTTTCCAGATCTTCGATGGTATTCAATTCGGGATTATTCCCGAATGATAAAGATTTCATTTTTGTTTCGAAGGACTTCCAGTCAACCCTGCGGCGTAGGGGAGTGGCGGCGGACTCCGCCCCAGCCCCATACGAGAGCACGATGGGATCATGATTGGACGACAGCTCCGCGAGTACCTGCACATCCATGATGTTTGGGATGTTGCTATTGCATATCAAGAAACTTAACTCTAAAATTAAGAGATGTTCTTGTGGCCGGTAATACCTATTAGTACGTTACTTTAAAAACACGCCTCGTATATTCTACCGACATTTATTAAACATTACTTACATATAAATTAACACATTACTAAAAATAAGTAAATACAATAGAACAGTAAATAAGGAATTAAAAATTAAGCCACGATAATCGTATCTAATCTATTTAAATCGTACATCTTCTTACGATGCTCATTCTTGCCAGACTTTGATTTCTTCTTCTTAGGTCTAGAAGCCGATTTCCTCTTCCTATTAAAACCACCTTCACGCATAATATTTCTCACCGAAGCTAGACTCAATTTACTATTTTCTCGTTCTCCGATCACAACACCAGCCGCCAAATTATTACAAACGAGGACATCTCCGTGTTCACAAGCCGGCAAACATCTCAAATTCTTATTGTTACCTTCCAATGTTACTGTTTTATTTTTTGAATTCAAAACACATTCCGTACTGTTATATCTCGAACCTCTAAAGGTTATCGGACTTCTCCTATTATCCACTTGCCAAAATGAGAATCTATAGGTGTCTTTAACTTTCTTGGTTTTGTGACAGTCATCTTTAGTGCATATCTTGGCGGAAGTGAGAGCCGGAACTCTAGCTGAAGCTACTATGTTTTTACGTACCAACAGTCCTTTTATTTCCGTCGCTGTGGAATTCCCCGAAGGTTCTGCTCGGATACTATACATGTAGCTGTCATCAGGGTTTAATATCGGTTTTGTGGGGTTACCCAATTTAAATTTCCTGTATTTTTTACGCTTACTCACGTTACTTATTAAAGCCGTGGTTGTATTTGTAATCGGTTCTGCCCTTTTGATTGCCGTCGTAAGGATCGGAGTCGTAATTGTGGATGTTTTTGCATTTTTCAAAATATGACTAACCTGCTTCGGCATTGTTTCTTGGCAATCACTCCCCAACACTAAACAAACCAATACGATCAGATGTAGGAATCTTTTAACGATTTGCATCATTATTTAATTGCGATGTGTCAAAATTTTTGGCAAAACTGACAGTGTTGTTGAAAATTGAAACAAGTGCTTCTAATATATAATAGATTTTTGAGAGATAAGATTGCTGTGCAGGTTTGAATACAGAACAATCGATTTCATTGGGCGCATTCAGCAAATGAAATAAATCTGATTGGTCGTAATTTAAATTTGGACCAATATCATACTAGGGTCCTACCAACCCATCATCGGTGCTGTTATTCATGATATTCATGAAAGGACAGACGTTGACAGAAGACGCTATGAAGAAACGATTAATAAGGTCGTCGAGGATATCCTGTAGACAGACGAAAAAATCTTCACGATCAAGCGTGCCTACAATTCACAAAACCACCATCACTGTTAAATTCATCTCCGAAGAACTCAAAGAAGCGCCAGATTGTCACTAAGACATTGTTTCCGAAGACGCTAATGGTCTGGCGAGGAATTTCAGTCACTGGAAAAACCCTTCTCATGTTCATCGATCGAAATGCGAAATGGTCATGTGGAAGCAAAAGAAATCAAGTATGATCTACCACCACGACTGCGCTCCTGCCCATGGCACGAGGTCAACAATTACCTTCCTTGATCGCCATTTTCCCGGATATGTCAACAAAAACCAGTGGCCTTCTAACAGCCCGGATTTGAATCCATTGGATGTTTTCGGTGTGGGGATTCATGGAAAACAAGCTTAGGAACAAGAAAATCACTTCATTGGATGTTCTTCGTCGAGAATTGATCGCTGCTTGGGATGCTTTGGATGTCACTTATGTGCGGCGCATCGTTGATACTGTCATCCTGCATTTGAGGGCCTCCGTCAAAGTGTCGGACGGTCACTTTTAAATATTGTACTTTGAGGTTTGCTGAAGTAGTTAGAAGAATAAATATGTTGAAGAAATGTGTAGTAGTATAATTATGGCATTTTCCTGTACCACCTGATTGTTTTTCTTGGGGTAGAATAACAGCAGGATTTGATCACCCCTACCAATGTAATTATAGTCCACCATACATCGTGACTCACTCTTTTTGCCTTCAACTTCCTTCCGAGTTACTAATACAGATCCTTGTCTTATTTAAGATGTGTCTCATTTGTTTAATTTCTATTTCATCAGTTCGTAGGATTGCTTTGATTATATTCCTTCAATGTATCAACCATGAGTTGCTGCTTCAATAACCTTTCCATGTATTTATATGAAACTCCATCTTCTTCCTGCAATGTTTAGAGTCGAATGTTGTGAGTTAACAAACTCTTATTTCATAATTGTGGCTTTTGTTCTCTATGTACTGCCTGAATCGCTCTGTCGTTTTTCTAAGTCCACTAAAGTATTTCCAGTCAAACTAAACAGGACATTCTCACATTATCCTCTGGTGACGAAAACTGAGAGAATCCCGTTTACCAAGTCCATTTCAAGTTGTCGTGAGGAGGTGATCGCACAGGCACCAACAGATTAACTTTAAACAAACATCCCTGACGATAACATCATCCATAAGTTTTCACCACATTTCGTAGCCTGCAAGGGCTACCCTACATAAAGATTGGATGGTTTAGGAGTAACCAACTCAGCCCTGGCAGAGGGAGTACGACCAGAATCCTAGAAATTTCTTCATTTGGGTCATCAGTTATGTCCGTCTATTCTTTGTGTTTCATTCTGCGTATGGTCGCAGGGTCGTTTTGGATTTTTTATTCTACTGCTCTATTTGTTTCGTCTATCACTACTTTCAGCATTTCTTCATCAAACAGCAGCCCAAATTATTAATTAGAAGTCTCGTGCATCTAAAGGTTCCTGTTTTGGATCTGTCCATTCCTCATTACTACCAAGACAGCACAAAGACATCTTTTTTAAACATTTATAAGATGTCCGAGTTCAATATTCAGGACGTCATATAGATGTCTGTTAATGCCTGGCAGACGTCCGTAAGATATCGTATAGACATCGGATGTTACAAATGTCAAGACATCGTTTTTTCAACGTTTTATGGATGCCTATTTTAAACTTGTGGCAGATAAAGTTTAGGGAAACAGCTCTTAATGCCCTACAATCATTTATTGGTAAGAAATTTGAAATAAGAACAACTTCTGCTTACCATAGTTTTTTTTATTAAGAATGATTATAAGCAAGAGATCATTAAGATAATATTAGTATTCAATTATAGACCTGTTTTAATGTTTGGAAAAGCTTACTTTGGATGATGCTCAATTTTGTTTCACATTTTCGTCGCTTTTGTTACATAAAACTTCTATCTCAAATGTGTTTTTAGACATTTAAAGAACGTCTTCTGGATGTTGTAAATGTACATTCTAGAGATGTCTTTGAAACTACATCCATAAGATATCTTTTTTTATCTGAAGAATCCTAAATTTTACAAATTTTAATTGGTGACAGTGAAAACATCGGTTTGTAGTATCATCATCTAAAGGTTCAGTTCGCATCGGCATCTCGTTTGATTCGTCAATATTTGATCGATCTTGATGAGGTTGATGAGGTGTTTTGTGTGAAAAAATGAACAATTTAAAATTATAGTACCGCAGTGTGATAAAATTTCTAACAAAGGAGGGCTGTCAGCCGAAAACAATTTACTAAATAGTAATTGGGGTTTATACAGGCAATACATCAGCATATTAGGTAATAAAAATTTGCTCAAAACGATTTGGATGGGGGCGTGAATCCTTCGAGGATGATTCAAGAAGTGGCAGACCCAAAACTGCAACAACTATGGAAATGACTCAAAAAATTGAAGCCCAATTCTAAGTGGTTGTTTCAAAGATTTGACAACTTTAGAGATGAATTCTGACTTTCTGGCACAAATTGTAACAGGAGAGGAGACTTAGGTGTATCACTGGCACCCAGAAACAAAATCAAAATCAATACAATGGGCGCATAAAGGGTCTCTACCACCAAAAACGGCAAGAGCTCAACCATCTGCTGGAAAATTAATAGGAATAGTTTTCTAGGGCACTCGGAGCAATAAATGCAAACAACTTATAAAATACTTTTATATTATTTATTATTATAGTTTTATTTACTATATGAGCAAAAATTATTCAGATAACGGACTGCCATGATTGAAAAAAAACCAATGTCTTTGATAGGTTCAGTTTTTTATTAATGTTAATTAAATGTCAGTTTCGATCTAAAACTTTACTCAACATGGTATTTTTACAATTACATAAGCAATTCATCATTGAATCTTGTTTTCGTAATGGAAATCTTGAAAATGGAAAATGGAGATACAGTACTGTGCTCAGCTTGCCTGGTTGAATTTCGTCAACAGTTTCCTGATTTTGTGTTCGCGGAAGCTGACTTTTTCAATGTGGTCCGAAATTGTGTGCAACTGTTCAGCGAAGCAGGAAGTGTATACATAAGAGTGGTGGTGGTAGGCCAACAGTCCGTATAGGACAAGCTGTTGAAAAAGTTCGAGAAATTATTAACGCAGCACCAACAACATCTTTGCGAAGCGTCATTCAGCAAGTTCCCATATCATATGGTACAGGCAAAACAATTTTAATTTTATTTGCTTATAATATGAAGACGTATCATGAATTGTTACCGCCTGATCATAACAGGTGCAATTATTTATTGAACAATAATTGAACAACAATGGGTTTTGACATTTTTTACAGATTAGGCGTGGTTTTATTTGTCAGGGTATATCAATTCACGAACCATTTCGTGAGTCTCCGTTGCATCCCTAGAAATTTGGGGTGTAGATTGGTGTTTCTGGCAGGCGATTGATACCCATAATCTTTGAAGGAACCATCAATGCCCAAAGGTTATCGAGACAACATCTTAGAACTCTTCATAAACGAACTCCTCGAAGACGAGCTGCAACAGGGATATTTCCAACACACGACTCTGCAATCTATCGCTTATTTACGACAATTTCTTGACGATCGTGTGATTAGTTTACGTTGTGAACCTGAATTCCTGCCAAGATCACAAGATTTTACTATCCTAGATTACTTCGTTTTTTCCACATTTGAGGAACACCATTTTTTTTAATACCAGTTCACACACTTCCTGAGTTGCGAAACCGAATAATTGAAGGATGTGCCAATATTACGGCCGAAATTCTCCGGAATTCCGGAAATTTGTGTTTGCATGAAAATGGTAGTCATTTGCAAAAAATTAATGACTAAAGTACGTATTTCATTGCTTATTTGGGCATTTCTTCTCCTATGACCATTGTTATCTTGACAAATATGGAAACACATTTGACAAATAAGGAATCTCATTGACCATCATTGTCAAAACAAGTCTACTAGTACAGAATCATTGGAAAAGCATTAGACACATCTTGAAAAGCAATTGACAAAAGAGGAAAAGCAAAAGAAAAAGACTGTAAATTAAAAATAAACCCATAAGTACAAAACATTACATTTAAAATAACTCTTAAACTCGACGACATAAGTATTGTTACTACTTATTTGACAAGCAATTTCAACTACTGACGATGAATTAAAGACACATGGTACGTTCAGAATTCCAAAGCAACCTTTTATCTAAATAATTTTTGCTCATATGATAGTTAATTCCTATGTGCAGAATGTAAAACCTCGTGTCTATATAGATATATAAAAATAGTTACATTAAATTATCAAATTACAAACCATATGTTATGAGCTGTACACACAAGAATTTTTTTTGTTTAGAAACTACAGCAATAAATTCTAAATTATTACACGACTTTTTAAAAGTTGAAGTAAATATTATATTTATGTTTCACCTAGAAGGGCGGAAATGTAGGTATAATAAATTACATTCGAAGTTTTAAAAAAAGCACAGTTGCCTTTGTGAAGTAAACAATGCCATTCCTATTTCATAAATACTTTACAGAAAACTGTGTAGTACGGATACATAATTTATTGCGGAAACATTTCACTCGTTGTTGTAGTTTATATATAGGTTGCTTATTTCTAAAAAAAATTGGATTTAAAACAAGTTTATTATTACACGCTCATAAAGTTATGTTGATCTGATTTTTTCTTCCTTGATCAAATTAATTTTTAGCTTTTCAGTAGTATCTGATCCAATCAATATCTTGCCAGGTGTTTTCTCTTTTTTCTTGGCAAAAGCTTTCAAAAATGGTTCAAAGTCTTCCTTAGTGAAGAATTTGAGTGACTTTGGAGATGTCCGCAAGCGTTATTTCGGTAGAAATATCTTGAAATAGATGAATCAAAGAGGCAGATATATTTTCTTGAACAGCTTTAAATCCTTTTGTAATGCTACTGGGAATTAAAGCTCGTGGATAAGCTGCTCCCACCACATCTGTTACATCATCAACATACTGGTTATAAAAAGTTTTTAAATTTCCAAATGGATTACCAACCAAAGGTAGTACCTACTTTACGAAGAAGCTAAATTTAGTCCTTTAACGCTCAAATCCGTTTCAAGATTAATAGATTTTATAAAATCCAGTAACAACTGAAGAAAAGTATTCTTCCTTTCAATTCCAAATTTGTTCAGAAGCTACTGGACCATCTCCCCAAAGCCTCTTGCAGCAAAGCTGATTGCTTTAGGCTCTCTTATTGACAAATTTGGATGGTGACTCAAGAAACACCTGAACACACCTGAGATATCAAACTTGTAAGCTAATACTTTCACCCCTTTCCCGTGCTCCTCCCACTACTACCCCCCGGTTTTTAGAGAACACTTTTTGGCTTCCAAATTGGACTTGGATCCAAATATTCCAGATTAAGACTACGATGTTCTGACCTTGTAAACAACACAGGTCTCTGACATAGAAATCTTATTCTCTGAATTGGAAACTTTTTAACTATAAATTACCGTGCTTCGTGGCATGATTTTTCTGAAACAAAAACAGCATTTTAGCGTAGGAGGATAGTATTGTGTTGAATCCAAAAAGTAAAGCAGGTACCACGAGATCATGTGTCAAAAATCTGCAGGAGGTTTAATTACAACTGGGGCACTGTAATTTTTGCAAAGCTAACGCCCCATTTCTATTTCAGAACAAGTTCCCCGTCAAGCCTCAACGAAAATGAAGGAAGCAATTGAGATTGAACTTTACTAAGCCCGCAAACTCATCCAATTCCTCAGATAGGACCATGGATGAAGCCAAATGTCGAGAACCAGAATTTGGGCACTTGGTATACTGTTAGTCCTTTACCTAGTTGGCGTACTACTCCTATCAGCTGTGACTTTACACGAGCCTAAAGGAAATGCGTTCAGTACAAAGGTAATCTATGATTTATTCAAAGAATACATTCTAAATATTTTATTTGAAGATATCCGAATATAGCCAACAAATTTCGCGGTCCAAACATCTCGAATACGGCGTATCGGCATTAAGGCCGCCCTTAAGGCGATCTAAAATTCAGTGGTGTACGGAACTGCGTCTCCTAGAACCACCGCAGGAACCGGTAGCCTTAGCTTCGTTCCCGGGAAGCGGAAACACATGGTTGAGATATCTGCTACAGCAAGCAACAGGTTTGTATTGTAATATTCCTCGAATGAATACATTTAGTCGATCCTTACGATAATATCTCTTTTGAAATGCGGTCTATTACAGAAATTCTGCATGACGCAGATAAGATGTCTATTGTTAGAAGTTCCTTTGTGTAGAAGTAGAAATGAAGTCCGTTACAATAGAAATCGTATACGTATGTATGTGCACACATATTTAAATTATACTGCTATATGTACTAATCGATTTAATATCGAAAATGTCACCATGTAAGAAATACTAAATGTAGATACATTTAAAATGCTTTATTGCTGGTTTCTGGTTTCGTATAGTGTCGTAACCATCTGTTAAGGCATTACGGCAATTTTAAATTCAACTAAAATCGCGCCATTTTTCACAAGTGACAGTTAATTAAAGTTTAAAACCCACAAGACAAGTATCATACCAAATTGTTTATATATTAGTAACAGTTTCGAGACTTGACAAATACAGCTGCCAAAACAAATCTAGCTGCTGTGAAATTTAAAAATCAAAGTTTTTACAATAATCCTCGAGGTTTAAAACCATCAAAAGCTTCACATATACTAAATTGTGAAAACAGTATTTTATTTTCAGCTTGGATAATTGTAGCTGTCAAACTAGATTGGACAAAGGTAAAATTGTCAAATCAATTATTTTTAGAATGTTACCTAAATGACGTTGTAACCATGCAAATTTTTTTGACAGCTGTCAAAAGGTAAATACAGTTTTTTTCATAGTTTCAGTACTTAAAGCGCTATCATTTTTGTGAAAGCTGTTAGGTTATTAAAAAGCATTTATTTATTTCTAATATTAATGTAACTCAAAATGTTTCTGTTAGCTATAACATTTTTTATATAAGAACAGATTTCAGGATTGACAAATTCAACTGTCAAAATAGATCTGTTTAGATATTAGTGGCTTTCGATTTGTGCACCGTACAGCTCGGGAGCTGTTCCGGGTCGCCTATCTGTCGTTCTATTTTGCCATGTGATTCGCACTTGTACAGCCCCGTTTCTGCTTCCCCTCACCTCTAGTGCACCAACCTTTCGGCTGGAGCGATATGCTCCCGCATGCGCACTTGCGTTTGTTTACAAAAAGTGTTGACAATTTGAATGAATTGTAGACAAAACGAAAACGTAAAAGGTTATGTTACATCTGTGATTACATGGCCGCCACCCCACCACCCTTTACTTGTTTACACCTTATCTGTACCTGAACTGAGTTAGTTCACTGTACACGCACACGAGTAGCTCCGGAGCTGTTCCCGAGTAACCCCTATGGACAAATCGAAAGCCACTATTAATTTGCTAAATTGTCAAAACAATATTTTTTGAGGTTTTAAAATTAAACCTGTCAAAATGCATTTGACAACTGTTGTGTTAAGCTTTACAATTTCACATCGCACAACCATTGGAAATTTCCTGAGAATTAGCAAGTTGTAGAAACAGTAATACTATTTAGATATAGCAAGTGCAGCTGTCAAAATAATGCATCTAACAGATGTAAAATTCGTTATATTTTCGACAATTTTGTGGCTCATAAGCATAAAAAAATAATGACAGCTGTCAAATTATAAATGCACGTCACTTTTCTTCAATTTTAACATTTGCAGATCAAACTGTCAAACTGTAAAAACTAACTATTTTTTACGGTTTTGTGTGTAACTTTGATTGTAATTGTTTTTAGATTTGACAAGTAGAACTGTCAAAATATATCTAACAACCGCAAATTTATGAAATCAATTATTTTATTTAGAGTTTTGAGTGTCACAACTATCAAACATTTTCCGACAACTAACAAATTGCAGAAACAGTCATTCTTTCAGATTCGCAATTGTAGCTGTTAAACATCCAAGAACTGTAAAATCAGTGTCGTAACCAATCTATCTATAATACAGTGACTTTTCAGAATTGCAACAGTTACAAGAATTATAATTTTGTGAAACTGTCAAATTATAAAAGTAATTACAATTATTATTGTTTTGGCGGATGTAACTGTCAAAATCATTCTGACAGCCGCCAAATGGTAAAATGACATTGATAGGTATTTGGCATTGTATCTGTCAAAATAGACCTCCTGCTTGTAAAATTATAAACTCAGTCGTTTCTTACAATTCCGATATAGTTGTAGCTGTACAATTATTTGTGGCAGTTGTCAAATTTTAAATAATAGTATATTAAAGAACGAGTTTCATAAGGCATGATTTTGTCGCACGAGTTCAAGTTTAATAAACGAGTGCGACAAAAAGCCTTATGAAACGAGTCCTTTATACTATTTTTTCTATTTTGCATTATAAATTGATAATAAATACTTAATAAAAATCTCATTAAAAATGTTGAGTTTTATTTTTATATGAAGTTGGTCACATTGACATTTGACGAATTCAAAATTCAAATTCGGCTATTTAAATTGTTTAAACAATATATTTCATAATATAGTCTCTGTAAACTGTAAAAAATGAGTGATACTGAGACAAATTTATCTTGTACGCCACCACAACTTCGTGAAATTGCGGACAACGCCGTCATAAATTTATTACCGAAAAAATGAAAAGCAGTATATGAAAAATGCATTAAACGTCAACTTTGCTTTCTGTCATAATGTATTCAATACAGCCAACCTATAGAAATGAAAAAGGCGTATCACAATGAAGCACTTTTTGATACGCAAAAGCGTGTTACAATAGCGTTTTTATGAACGCAAAATAGAAAAAGTAATATTATGAAACTAGAAAATTGTAAAAACTGTAATTTTTATTAGAATATCTGACAGCTGACAACAGATGTCAAACATTTTTAACGAAAGTAATATCAGTATGGAAAATGACAACCTTAGATACTCCTGGCAGTCAAAATATGTCATACAACTTTTTTACGGTTGGAGAAAATAGTAGATTGTTGTATTAGGATTAAAAATGTCTCTTTTTTCGACGATTACAATATAGCAGTAGTAGCCAATAAGCGAATGTAAAATTGTACCAGTCGAAATGACATTTTTAATCCGAATGGAACATGACAATTTTTTAAGCCAATCGAAATCATCAAAAAAAGCGTTGATTGAAGGAATACATTTCAGATCCCATCAAATCAAATGGAGATTTGCGTTGGATGGGATCTAAAATTTCTGTCAACTGTCATAGGTTGCGCATCTTTATGTATTCCTTCAATCAACGAAAAAAAGTTTATTTCTGACAAGCAGATTACATTCCAAAGTGTTGTTGCAGGAATATACACAGGTTCAGTTTACAAAGACTACGGCCTATTAAAGAATGGTTTCCCAGCTGAGAGCGTCATCAACGGTTCGGTTCTGGTCGTGAAAACTCACGAATACGGACCATTAGCCAGGAAACCGTTTTCTAAAGCTATACTCCTCGTGAGGGCTCCAGCTCCAGCGATTCAAGCCGAATTCAATCGACAAAGTGGAGGTCATATAGGATTCGCGTCGTTGGAACGATATAAAAGAAACAGAGGCAAATGTAAGTAATAACACGAAAATCGATGCGTATTCAAGTTGATAATTTCATGAATATCGCGATTTCATTTTTCGCGTGATGACAACAAGAGCAAATTAAACATTGAATGAACGTAACATATGACCGAACCTGTAATTATTGAAATGGACCCATTACGTACTGTTCAAACAATAATCTGTATAATAGCTTTCCGTCACATTCTTATCTTCTTGTTTGTATTGCGTTTTGGGTAAACAAATCCTTACGGTGTGTAACATTAACGATGAAAGAGCAGCCAAAGCGTGTTTATACTACTTTGCTGAATAAACACATACTCTGTGCTTTTGTGAAAGCGGTAAACACGTGGAAAATAGCCTCATTAACTTGCCCCTATGATACGTTATTATTCTGTATATCTGTATATAGGTACCTGTTTGGAATAAAATGCAAAAGTTTGTGTGGCGGTGATTGCTTTTCGAGCGGTATTTATTTCTTGTTTTTTTTTTTTTTTTTCAGATTGGCAACAATTCGTCAACGACAAACTGACATCATGGAGGCAAACGAATCTGGACTGGCTGCGAAATTTCACTGGTCCCACCCATGTCATTTTCTACGAACAACTGGTGCAAAATGTGGAAAATACGGTAAGAACTATCTTGGATTTCCTAGAATTGCCGATTTCCGATGAACTATTTCAATGCGCCTTGGCCCGCAAAGAAGGTATCTATAGAAGAAAAAGGAGAGCGTTGGCATTCGACCCGTTCACTTCGGAAATGAAGAGGAGAATGGATAAGGAACAGCAAAGAGTGTACGAAGAGATTTATAATGTCGCGTTACCTGCTAAACGAAGAAGATGATCGTTGTGGCTCTGAATTATGATATGAAGGAGTTATCTTATAGGAGTAAATTGATGCATAGTAAAATGAAAGTTGTTTCGTCGAAAGATTGATTGTGCATGGGTTAGGTGAGGAGTTGCAGACGTTTACTTCTTTTTGAGATTATTTGGAAGTTTTTACTTTGCTATCTAATATTAACTTGTTAATATGTCCAAAAATTAAAATTGGTAAAACCAGAGTAGGGATTTGTAAAGGTAACTGTTATGTTCAAATTGAAGCCGACACTGTTGTTAATTGTTTATATTTACCGTATTCAATCGGAAAAGAAATGCAAGTCCAAGAGAGTCGATTCTAGCCCACCACTTCATAATCTAATTGCTCTTAATTTATCCATCACCAAAACATTCTTAGGAAAAAATGCATTTTCCTGATGGAAGATGATTCTCTTCTTCTTCTCTAAGTGTGGTGGGCGTTTAGATGCAGTGACTCCATACCTACTTTATCGACACAACATAATAAAACCTCTTGAACAATTTTGACACTAATAAACTGATTTGAAACGACGTTTTGAGTTTTTGACTAAACAGCTCTTATATTTTACTATGCTCTTCGTTTTCCACTTTTTTTCTGCAAGAATGACATTGCCATGTATTGCTCAAAACATTTTTTAAAAGTGTATAATTGAGTGAGGACGTATTTTAAGGCATTCCTAAGTATTTTAACGAAATAAGGCTGTATATCTTTGTTATTTATATTTGAATCTTCATCGAACTATTGGTGTAGGAATCATCTTGAAACTTACAACATACAATGAAATGCAATGATTATTAAACAGAAATGAAACAAAAACGAATATTTCTGATCTAGGCTATTTAGTATTAAGTCTAGTTGCTGCACGAATAGTTTTATGGAGGAATTCTAAATACGTTCCAATATGTTAGGTCCAAAAATTTAGGCGCACATTTTTTTCATCATGTTTTTATTCATGACTAGCCAATGAAGACCAATTAATTAATATTTTTCTGTGTTCAAATTATTTCCCAGCAAACCAATTAAAGTGTCATAAAGTGCTCTACAGCAAGAAAATATTTTCTTATATACAGGATGTTCAGTTTTGTTTGTACGACAGGTAATGTAACACTCTATATATTATTGCATTTTTGAATTCCTTGATGAAATATAAGGTGATTTTAATTTAACATACTCTGCACTGAAACCCAACAGAAAAAAAATTTATTTACACAGAGTACTAAAAAAATGAATTTAGTCTTTCCTAATAATTGTTTTGAAACAAATCGTGGGTATTATTATAGTAATACTTCAAGCTTTATTTTCCATACTAAACATTTATATTATAATATACTGGGCGTTTAATAATCGAACTTGAAATTAAATATCCTCAAACGACTAAATCTCGTTTATTTAAAATGAACACCCTGTATACCTTTATGTTAACTATATTGCAGATTTTTCCTCTCTTCTGATTCCTTATAATATTCCCTATAGGTACCTAAAGTTTATACATTTGGAGTTCTAAGTAATTTAGTACAAAAATCTAAAATTTGACATAAAAACTGGGTTATATTGAACGTCGAATGAATAAACTTTAGGTATAAGGAATGTTATAGAAAGAGAGGAAAAATCTGCAATAGTTAGCGTAAAAATATACAGGGTGTTCCATTTTAAATAAACGAGTTTTAGTCATTTGAAGGTATTTAATTTCGAGTTCGATTACAAAACACCCAATATAATATAATATGAATGTTTAGTATAGAAAATAAGGCTTGAGGTATTATTAAACATACTGCAAAATATATTAAGAAATAGGAGTCATTCGTAAGGAAGTGGTCCAGGCGATTTAAAGTCCAAAATAATGTCGACAACTTGCCAAATCGTGGTACAACTCCCGAGACTAATAAAAGACAAGATGAAGCTATTGTTAAATTTCTTGAAAGAAATTCGCTATTAACACTGACAGCTGCAACACGATAATTATGGGAAAAAAACACATCAATGCGTCACTAAATACCATACGTAAAAGATTTTTGGAAGATCGTATCGCTATAAGCGAAACAGTTAAAGAAAACCGTTGCTTTGCGAAAGACATTGTGCTAAACGGTTGCATTGGGCACGCGAGACTTTAAAGAGAAATTTGGACTACGTGATGTTCACATATGAATAATTTTTTTTTGATATATTCTACCGTTAGGCGTGCGTGGGCCAAAAAAAAATGAAAGGTTTGTCGTACGAACCGTCAAACATCCAGTAAAGGTCCATGTTTGGGGATGTCTGAATCGAATGGGTTTTGGACGTTTGGTAGTTTTATATAAAAATGAATTCTTGAAGTCTGCAGATACGTGATTTGGAAAAGGAAATCGTGCAAGGATCTTGGATCGTGCAAGAGGACAATGATCCAAAACACAGAAGTCAGATGTGCACATCTTGGAAAGAAGAAAATAACATCAATTGTTTGGAATGGCCTTCACAAAGTCCTGATACAAACCCCATTGAAAATGTGTGGGGTATAATGAAGAAGGGGTTAAGAGGAAGTCTTACGGCAGAGTATGCCGAATAATTAATCAAAAGTATGGAGAAAAGACGCTAGGTTATGATTGAAGAAAACGGAAACTTTACCGTCTATTAATTGTAGTGAGCGTTTAGCATTAAACTATGATTTATTATACAGTACAATATAAAATTTTTATTTTTTATGGCGACGTCTTAGGGTCATATTTATAGTCCATGCTTGAGGTTGTGTCGATGCTTGAGCACGCGATTTTGACATAAATGTCATTACAAATCTGTCAGATTTGTAATGACATATTTATAGTCCGTGCTTGAGGTTGTGTCGATGCTTGAGCACGCGATTTTGACAGATTTGTAATGACATTTACGTCAAAATCGCGTGCTCAAGCATCGACACAACCTCAAGCATGGACTATAAATATGACCCTTAGATATATAGCGGACGTTGTTAATGAAAATACTGTATGTTACATAATTCGGTTATTTACAGTCTATATAATATGTATCAGGTAAGCTTCATGTACCTTTCATGTATTACACGATGTCCTCCACATTGAAATATCAACGCAAGTACCTAAAATATTACTGTGTACCTAAAGAGCAATATAACATTTATATACCATTTACATATCAGCAACATACCATTTTGATCTAATAGATGTATGATAAATATATCACCAAGGTAAAGGTATGTTGAATTCTAATAGCCAACCAGCTACAGTGACGTCAATGACTTCAAAATTGATTTGTTTTTGCTTTGCTTTTGAGGTATCCCCATAAAAAAAATCATATGAGGTATGTAAGGTCAGAAGATCTTGCCGGCCAGTTAATAGGAGGACGTCTTCCTACCCATCTATTGGGACAGATATTGTCGTATATGGGACATTTAAAGCATGCTGTGGTGGTGCTCCATCTTGTTGAAACCATATCATGAATTTAGTTGGGTTAGGGAAACAAAGTACACAAGGCTACAATAAGGTCTTCCTGAAGAAAATGAAATATCTGTGCCCTTTCAGATTCTAGTCAACCAATTTGGGTGCAATTACTTGAGCCTGAATTATGCCAGCCCAAACGTTTAGTTTTTGTGGATACTGGGTATGGATCTATCGCATGCAGTGAGAATTGTTACAAACCAGGGTCTTTCAAAGTGAACGTAGATTCATCAGTGAAAAGTACCCAGTTTAACTGTAGATAATTTTGATCAAAAGCGTTCATCATTCTTTCAGAAAACTCAACTCGGCGATCTTTATCATCTGCAAACAATTCTTGTACAATTTTAATTTTATAAGGATGTCTCTTTGCAATTTCAAATACTTTTAATATTGACGTATCACTAACGTTAAACTCACGGGCTAGTTCCCGAGCTGGAGTTATTAAATGTTCTTCGACAATTACGAGATTATTTAATTTATCATCATCAATTTTGGATTACCTTTGTCTAGGTACATTCCCTTATTAAAGCGTATTTTTATATAACGTTATATATTACAGTTTCCATATGGCAACAATGATGAATAAATGGAGCTTATATAGGTATATTTATTTTACATAACTTGGTTATATAACAAGGTAATCTTGTTGAAACACTGTAGAGATGTAGCAGAAGACACATGTTGTCTCTCTAGCCAAAAATAGACTGTTTAATGTTAAAGCCTTTCTTACGCAACAAACAAAACAATTTTGAAACGAGACCTACTTTTACAATCAGGATTTTTGCATCTCTCGACCTCTTTCTGTCCAATACGAGGTGTTAAATCATCGTCTGCATCCAATAACACATCGAATGCTGGTTTGAATGTTGAATGGACTTCACCAAACTATCTGCAAGTTTTAGATAGAATTGTATAATAGATCAAGGACATAACATTTATCTCTGTGTGCCTTAATGCTGTAGCCGCTTCCTTGATTTAAGAAACATTCTACAAAAGCCAATTAGAAAGTCGACTTTGTCGACTACGCTCATGTAACTATTGTATTTTTTGATGACTTGAAGTCTCTACAATTTCCTGCTTCAAAATCCTGATCAAATTTGATCTTTTTTGATTTTGATCGCTGCTGTAGACTTCTTACATACCCACTAGACGTGGACAGCCTGTACATAGCGGTTACTATATACAGCTAGTCGAAAACTCATCCCACGCCATCACCCAATTCCAGGTAAGCAGTTTCCAATATCAGGTAAGCTGTCTTTCTTATACAACCCAATGGCCGGCGATGAGTCATTGAATTTTCATCTATATACTAGCGATTATCTATAGGCTGTCCACGTCGGGTAACTGCTCTCGTAGCTATATAGCTCTACATTATTTTATCAAAGTTTATTTAAAAGGTGACTTGAAAAATCTGTTCATTCTTGTGATACCTCAAGATTTCTTTTTTTGGAATTGAGATATTGCAACAGTACCTATATGATGTTACGTTGTTGTTATAACAATGACAGCACCTACTATAGTTCCATCCTCACCACAAAATATGTACCTTAAGAAATGTTTGATACCTCAAGGATTAGGTTCACCTCTCATGTATTGCTTACTTGAATATTTACCTTTACAAAGATGGCGTAGATATTTGAACACAGATAGTATAAAAAAGTATTTCTCTTGGCCAGATAAACAATTGTTATCAAGTCATTGTGTGCGCCTAAATATACCTGGGGGGTTATTCTCGAAACAGTGGAAAAATAGCACTCCCAGGGAGTAACTTTCACCGCTCACTCCTCGATATTTTACTAAAAATGTTGTATTCTCGAACTAACAGGTAATAGTTCAGACTTTCATTCCCTACCTTTACTCCACAGGAATTGTAGCGCATTGTTGTCAAGTCTTAAGTTAGGAAGAGACCAATAAAAACTCAGGATGTGTTATTGATTTTATAACAGCTGTTCTGTGACGGCTATTTGAATTTAAGATACAAATACGGTTTCTTGAAATTGATTCTTCAATGCATTTTCAAAAACAAAAATTATGACAGACAAAAAATCTAAAGACGTTACTGCTACGCAAAAGCAACTACTAATAGAATATACAAAACCAAACATCCGGAAATTAACAGCTCGAAATTGTCGCCAATAATAATTGCCGTAATAATTGTCGCAAGATGTGGCTGGAGTTACACTTCGTACTGTGGCTTTATTCATACGAAAATATCATTTGAACAAATTATCGTTTAGCTGCTCAAATGCATTTACTCTGGGTAGAAACTGCCTTGGTGGGGCTGCAGCAAGGTCTTCTGCATGAACTTCATCTTGAAATATTTGGTCGGCTAGTAATATTTCCTCAGCATCCATCGTATCGCAGTGGTTGTAATTAGTACAATGTATATTTTATAATATTCGGGAATAATACCTATTATATTTTTAACGCGCTTCTAATATCGCAAACTATACTAACATGGCATTTGTAACTAATAACTATATGCCACAGATCCCCGCAAACCACCGAAATGAGAACGAGCAAAGCCGATTCAATTTCTCTAGCAATTTCTCCTACTAATTTGTTGGAGAAAATACCAGCGAATATTTGGGGAATATTTTCCTACGAAAAAGTGAGAAAGTCAACTCCAGAATAGGAACTATTGAAATTGTAGGAATTTTTTGACAATTCTCTTGAAATTTCCATTCCCTCAGATTCGAGAATAACCCCCCTGGACAGTAAGTATAGCATAATTCCATATACGTTTCTTCCATATGTTATTATAAGGTCTAATTTTATTTTGTTCTAAAAATAGTTAAGTCTGTGTTTATTAAAATTGTAATATATTTAACTATATTAGTACCTACCTATTCAGTGTCTAAACAAACGTGATGTTTATTTTTAAAATTTTCTTTAATAGCTTCTGGGTCGCGACTAATGTATAATAAAACTATATAGGAAATGATTGAAAATTAACAAAATGGCGGTCAATTTAGATTATTTAATAATTACATTAAAAGAAGTTAGAATATAAAATAAGATTTAGACCAAAAAAAAAGAAAGTTAATATAATATAATGTTTAATACAAATAAAGAATATTATTATATTGATTACTATTAAAATAAAAACAAAAAACAATAATAGCTTTATTAGAAATACGTAATATACATATTTAGTACTAATATCTATAATAGATATATTCTGATAAGTACTTTTTAATATTTCATGATTTCTGAACAAAACCCCTTACTGCTACAAACGACATAGACATTAGAAATAAAAGACAACAAAAATTAGGCCTAACTAACGTTCTTCGATAAGAAAGTATTCTGCTTTACCTACGAGAGAAAATTTTAAATGTCAAGTGTACTGTGATGTTTCTAAAGTAAGCCTAAAGATGTGTAAGGACCTATAATTATGTTAAAAATTACATCTTACTTTTAAAAAGAGAATTCTGTAAGGCTATAATTTTTAACACAATTAATGATATGATATATGTCACAATAATTGTTTCAATGATTGAGACCTACTATTAGAAAAATCAGACCTTCTAACGATAATAATTTTCTGCAAGTTGCATACGCCTATAGGACATTTCCGAAAGTATCGGAAATTGACATCAACTTCCTCATGTCAAATAGAACATTCAAATCTGACAGTTCCGGACTATGTGGTCCGGAAAATCATATAATAAAAAGGAGAAAGAGTAGCGGTCCTAGGTTAGAACCTTGCGGCACTCCGGATGTAATAACACTGCATACATTTTGTTTTCAATATTTTTGAGCAGAATTAAATTAGTTGAGCGGTTGTCTGAAGTTGTTCATTACTCTCCGAAATATGTCGGGCGTGATTGCTTCAACTTCTGGAGTAATCATTTTCTTGAGGGTTTCTAAAGTTTGAGAGCAATGTTAGTATACCTTAGATTTGAGTTAGCCAAGCAAAAAAAAATCACAGGATGTCAAGTCTGCCGAACGTGGTGGCCACCCAGTATCATCACACAAAGAAATGACATTTCCAGGAAACTTTTTCCTCACCAATGCCAGTGACATGCTGTGTGCAGTTCGTCTAGTTTTCACTGTAGGAAGTCACAGCACCGATTGCTGTTTACGCTAACACTCTCGCCATTTTATTCAAAAAATTACCGACCAATCACAGCAAAATTAAAAACAGCACACTACACTGTTACTTTGTGACTATGGAGTGGTCGTTGATGGCGTTCCTGTGGGTTGTTTTCAGACCAGTAGCTCCAATTTTGTCTATTTACTACACGTGATAAATGAAAATGTACCTACCTAGTCTGAAAAAATTACAACATCTCGGTGAAAACTCCGAAGCATGTCTTGATACAAGAGTCTACGGACTCTAATAATTTCTAATAAATAATCTCTTTCACTCAGTTCTAGCACCAACACAATCTTATAGGTAATAGGGATATGTATTTTCAAATCTCGATGCAAGATTCTTCCCACATTCCCGTTTACGTTTCAACGCAGGACCTGTCTTCGATGCCCACGAATAAATGGATTTCTTATTGAGAACAGGATCCCGACCCGACCGAGGCATTTTCAATAAACTGATCAACGACAAACGCACGATGCTCACATGACCAAGACATATCCCCCACCAGTCTATTCTGTCCCCAATAAGAAACAACTGTCATTTGGGCTTGTTCAGAATTTTGTCTCTCTCCTTTTCAAATAAGATACAGCTGTAACTATGTTTGTTGTCATTTCCAATGCTTGCTACTAAGAAATTTTATCCAAACTCAATTAAAGACGTTAATAACTCGAAAATTATTATAAGTAGATAGGTATAGAGAATGTTTATACAGTTCGATGCAGAATTTAATTCTACTTCAAAATATTGAAAATTGAATGGGTCATTGTATTTGAGAAAATCGAGATTTAATGGTCTGAATTTGTATTAAAAGACGATTCAGTTTTGGACAACCTCTAATGGCAGGTCTCAATCAATCATCCTGAATATTGTATTTAAGATTGGGTTTAGATTCGAAACAATTCGGATGCTTGTAGCCTCTCAAAACTGCTCATACTTCAGACTAGAACAAATTTATTTTTTTATAATGTAGTATTCCTTTCATTATAAATATGTAGATACCTACTTATTGTTTTGTATTTTAAAACGTGTATATATGTATTACTAGGACCAAAGATTTTATCCGTGAAATAATTATTTTAATGTTAAATGTTGTATGTATGTACATATACATAGTATTATTTTAAAAAAGTACATATGTTATAAAAGGAAAAACTTAAATAAAGCGTTTAAGTGTGGATTAGCACAATGATTACGGTAATAAAATGTGTTCAATTTTATTTTAATTTTGTAAAAGGATGTGATGTTTAATATCCGTTACATATACAGGGTGTCCCAAGTTGAGTGGCGTATTAGAATATTTCCTAAAGTACACCAAAGAGAGCGCTGAAAATTTGGTTGCCTTGGTTTCCAGCCATGCTCTTTTTAAATAAAATAATTTTAAAGATGGCCGACTTCCGGTTATAACGGAAATCGATAGGAACTTCGTTATTTTAAATGAAACACCCCATATATTAGTGGATTTTTGGATTTTACGCAAAATTTTAGGCCAACTTTCTTAAATAAACCTTATGTCTAAAATGCACCGTTTTTGAATAATTCCACTTTTTTTAAAATAATTCGACAAATCATTGCTGGGCGTCATTCGGCCTCTCTCAGACAACGTTTGACTTACAGCCTTCAAAATTTTTATGATGAGTACTAAGGTCTAATTGTAAATCGTTGTTGGAAAAAAAGTCTAATATCTTACACAGGATGTTCAAAATACACTTGCCAATGTAGACAACTTCGTACTTTGGGAAGTCGCTTATTTCAAATGGAACACCCTGTATTTTATTGGGCCAATAGTTAGGACTTTTTATTCTCTTTTGATCTGTATTTACATTCCCTATACCTAACTCTTAAGGTTTTTGAGTTATTTATAATTTTTATAAAACAGACTGAGATTTGAAAAAAAAACAAAGTTGCCATGAATCATAAAATGACATTTCCAATAAAACAAATACTCTAAAACTAATCTGATAATTACGAAGAGTGTTATTGTTAAGTTAATAGTTGTTCCTTTAATTTGTTTTTACTGTTTGATTACAATACACTGAGTAATAATAATACAAATAATAATAATAATAATAACCATAATGGATAATTACAATTATTCAAACGAAGACATTTTAAATTTGTTTTTTATTCATGGACACAGAATGGCTGCTCGAACATGCAGAAACTTTAATGAAACTTACCCTCAACTACCACCGATGACAGAAAATAAATTGAGAAGGTATTTGGCCAATTTTCTAACAACTGGTAGCGTTAAAATAAAGAAAGCTACATCTGCTCCGGTTACTGGGAATGAAGATAATGAAGTTTCGGTTTTGACTTATTTTGAAGCGTTTCCACGAGCGTCAACCAGAGCCGCTGAACACGATTTAGGCATTCCACGCTCTTCCATACACAGGATTATGAGAAACCATAAGCTACACAATTTCAAATTTGTAACTGTGCATGCACTACAACCTACAGACAGATTACTTCGAGTGCAGTTGTGTGAAATGCTTATGGTGGCCCAGCAAGAAGACGTAAATTTTTTACAAAAGATAATTTGGACAGACGAATCCAAATTTTCTCACGAAGGTGTGTTCAACAGGCATAATTCCCATTTTTGGTCCCACGAAAATCCCCACGTAATTAGGGAAAGAGGATTCCAAAATAAATTTAGTTTTAACGTTTTTTCTTGTTTGATGGGCAACAAATGTTGTTATTTTATTTACGACGACAATCTAAATTCAGAAATGTACATAGAAATTTTGCGGACGGTTGTAACGGAGTTCTTAGACAGCTTACCGCTAAATGTCTGCAGAAATTGCTGGTATCAGCTTGATGGAGCTCCGGCACATAGTTGTAATGGGGTAAGGCAGTGCATCACTGAACTTTTTGAAGATCGCTGGATAGGACGTGGTGGGCCTTGGGCGTGGCCACCGAGATCGCCCGATCTCACGCCAATGGACTTTTATCTGTGGGGAAAAATAAAAAATGAAGTCTATTTCGACCCTGTTAATAGCAGGGCAGAGCTTGAAAATAGAGTGCGCAATTGCTTTGGGACTTTACAGGGAAACGAAATTTTACGCGCTACAACAGATGGTGTAATGGGTCGCTTAAACCGCTGCCTAGATCTAAATGGAGATCATATATTGAACGATTTAACTAAGGTTTCTGTTTTCGTCTACTTGTAAATGGTATATGTACCATGCTGTTTTTACCCATTTGTTGCTTCAGTATCGTATTTGCTTTCTAATTTGACATTAAAAATAATAGTCTTCCTCATACCTGTTTTTATTATTTATGCCTACTTTAGTGTCACTCCGAAAGGTGTAAATCCAACAGTTATACATGACAACTACTGATAAACAGTATTAAATTAGCTTTAGTGAAATAGTTCCCTCTAAATGTCATTTTATAATTCATGGCAACTTTTTTTTTCAAATCTCAGTCTGTTTTATAAAAATTATAAATAACTCAAAAACCTTAAGAGTTAGGTATAGGGAATGTAAATACAGATCAAAAGAGAATAAAAAGTCCTAACTATTGGCCCAATAAAATACAGGGTGTTCCATTTGAAATAAGCGACTTCCCAAGGTACGAAGTTGTCTACATTGGCAAGTGTATTTTGAACATCCTGTGTAAGATATTAGACTTTTTTTCCAACAACGATTTACAATTAGACCTTAGTACTCATCATAAAAATTTTGAAGGCTGTAAGTCAAACGTTGTCTGAGAGAGGCCGAATGACGCCCAGCAATGATTTGTCGAATTATTTAAAAAAAGTGGAATTATTCAAAAACGGTGCATTTTAGACATAAGGT
This sequence comes from Holotrichia oblita, assembly GCA_023690525.1. Lineage (NCBI taxonomy): Eukaryota > Metazoa > Arthropoda > Insecta > Coleoptera > Scarabaeidae > Holotrichia > Holotrichia oblita. The sequence continues at coordinate 39,489,837 of CM043023.1, forward strand.
TTATTTAAGAAAGTTAGCCTAAAATTTTGCGTAAAATCCAAAAATCCACTAATATATGGGGTGTTTCATTTAAAATAACGAAGTTCCTATCGATTTCCGTTATAACCGGAAGTCGGCCATCTTTAAAATTATTTTATTTAAAAAGAGCATGGCCGGAAACCAAGGCAACCAAATTTTCAGCGCTCTCTTTGGTGTACTTTAGGAAATATTCTAATACGCCACTCAACTTGCGACACCCTGTATATATATAATATTGTATGTAATTAAGTGATTTTTATATTATTATGTACACTAAGAATTCTTTTTGGTTGGACGACCTGCCACTGCACATACGTAGGATGGATAGTAGACAGTATTGCATTCACTTACTTCAGACAATATTGCATTCATTGCGCTCGTCAAAATATGTAAACACAGATGCGATTTGCGGGTCTTTTTTAAAAACGCTGTAGCTGCATTTATAAATGTGGAAAAAAGCATCTATTATTTGACGTATTTGAGTAGAAAGAAATTTGTTTGATGTTTCAAGTATTTCGAATAAAATAATACTGTAGTCTTATTAAATTGTTTTGAGAGGTAATTTCTTCTACTTCTACTTTCTTTACTTTTTGCGGTGAACTTTTTTGTGGTTGAACTAGGCTAAGATCTAAACCAAAAGCATGTTTATTATGCAATAAATAACAATATCAAAGGTTTACTACTTTTATTTATTTAAAACATAATATAACGAAATAATTATACGTATACACTTATGCTGAAATCAATAATGAGTCCATCCGCCGTTATTTTGTATAACTTCTTCCAATCTTGACGGTATGGACTCTATTAATTTATGGCAATAGTCGTCAGTAACTTCTTCCCATTCCTGCACAATTTTTTGCCACAACAAATGTCTGTCTCCTCGTTCTATAGGGTTTTCCCTCATTCTTTTTTTTATAAAACCCCATAGGTTTTCTATGGGGTTCAGATCCGGGCTTCGTGCCAACAATAATCTCAAATTATTGTCTGTAATCCATTGTTGGACAACATTAGCCGTATGAATGGGTGATGTTGGAATGTAAACTGATCATAAAGAGATGTTACCGATGGCAACATTACATTCTCCAAAATATCTCTATATTGTAACGCTGTCAAGTGTCCATTAATATCCCAAATAGTACCAGGTCCTGCGTATGACATCCAAGCCGTCCACTTCTATTTTTCGGATGAACATATTGTGGTGCAAGCCTATAGTTACGAGGACGGGTAACTAGGCGCGTGTGGGTGTTTGGGGTGCTTTGAAACGCCGACTCGTCGCTGAAGATTACCGTTTTCCAAAAATCTATGGGCATATTCTGATAGTATAGTGCAAAATTTATTCTGTCTTGACGATTGCGCTCAGAAAGTTCTGTTTTAATAGCAGCACGATAGCTTTTGAGGCCACTTGCCCTCAACCTTTTTCTTGCCGTCGTTACGGAACCGGGATAGGCGGTAGCTGCAATGGCTTGCTTGCAACTTGTGAATGGATGCTCTGCGTAAAATTGCCTTAACATGGTATCTTGATAAGCAGTGGATATTCTTCGTTTTGAAGTTTTTGGTTCATTTGCAACTGAATGTGATATTTGCCATTTTCTTTTTAAGCAAAAAATTGTATTGCGATTAACACCAAATTCACGCGCTACAGCACGTAGACTCCATCCGTTTTCCAACATTGTTATTGCACGCATCCTGTCTTCTATTGACATCATATTGTTCGACACGTATGCATTTAACTGTTCCTAATGCTGTATAAAGAACTGAATATTATTGTGGTGTCTGCTTGTATTTATATACGTCAGTGTCTGATACTCATCATTCGAGAAAGCATATTTTCGACATTTATCTGGATGACTTGTCTATGAATACTTATCAATAAGCCTGTGTTATATTCACATAAATAAAGATTCCAGAAATACAGAATATGTTTTTTTTTGCTTACCTGTCTATGTCTACGCAAAGATCAAATAAATAGATGCAATCGGCCTTGTAAATTCATAAATGCAACTACAGCGTTTTTAAAACAGACACAAAAACCGCACATTCATTCATTGATAAGCATCATCATGCATTTCAACATAAGTATATACTTATGATTATTTCGTTGATTTAAATAAATAAAAGTAGTAAACCTTTGATATTGTTATTTATTGTATAATAAACATGCTTTTGGTTTAGATCTTAGCCTAGTTCAACCATCAAAAAGTTCACCGCAAAAAGTAAAGAAAGTAGAAGTAGAAGAAATTACCTCTCAAAACAATTTAATAAGACTACAGTATTATTTTATTCGAAATACTTGAAACATCAAACAAATTTCTTCCTACTTAAATACGTCAAATAATAGATGCTTTTTTCTACATTTATAAATGCAGCTACAGCGTTTTTAAAATAGACACAGAAATCGCATCTGTGTTTACATATTTTGACGCGGGCAATGTATGCAATAAGCTGTCTACTATTCATCCTACGAATGTTGAGCAACATGGTGTACAAATACAAAGTGTTCCTAGTGTACGTTAATGTATGTACCATAAGAGATTATATTTAATTCTAACTTGTGTTATCTACGTTATAATATATAATATAGGTAATATTGTTATGTTTTTGTTTTTTAAACCATAAAATACAAATTTTTACAATAAGTGTTATGTACTTATGTACAGAGTGTCTCTCTAGTACGTCCAAGTATCATATCTACCCTTGTGGATATTTTTTCTAAAAAACCATTATACAGGAGTTACTTGAATTGATATGGCATATGTTCCAAAATTACTTTCACTTATACAGGGTGTTCCATTTTCACTGAACAAAATACAACTTTGTTATTTTAAATACAATGGTATAATTTTTTTTTATACCTAAATTCAACTGTTTCGAAGATATTTACAATTTTCCGTAATATTTTCATATTGCACCATCTTAAAGAAAAATTAATATTGTAAAGCCCTTTGAAGCGTAAGGCACCAAACTTCTGCAAATGAGAGTAAAGGGTCATAGATACTGAGAACTGTCGTAACTTTCAACAAAAGTTATACAGGGTGTGCAGAAATTAGCAACCAATTCAGATATCTTCAAATATTTTTTTTTGTTTTTCAAATGGCACATTGCAGCACTTAATTCAGCAAGAAATTCTACATCGATTCGTATTAAGGTCTGATTGCATTGAAAAAAATTATACCATTGTATTTAAAATAATAAAGTTGTGTTTTGTTCAGTGAAAATGGAACAGCCTGTATAAGTGAAAGTAATTTTAGAACATATGCCATATCAATTCAAGTAACTCCTGTATATGGTTTTTTAGAAAAAATATCCACAAGGGTAGATATGGTACTTGAACGTACTAGAGAGACAGCCTGTACATATTCTTGTGTTACCATATATAAATGGCAATCATGATGTTAATCTGTACATGTATTTTAGAAAAGAGGGAATAAAACTGGAATTATCCATGTATTTTTTTATTAATGTACTTACCTATAACTTAGACGCGTGCAATGGTAGTCACTAGTACAACTACAAAGTACAAAACTAAATTTTAATGTAGCAATTTAGTTTTATTATCGCCTTGATAATTACGCCTTTGCTGTCAAGACGCGTCGGTTTTTAGTAAAATGTTTTTTGGTTTTCTGTGGGTTGATGAATATAATTGGTCCGTTTTTTTAATAAACGGCGTCTTAAATTCACAAACACATTTACAATTGCTGCAAAATGACATTATTCCTTTTATCCTTTATTTTTAAACGGGTCGATGGCCGCTGTGGTTAGGCGGCTGACTATTGTTGTGAGAGGACGATAGGCGCCGGGGTTCAATTCTCTGGAGGGACGGTGACATTTTTTCAGAGAGTTTAATCCCGGATCGACTTGCCATTCGCTGTTGGGAGCGAAGTGATTAACAGCGCGGCATTATAAAAGGCGATATGATGCTGTCACAAAGCCAATTCAACACAACATACACACACAAAAACTACACCGCGAGAGTTGCGGTGATAGCCAGACAAGCGTTACAGTTTACGGAGTCACTGCAACCAAGCACCCACTACTATTTTAACTCCCACTACCCTCTTCTATCAATAGGCTTTCCTAGTTCAAGTTGTTAGCTTGTATACTTGGAATAGCGATATGAGTCTCAGCGCCACTCATTAGAGAATCTTAGAACTAACAACTGGCCGGTACTGATGCCGGCAGGCACTGTAGGACACTCCCGCACTCCCCTGTGCAGGCCCGCCGCTAGCTGTTTGAACGCCCACGTGCAATACCGATTAGACCGCCTCTTGTACAATTGTACGCATGCGAATTATGACGATATTTTGTTTTCCTTTCGATGTTTTTTCGCCGATGCTGCCCTCTTGAAAATGCCGCTCTTCCGCCTCTTGTACAATTGTAGACATGCAAATTATGACAATGTTTTGTTTTCCTTTCGATATGATGTTGTCCTCGATGCCGCCCTTGTGCGGTGCACGCCCGCACGCGGCGGCTCGGCCCCTATGTATTTCAAGTCGTAATACGTGTGATGATTTTCGTGTATCCTCTTTTATTTAAAGAAGCGTTAGTAGCATTTAGAGATGTGCTGAGTAGTTGTTTTCAGTGAACTAGTTCCCGCGAACTATTTCACTTCTGCGAACTAGTTCATGAACGAAGTATTAAGCAAAATCATTCCTTCCCAGTCAAGCATTCACTCGGTTGCCTCGTTCAACAGAAACAGAAGAAGCATTGTCATAGGCCGCCTTAATAGTTCTCTCGTTCGACGTTGTATTTATTAGTCAGCTAACGTCGCCCATCACTCGTTCACGACATATACGTGTATGTAATTCATGCCTAATCGGCATCATGCCTTAATAGTTCGGGGAACTAGTTCTTTTAGTTCAGCTCAAAGAATAGTTCTTTTTAATAGTTCATTCACGAACTACACATCTCTAGTAGCATTGTTGTTCGTATTGTGTTATTGTACTGACACAATAGTGCATTTGGTATCCTAACATTGCAATTCTTTGATTAAAAACGAACCAGCATTAATAGTTTCTAGACGAATGGTGGGATATGGTTGTAATTATACACAATTTAGTTAGAGCGATAATTTTCGAAAATGTTTGTTTTCTTTAATCTTCAGCTTACCCAGCAGCCACCAAATTAGGAATTAGTTTAGGAAAAAATTTAAAACCACAATAATAAAGAAATACATATTTTATTGTAACTCGTTAACTAAAACAATATGCATATTACAAACACTACCTAGAAATTTATTTACTCCTATTTTTTTTCCTTATAATCATTTACTCCCGTTTTAAGTATTTTACCTACAAAAAACTAACATTATACAGTCATTTCACACTCTGCTTTTTTTTCAACAATTCTTTTATGCATGGTATTACCAACACAAAATATAGTTTGATTTCACGCAAATAAATACTATTATATGTACACAAAACTAGGGACACGAAAATTCGAGAAAGATTTTACGTTTCAGGATTGCTCTCGATATTCCGATGGATCATTACATCATCTAGGATCTTAGACTCTGGGGTATCTTTATCGTTGGAGACTGTCGGTTCTTCTTTTTGCACCTGATCAGTGTTTTCGCTATCTAACCGACCGCTATCCACTAAAACCGCACCGATAAATAATTATACGATTTAAAACGATGCGCTAATATTATAATTTCATAAAAACTCACCTGGTGGTCCAGGTACGTCAATATCGATCGTACTATCTGAATCAGATAGAAAACCCATATCCCAATAATCTTCCCCGTTATCGTCATCATCCTCCTCCTCATAATTGTCATCTTCTTCCTCTTCCTCATAATAATAATCATCATCGTCATCATCATAATCCGAATAATCCTGATCGTCTACAAACTCCTCCGCTAATATGTTAAAATCCTCATCGATATCTTCGTATTCCGTCTTGTTAGGATTTCCTAAGAAATGATTTACCATTTTGACACTTCGTTTTTAATTTTTCTTCAGTAATGATAATAAAGGTGTAGTATCGATAAAGAACAGCTCTTCTTTATTCTTCGCTTTTTTCCCCTCCTGTTTCGGTTTTTCTTCCCTTGTTTACCTTCCCGGTACGGACTTACAACAATCTTTCTACCATTAATACGTTTTTTTAATTTCCTTCTTCGCTTTCCGTAAGACTTCCACGCTAGGAAATTGGACTACACACCACCTGCGGGATTTCTGACGTGGTAATACGACTTTGTTAATATCCGGATGTAATTCTTTGATTTGGAGTTCCTCCTCGATTCGCACAGGCAAACGGATATACAGCTTCAATTTCGGATTAGATTCTGTGCTAAAAGTACGTGAAATTTAGGGTGGAAAGAACTACGCGATGGTTGAAATAAAAATAACCTTACAAATTTAGTTTCTGGGGGAGATATTACGTATATTAAGAAGTGACAATATTTGACGCGGACACGTCCGATGATAGTAACTGATCGGGATCAAAAAAGGCGATTGCATACGTACCCCATAATTGTCGAAAAAGCAACATTTAAGATTTGCACGCTTTTATGAAAAAAAATTCCAATTTGTTTTTATCCAATTGAACGACATGCACGTTCTTTTGCAAATGGTGTATTGCGATGTCGCGCCATCTGCTGGAAGATTAGTTTCACAGTTGGACATAAATAAATTTTACATTTAAATAATATTTATTACATTATTGATCTTTAGTATTAATAAATTTGACCTTTTTCATGAGTAATAATATATCCACAACTAATTAGTTGCTGGGAATGATCTGTTCAAAAGTAATTTGAAAAAGTATGGGAAATCTTGATTGCCAGCTTCATAGACCTTGTAACTAATTTCAGGGTAAATAACCTCAAAAATAAATTTAATATAAGTTTGTATTACATACATCAAAATAAATATTTCACAAATTATTTGAACTTAAAATCGATTAATTTTCAATTAAAGCTAAATTTTGAAAACCAAGTTGGTATTTTTACAGGCGTAAAAAATGGCAGGCAACAAAATTGTGTCACTATCTAAATTCCCTATAAATATATCTTTTTTATGGCTTTTTCTGGAAAAATTAACGTTCGGAATACCATACCTTTAACAAAATGATTTCTTTAAAACCATTAAAGCTACGTCCTATGTAGTTTACGGAATTAAAAACAAACTTTGTACTAAAACTTGACGATTAAAGTTGATTCTCAACTTTAAGATTTTTTGTCGAGATCCCGAATGTTTTGTGTACATTTTTCTTTACCGCATATAACCGAACCTTGTGTTAACGGAGTATCTTCCTAAACAAGCTATCGGAATTTTACTGTAGAGCGTGCTCATAAATAATTGAAAGATGTTTAAATCGCCCGCGATTTTCTTTTGTCGGAAAGTTGGTGCTTCTAGAATATATACCGGTGTAAGCAGTAGCGTCCCTTGGTGGTGTGGCATCTTACATTGGAAGGTGCTCCTTCTATAGTCAATCACACTCCTGCTAAGGCCGAACAAGGTTCTTTAGTCTTTTATTCTTCATGGACTCTCTTCAAGGGCTGGTTGAATAGGTAACTAGGTCTTCTCTGCTTCAAGGCAAGGAGATGATAGATGGTGGTGTTCTTGCATCGGTTGTTGTTACACTATGCTGCGGCGTCTTCGGCCAGTGCCATGGCTCTCCTGACGTGAATCATGGGAGGTGGTCTGGAGGGTGCTATCGACTACCTTCTTTCTTGGTCTACGAAATGGCGATTAGCCATAAACCATGAAAAATGCGTAGCCATTCGATTCTCGAGGAAAAGAACTGCCCCTCCAGAAAATATCTTTGTCGAGGATGTCCGCCTTCCATGGAGCTCCACCGTTAAATACCTTGGTATGACGCTGGACTCCAGGCTTACTCTAAAGCACCATTTTGCTGATACCGTGACTAAATTTATAGCAGCGAGGTCCGCTGTATCTTAATTTCATTGCAGTAAAAGCCAACGTAGTATAAAAGTAAAACTTTTAGTTTAAACAACTTTTTTGAGGCCAATTCTAACTTATTTTACGGCTCCTTAGTTTGGTCGAGTGCTGCAATTCCTCATCGTAAGAGATTCAATGTCTTAGATATGTCAAGATTCTTAGATATATCATTGACGCGCCTTGGTATGTTAAAAATGTACAAATCCACCAGGACTTAAAGATGCCAACTCTTCTCCAACACGCTGCTTTAATGGCCGAGAAAACCTTTACAAGGGTCTCTCGAATCCGACAACCCCCTGGTTAGGGAATTGGCTCACCTCGATCCCGACAGACCCCCCCCCGGGTGTTGGGGTTTCTACACTGATTGTTTTGTTTTGTCTGACCGGTTTTGCCTTCCTGGCTCTCTTGTTAGCCCCAAATTTAGTTTTTTTCTTTTTTGCCTCTACTGACGACATTTTAGCATAACTTGTTAAAATCAACGGGGGATGGTCCCGTACTAAGTAGATGACAAAAAGGTTTAAGGGCCAACGTCCAACCCTAGCAATGAGATGGAAGACCTTCGTCGACTATGGCCATAGAGGAATAAACCAATTGACATTCTCAGGGTGGTAAACTTTAAGCACAGATATTGCATACATTTTGACAGACGTCAGCTTCAAACATTTACGGACACGGTGTATACACCTTGTATATGTATAGTTACTACAATTTAAATTCCTGCTAAAAAGACATACCTAATTCAAATCTGTGTATAAAAGTGACACGCTGTCCCATTAATGGGATATGCGAGAGGATGATCATTATAATTTCAATAAATGGTCATTTAAATGACTAAAATGGTCCGTCATTTCTTTCTCGAAATGATTTTATGTAAATACGGTTTCAAAATGATATAGTTGTACTGTGTAAAAACTGTCAAAAGAAGTGTCAACCGTTAACACTTGTTTTGACAGTTGATGTTGACTGTCAACGTCAACGTTAAACTTAATGTATCAGGTAAACCATAGAATCCAAGTATTTTGTAACCTATCGGAATTTGCAGCTTTACAAATGATATGAATATTTGTTAATAATGCTTTTAAAATTACTTCTGACGAGTAGTGTACATGGAGTTTACCGTTTTCGTTATTTGTATTTTCATCAAGTGTTTTTTATTTTGAAAAAAAATTAAATAACGTTTTCTATACCTACTGACTTATAAAGTAATAATAATAATGGAATACAAGAACTTTATTATCGAACATGGTACAAACAAAAGTGAAAGTTTCTTCCTATTAGTATATCCGGTACCTACGTTAGATGTCGCCACCTACTATACTGCAATATTTCACTCTTTTTACAAGTGGCGAGTTGAGTGACGGTCCGCGACCTTCCCTTGCGGTATTCCTTTTTTCTATGACGGCGCACAGCCGCCGCCATCTTGATTGTCACAAGGACGTTCGGTGTGAGACAACCCGATTTACATTTTCGATGTGTGCTTGACGCGATAGCGCCGCTTCTCTTAACCAGTAAAAGAAGCCGTCCGCGACGGATTTAATTAGAACCCGCCCGTGAAGAATCTTGGTATGAAAGATGTCCGAAGACTTTATTTTACAATCGTCACCGTAATCGGCGCAAACATCTCCGCATTTTCCTTCAGTTTTAAGGTTCTTTTTTTAAAATTAATTTTGTGGTGAAAAGTGGTCCCCGTATTTCTCGCCGATAATTTTTGACGTTTCGCAATGCCTGCAATTTCGCAAATGTCGACTGTTATTCGAGGATAAATTAAAGCAGTGAAAGAAGTGTGTTATATGTGGCGTTTTTTCATGAATATCTTCTACAACATCCGGCGAACAAGAACCCGTACCAATTAAACGATATGCTTATCTAAATTAGAAGCGATTACCACGTTTAATTTTAGTAATCAAACAGGTATTTATATTTTTGTTTAACGAAATGGATGATGTACGAAATTTAATTTTGAAATTCTTTGTAATGAATAATTCCTTCCATATTTATCCTTAATTTATTACTAGAGGGACCTTATGCATTATTTATAAACCGAATCAATGCCTTATCTTTGTAAACAACAGCTTATGAACCTACGTTATGTTAAAATAAGTTAATGGTTGACAGTTTTATATAGAGCACTGTCAGAGTGAAGGTCATGTCATATTATAGAAACTTGAATATAACCTTTTTGACATTTCTAAAATGCTATAATTAAAAAAAAACCAATCATTATCTAATAAGTAATAAGTGAATCTATTCTCAATCTAATCAATTTTATCTAATCTATTACTTACCACTCCTAATATTTGCTTGTGATTGTTTGTTTCGTTGGGTTCATTGTGTATTGTAAGTACGAAAACATGAAATCTTGGCTAGTTGCCAATATTTTTAAAAAGTGTTTGTAATGTTTCATCATGCTTTAGTTATATTTCACTTTGTTAAAAAATATTTGTGAGTATCTGTCGATCTAATCAAGATTCTCATATTCAACGTTTTAATGTTACCTTCGACTTACACCTGTTTCTCATACGTTTAGGTGGGAAATGGAGGGCACCGATCAACCAAATTCGATTTGCCATGTCAAGCCAATTCAGATGTACCCCTTATCGAACGAGCAGAAAGTAAACCTGCCGTTCGGTCTGCTCGCTGGAGAGTACGTCATCCATTCTGGTAACTCCGTCGAGGGTCTACTCGTGTTAACAAGCTATCGGTTGTATGTGCAATTGAGAGATTGTCAATATCATGTTCCGTTGGGTCTTATCGAGACTGTCGAGCAGAGGGAGCTGTTTCATTTGCATATCGGATGTAAAGATGCCAGGAGTTACAGGTGAGCGATCTTAGATTGAAATAGAAATTATTTCAGATTAGATATAGAATTAATGAAAATGTGATACAATGCAAATAGCTTAAATTTAAAAATTAATTAAAGAACAATGGACAACAACAAATTTATGGCTTTAATGTGAATTTTTGTATTAGAAATAAACAAAGCATATAGTCACATTGTTCCAATAGGATTATCATCTTTCAGTCAAAATAATGGCAATCTTATTAGATCTACCTGTATTGGGTACATTTTACTAATTTGTTAGTAAAGTTTGATTTTTTTTAACTTAAAAGTGTATCAAGTATCTGTATGTTATATAAGGATACATGATACACATCTTGAGGAATCTTAATACACCTCGTAATACACAGATAAAAAAAAATATGAATATTGAGCAAAAAAAGTTTTTTTTATTCAATAATGATAATATCAATGATCACCAAATTTATATTGTGTGTAGTTGGTGCTCTTGGCACCACAAAGTGGTGAAAAATCCACAAAAAGGATAGAAAGGATTGACCATTGTTGTTTAAATCTTCAGTTCTTACTTTATACCTCGTGTAGTTGTGAGATATTTAGCTCAAATTTGGAATATAGGTTTACGCTGTAGTATTAGGCATGCCCGATAATCGTGAGAATGGTAGGAAGATATTTTACAGCTTTCATTAATTCTCTGTTTTGTTTGGAAACTTTTTGGGCTCTTTGAACACACTTAAATAAAAATGTTTACTTGACCATCTCAGATTTTGATGAAATTTGGCACAGAGGTAAAGTTTATGTAGACCAACGAAAATGTCCAGTTTTAATTTCTTATGTCAACCCATTTTTGAATTATGGCCATTTAAAGTTTACAAAAATTGCTATGCCGGCATTTACTAAAATTGTAATAGCTCTTTTCCTAATTGAGCTAGAGACTTGGGAGTGGTGTTATTTTCTTCTATTTTTAATGGCATTTCGTTTGATATGTAACACCTAGGGGGTCTTGAGAAAAAATGTTTTCCAAAATTGGTACTAAAATTTTGAATTTGAATTCCAAAAAAATCACATGTTTAAAAAATTTCAAAAAATCCCCAAAAAGTAGTTAACTATAAGATTAAGCAGTGTGCAAAGTTTCAAATTGGGATGGTAATAGGTTCTTAGTTAAAAGAATTTTAAACTAACATGAATTTTGAGAAAATAAATATAAATTTTTGGTATATTTGAAATACAAAAATCAACATTTAACTTTAGTTCAATCTAACACCCTAATTAAAAAAAATATTTAGATAAAATAAGAATTTTAAGTAAACTTTTTTTCGTAACAGACACAATTATATGCGTAAAAAACAATAAAACAATATTTATCAATAAGTTTTTTTGACGAGTTTCAAAAAATTCAATCCAGTGTGAGGCCAGAAGAGTTTTCTTATTTCTGGTGATTATTTTGGAGTCCAGTAGTGACAAATAAGATTTTGAGTTGGCAACCCTGGCAGTGTGTGATAAGTTCAGACTTGGTTCACATCCTCAACCACTGCAGTAAGCAGCTCAGTCTGACTCTGGGCGTTAGTGTTATGTGGATGTTTAAACTAGTGATCTCTTTTTGATTTCTAGTTTGTTTTGTAATTTGAGAATCAAATAAAGTTTTTTATTTAAGTAATAACAGTCGGTCTAAACAGAAATATTTTTAAGTAAGAACCCATCCCAATTTGAAACTTTGCACATTGTTTAGTGTTATACTAAACTACTTTTGGGATTTTTTTTAACATGTGACTTTTTTGGAATTCAAATTCAAAGTTTTAGTATCAATTTTGGAAAATAGTTTTTTTCAAGACCCGCTTGGTGTTGGATATCAATTGAAAGGCCATTAAAAATAGAAGAAAATAACACCACTCCCAAGTCTCTACCTCAATTAGGAGAAGAGCTATTACAATTTTAATAAATGCCCGCAGAGCAATTTTGGGCGATTTCTGTAAACTTTAAATGGGCATAATTCAAAAACGGGTTGACATAAGTAATTAAAACTTGACATTTTTCTTGGTCTACGTGAATTTTACTTCAGTGCCAAATTTCATCAAAATCTGAGATGGTCAAGTTGAATGGGTGTGTTGATATAACATGGAATGACCTAATTGTCAGTGATTACAATCTTGTAGCCATACAAAATTCTGTGGATTCTCAAATGGTTGGGAAATGCAAGAGAAACGAGGCGTCTGTACATGAAGGGTTATCCCAATCGAATGATTCCTGCTCATCGAATATTCATAGGCGTCTTGTAGAGGGCAGCGCAGGTAGACCACGTATCAGATGTTGGCACCAGAAAAATCAGTTAGCGTTTACTTATTAGTCCTCAAAGAATTGGAACAATGTGAAAAAACTAAAACCGAAACTGAAGAAAAACCAACTACTTTTTTCGCCACTAATTACTTCCAAATGCACTTTCTTTTTATGCTTTTTTTACGTCCCGTTGACTGTATGATTGTACCGGGTGGGCAAAATTGCTTGGTTTTAGAGGGTTTCTATATACAAACACAAACTCTTTCCGAATATGACAAAATATACAGGGTGTTCCATTTAAAAAAATACAAGTTTACTCCATAATTCTCAAAATATAGTTGGAATAAAAAAATACGTCAGACCATTGGAATTAGCATAAAAAACTGTATAAAACAACGTTAAAACATTTGAAGTATCTGTTTGAATAGTTGAAATATAGAGCTCCATAGAAAATGATATATTTTCAATTTTGCCCCCTACCGCCGCCACTGTAACAGATATTAAAAAATGGATTTCTCCATTCTCCAGCTCTAAATATGTGAAACCCTCTAAAACCAAACAATTTTGCCCACCCTGTACAGTGCGAAACTGATTATTTTTCGGTGATATATTGCATCACTGTAATCCTAATAAAACAAGCTTTTATTTGAGGTGCAACATGAAGGGTCGATCTATTTAAAAATTCCGGGGGAGGGTGGGGAGAGGAGAGGGAGGGGTTGTGAAAGACCAGGTACAGATAAGGAAGATATTAGTACTGTAGATGAAGATCAAACGATTACTTCTTCATTGGCTTTCCAAAGTGGATATATTAAATAAAAACAAATTTTTTTACCTTATTTTAAAGGGCTGTAACTTGGAGAAAAAAGGGTGTTGAACAAAAAGTTATATGAAAGACCCCCCTTAATTTTTGCTAAAGAATCACTCATTGAAATCTTTCGTATCAATTCAGAAACACCCTGTATAATAAGTTTTCCTGATGTGTGCTAATCGAGAAATTTTGTTTCATGTAATTCGTTTCATATACAAATTTCATTTCGGCCTAGTAGTTGAACTAAGTTTATGCACGGTTTTAGATAACTAGCATTCATCTTCAGTTGTAGTATAGTTCAAATCAAATCGCTCAAACTGTCACAAAAATGCAATTGTAATGTGTAGTGTACTGTGCTTTACCTTCTTCGGAGCAGATTCGTCCACTATTTTGACTGTTGATTTGTTTCTGGAGTAGTCGATGCAAAAACTTCTGGGAATATGTATTAAAGAAGATATCCGCTTGTTGTTACGTTTTCGAAAACACAGAAAATCTAGCAGTAGGAAAACCATTTGTTAATTATGGATAACATCATAATCATATGTCTGTTATCTTAGACAAGTATACTTAAGAACCAATTCAAAAAAACTGCTGACAGATGGCAGTATTGGATAAGGACAAAAGATGCAAGAGAACATTCTTCTCTAAAATTAACGAAGGATGCTTTTTTGAGGAAAGCTCGATACTAGAGCAATTGCTAGTTGGGCTTTAATCGAATTTTCTCGAAAGAACTTTGACTTTGTTATGTTAGACTTATTACGCAGAAGCCACCAGTTAAGGTTGAGATTTCCCAAAACAACGCATGCCATTAAAACGACAAGAATTTAGAAAAGGAAATCTAGAACAAAACAATTAAACTAAATAAGTAAATCAAAGCAGTAAACCTAATAAAATGCATTCCTAGCAGTACATGAAACGTGGAAAGTAATTGCGAAAATAAAAAGCTCTAAGTATAAGTAATCGCGTTACAACAAATAATAAAAGGTACGTTTATTACAAAAGAGTTATATTACAGCAAGTCAATAAAAATACTTCTCCAGTTGAGTCATTCCGATGCATTCCACAACTTGCGCACGATAAGTTGTTTGTAAACACAAATGCACGGCTAAAGTTCATTATGATGTTTATACCAATGGGGATAATTGAAGAGAGGTTAATATTCCGTGTTGTACAAACATATCTAGTTCTACATAGGTCAAATGTATCTCAAAAACAATTTTTGTTTTCAATAAAACAATGCCTGGTAACTTAATCGACATGTCCAAGAGGATAATATTTATGAAGACGACACAAACCGGGGTTCGAAATCCATTCAAAATTAATTAATCTTTAGATAAATTTTATTACATTAATTAAATATACCGGGCGTCCCTGTTTGACTATTGCTCACTTGCATATCTGTTATTTATAAAAATATAAAAATTGTTTTTGGCACAAAGTAGTTGATTCAAATAAGACTCTGCTTGAGGAGTTATTTTACTCTGTCTACCCAGCGACACTCTCATGAACTACAAAGCTTTAGATTAGGTGTTGTAATATTGGGACGTACAACCCTAATCTTTTCTAGAGTTTGGCCAGAATATGTGCTCTTACTTCAGGCCGCCACTCAATCGTAGCAAATTATAAATCATCGTTTGACCACCTACCAATTCAACCCATCTTTAAATCTTTAAACAAAATCTCCCAAATTCCATAAAGGCATTTACAAAATTCTCTGTGGCTGTGATTCAGTGTACATTGCAGTTTCGCCAATGTACACGGAATCAATTCTAGAATCAAGGAACGCCAACGATACGCTAAGTCACGTTCTTCAGCACACTCAGCTTTAGCCGAACACTTTATCGATACGGGCCACAAAATTTGTTTCGGTCAGGTATCTATTGATCGTTAAAATCAGATGATAAATAAAGACATTACAGCGTTTGGAAATTTTTGGTGGCGTATACTCCGCACGTGCACCTTCTCCGTGTTAGAAGCTTGGTTGACACGTCGAGTTGCCGTGACCTTCTGGCGTCCCTCACCTAGTGTTGCTCCTGAAGAAGCCACTTACATTAGTGGCGAAACGTCGAGTTGTATGCGGTCAAAACACGAAAACTCTCATAACAGAGATTCAGACCGTGGAAGCCTTCGATATCATTTAACAAACCTCTACGGGGAGGACATTTTCCGCAAAACCCAAAACTTTTTTAAGCTACGTCTTAAACTATCTACCCTTCTGTGCACCCTTTACGTTTATATCTCGTTCTCGCGACCATCAAGTTGTCCCAAACTTCCTCAAACTTTCTCATCACATCAGGACTTTATTATCTCAAACCATCTTAAGAGGTGGTTAGGAGTGCCAGTGTAAAGTTTGACGTCAAAAACTCAAACCAAAGTTGCGCAATTAAATTTGATAAAAAAAAGAGGACGTCGACCAAAATTGTGGAAAACGAAGAATTAGTGTATCGAGCCATCATTAAATATCTGTATTTGAAGGGGTTAGGAGGTAACCAGATTTATGAAGATATGCTTAATACCGATCAGGAAAGCCTTCGAATTGGGCTAGAATGAATTCGCGTCGATTTGGACATGAGAAAAATGTCTGCATAATGGATCCTCAAAGCATTGTACAAGAGTGAAAGCATCACGTTCGATCTGTGTTCGGTTTGAAAATGATGCACATTTCTTATGCCGTATTGATATTATGGATGAAACTTGGGTACATTTCCACGACCCAGAAACATTCTGGTTCTCCCAGGCTCAAGAATTTTCGCTTTCAAACATTTGCTGGAGAAGTTCTTGCTTCAGTTTTTTGGGATTGCGGTGGAGTAATCATGATTGATTTTCGAGATAAGGGTGCAACAATAACCTGGATGTTGCCATGCAGACAGGTCGTGATTTATGGTTTGAATTAATCGTACACCCTCCTTATTCACCAGATGTGGCTGCGTTCGACTATCAAGTCTGTCCTCAACTGAAAAAAAGTTTAAAAGATCGTAAATACATATTCTTCCAACGAATAAGTGATAGAAGCTGTGGAGGCCTGATTTGCAGAGCAAGATAAAAATATCTTTTTGAAAGGTGTAGAGGCGTTGCAGATTCGTTTCCAAATTGCATCACAAAAAAATTATTATTAATTAAAGTTCGAAGAATTATATAAAATTTGACGATCAGGTACAAAAACTTAAAAATTATAATAATCTATTAAACTTTATGAACAAAGAGAATTGCCAATTTACAAAAAAAAATGAACTTCAATAACGAGTAATACCTCCTCGAGATCTTACGACTGCTTGCATTCGTCGGGGTAAGCTTGTTATTAAGTGTTGGGTGGTTGCTTGAGGAATGTTTTCCAATTCCAATAGAACAACACCCTCTAACTCTTGGAGGCTCATTGGGGTAGGTACATGATACCGAACTAATCTTTTTAGAACATCCCAAAGGTGCTCTATTGGATTTAAGTCAGAGTTGTGTGATGGCCAATCTAAGATCTAAATGTTTATTTAATTTAAGTAATCCAGAACAGTCCTTGCATTGTTAGGCCTTGCATAATCGTGCATGAAAATGAAGGTATCTCCTATAAATGGTACAAACGGCATCACGTGATCTTGGATAATATTTTCCAGATCCTCTCTCAGAACATTCTTGAACCACCACCACAAGGTTCCTTTGGGGAGATAGTACAATCAGAAAATCTTTCTGACCATCTGGAGATTTTAGGCTCACTTGAACAATACTTTCTTCCAGTCATCGATAGTGCATGTCTCTGTGATCCGCAATAAGTAGCGGTGCAGTAGAAGGCCTCCTACTAGCCAATCTGGCTTCTTTTAATCTTCCCCTAACGGTTAAGGCAGAAATCCTGACATTTCCAAAAGTTTCAAGTTGGTTACTTAGTTCTCTACTAATATACTTTCTATTTCATAATGTCTGTTGTCGGAGAAAGCGCTCATCAATTGGACTTGTGGCCCTTTTCCTGTCTTGACCACGTTTTCTAAGGTGTGTTCCGGTTTTCATTAATATTCTAACCATTGGATCAATTGTTAAATGATTAACTCTTAGTTAATTGGCCTACTTCTTCCCACTTCTAACTAATCCACACAAAAGAATAACCAACACTCAAACAGCAACTTTAAATACTTAATGCACTTATCAAACTGAAAAAAAATGACGTGAATGAAGTACAGTACAATCTCGATTATCCGAAATAATGTGGACCAAAGTGATTTCGGATAATCGAAATTTTGGTTCTACATTATCACTGTTTAACCATTCATTAACTTCTGTTTCCGTAACATTTTCACATCCTGGTATTTTCGTGAAAATTTGCTGTAAACTTTCTCCATGGTCAGACTCTGCTTCCTCGTGTTGAATCAATTTTGATCAAGATTTTTGCAGGGTTCTACCTTTTACTTGATTCCAAGCTGAAGCTATCCAATGTACATCATTTTTCAAGTTTAACTTCTTTAGACATTTAGTGAGATTGGCACCCTCATCAACTTCTTCCAAAATATGCTCTAATAGCAAACGCCTGTAATTTCGTTTTAAATTTTCCAGCACACCCTGATCCATGGGCTGAATGAGAGAAGTTACAGCAGGAGGCAAAAACATTGCTTTTATTTCCCCACTTTCAAGTTGCTCCGCACTTGGGTGAGTGCGAGCATTGTCTAGTAACAAAACACATTTTCTGGGGTATCCGTGCTCTTTTAAAGAAGACTCTACTTTTGGTACGAAATCTTCAAAAAACCTAGTTTTGAATAGATTTGCATTCATCCAGCCTTTTTTTGATTTTTATACAAAACAGGTAAAGCATTGGGACGAATATTCTTGAAGGCTCGTGGTTGGAAATTTGTGTCTCCCAGAAGCACTAGCGCATGCAAGAACAGTGATACGTTCTTTGCTACGTTTGTAACCAGGTGCTCCAGCTTCCGTTTTTGAAGCTAATGTACTTGAGGGCAACATATTGCAGTTCAAGCCGGTTTCGTCACAATTGTAGATCTGCTCCGGTTGTAAATCATTTTCTTTCATAAGCTTGATAAAATTCTCTGCAAATTTTTTGGCGGCAGATACATCGGCAGACAACTTTTCCCCACAAACTTTCAGTTGACGTACACCATGTCTTTTTTTCCATCGGTCTAGTCATCCGTCACTTGCAGAAAAACTTTCAGGCGCTTCAATCACCGGCAATTCTTCGCTTAAACTCATTGGTTTTCGTTTTAAAATTGGTCCCCGAAATTGGTATTCCACGTTCTCGATTCTGTGTAAACCATAAAAATAAAGAATCATCCACTTTTTCGTATTCACCTCTTTT
Organism: Holotrichia oblita; assembly: GCA_023690525.1. NCBI lineage: Eukaryota > Metazoa > Arthropoda > Insecta > Coleoptera > Scarabaeidae > Holotrichia > Holotrichia oblita. The sequence goes on from CM043023.1 coordinate 39,508,925, forward strand.
CATACTTTGTCGTGCCGGGGTCGGCGATGACAAAACACTATTTTACGCATTTTAGACCGTCGTATTGCCGTGAAACCCCGAGGGGAACCACCTAGCAGTATAGGTGAATCCCAGACGCGTTTCGTAGAATGCGAATTTTTTCGGTTAATCGGGATTTTTGTTTTTAAATAGTTTGTTTCGGATAAACCGGATTTCGGATAATCGCGATTCGGATAATCGAGATTGTACTGTACTTAACTTTTTGGCTTAATTAAATGACATGGAGTTATAAAAACAGTACCTACAAAACTAACAAACGCAACTATATACTTGACATAAGCCACCTAAGATTTCTAACAGTAAACGCTAATATTTCGGCGATTTTTTTTTAAATAATAAAAATTAATCAGAAAATATAAGTGGTGCGTTAATTTAGAACAGGAATTTGTATAAAAATATTCCAGAATAGTCAATTATCTCGTGTAATAGCAAATTTAGTAATGGGAGGACCTTGAGTCATATACATTACGCAAATTAAATTTTCATGTAGAATTTTATAAACGGTATGTAGACGATTACATACTGCATACCAAATAATAAAACAGAGCATGTTCTGGACATTTTTAGTTCTTATCATGATAGGTAAAAATTTATGTTTAAAACAGAAAATCAGAATTCTATAAATATTTTAATTCCGTTTGAAATTTACTACCAACTGTAACTGTCAAATTTAGATTTAGTTTTTTCAATTTATTTAAATCATAGAGCAAACTTTTTATTATAATTTCACCATTTAAATTGCAGCGGAGTAATGTATAAACTGAAACTAATTCTAGAAAGCGAATAATATGATTAATGCAATTTTTATTCGAACTATTTTTCTATATACCTATACAGGGGCTGTGATTTTCGGCTATATACAAATATAACAACAAAACAACCTTGTACGGTATTCAACTAACATCATTGATTATAACCGTACGAAAAAAATTACTAAAATTCTATTAATGATGCATAAAGTAAGGTCAAATCATTGACACTTTCCTTGCAGCTCGTACACTCGTACAATATTCCGTTCAAGGTGTGTCTTAGAATGTCTATAAATAAATTAGAAATTGTGTATAAATTGTTCGATTGCTATTTCTAGAATACCAACTATATATAACAGGCATTATGCGTGTAATAATGCTGAAGAAAGTTTATACGCTGCTTGTGTAACAAGTTGATGAAAAAAAATGTATTTAAAAAACTGACCTTTCATCATCGCAAACAATTTTTTATAAATCCGGGTTTGTAATTATCAACAAACGTTTAAAATATAATCTTTTTGTTATGAATGCTGTCATTAAAACGAGACAGGTGAGATATCGTTTTTGATGTAGATGGACCACTTTTTTTGTCAAAAATGTATTTTAAAATATATTTCTGGGAAACGTATTAGTTAACTAGTTATCTACTAATTTTATTATCTCCAAATTAGGCTCTGATTTTGTTCATACAAAAAGTTATAGTTCATATCACAAAAAATATATAACGGGCGAACTATTTTAAGGATGTATAAACAATTTAATAAACATAATAAGAATAATAAATTTAGAACTGATAAACAGAATTTCATAATTATGAAAATAAAATTATAACAGCGGTTAAATTAATAATATTGGATTATTTTCTATTTAACAAACAATGAGTGAGACCCAGTTCAGAAATATACCAAATGTATCAAGAAACAAGTCTTAGCAGATTAAACACAGAAATCAGTGATTGTCGTTAAAGTTTAAAAATCGGTAACTACATAACCAACAAACCAAGAATCCATGCGACGGAGTGGATTCACAAGAGATCTCCACCATCAAAACAGGAATGGATGCAAATTTTGCATGGAAAGTTGGTGAGGGTGGTGGTTTGAAATAGGAATCTTCTTAATTGTGCTACCCAAAATGCTGTATACTTTCAATTCGTAATACTTTATCGATTTATTAAGAACAGGTGAAACAAAAAAAACGCAGTAACTACAGTACAATCTCGATTATCCGAAATAATGTGGACCAAAGTGATTTCGGATAATCGAAATTTTGGTTAATCCGAATTTTTTTTTGGAAAATAGGAGTTTAGGATGCGTATATCATTAGATCGACTTAAAAACATTTATGAAATATTTTACTTGAATTTATGTACCTATTAATTTAAAAATAACAGTATGTACATGAATGCCTAAATATGTACATATGTACATTCATAAAAGACCTGTTAAATGCAACGTAAAATATAAAATATATATCCCATTCTACACTTTACTGTTTTGAAAATGAGGTAATTTTTAACTACACTCGTTCACTACTTCCCTGTTTTTGGCCGCAATGTCTCTCCAACGTTTTATTAAAGAACATCCGCGGCAGTTGCATTTTCTTGTTGTTATACATAAGTTAACGCTTTCTCCACGGCTTCTAGTCCTTCTGAATGTGACATTTTTACTGGAATATTGTCAGTGCATTCTACTTCGTCGCCGTCATCACTGCTTATTTCATTAGCATTTTTGCAAACACTTTCAATTAATTCTTGGTCAGTCATTTTCATCTTCTACATTATCACTGTTTAACCATTCATTAACTTCTGTTTCCGTAACATTTTCACATCCTGGTATTTTCGTGAAAATTTGCTGTAAACTTTCTTCATGGTCGGACTATGCTTCTGTGATACGTCCCTCCTCGTGTTGAATCAATTTTGACTAAGATTTTTTCCAGGGTTCTACCTTTTACTTGATTCCAAGCTGAAGCTATCCAATACACAACATTTTTTCAAGTTTAACTTCTTTAGAGATTCAGTGAGATTGGCACCCTCATCTACTTCTTCCAAATATGCTCCAATAGCAAACGCCTGTAATTTCGTTTTAAATTTTCCAGCACACCCTGATCCATGGGCTGAATGAGAGAAGTTACAGTAGGAGGCAAAAACATTGCTTTTATTTTCCCAGTATGCTCCGCACTTGGGTGAGTGCGAGCATTATCTAGTAACAAAACACATTTTCTGGGGTATCCGTGCTCTTTTAAAGAAGACTCTACTTTTGGTACGAA